>BDSI01000029.1:747022-1156195 GCA_003117195.1 Eudorina sp. 2006-703-Eu-15
GAGGAGGGAGAGGAGGGAGAGGAGGGAGGGGGGGGGGGGGGGGGGGGGGGGGGGGGGGGGGGGGGGGGGGGGAGAGGAGGGAGAGGAGGGAGAGGAGGGAGAGGAGGGAGAGGAGGGAGAGGAGGGAGAGGAGGGAGAGGAGGCGCGATGGCGGAAAGGACAGGTGGCATTGACTCACAGTCGCACCACGGTGGACGTTGGCATCCACGTTGTGCGTCGTTAGGCCATTCTTGTGTCGAGGGGCACGGGGCGTACAGCGTTCGTTTGGCCTTACGCACGTGGGAACTGGGAAGTCGTGGGAGGGTTCCCCGGAGTGGTGGGAAGCACGCCGAGGGGCAGTGGCTGGTGGGTGTGGCATGCGGGGATGCTCTTGCGCGGTACCGTATCTGACAATCTGAGGGGGGCCTGACCACCGTGTTTGGATGGGCACTCGGTCGGGCATTGGATCTGTCGCCGTGACTTGCACGACTTGGGCAAGAGCTGCCAGCCTGCTAGTGGACGTGGGGATTTCTGGCTTTTCGGGTCGCTGTCCTCTGCCGTCTGGGTGGGTTGTACTGCAGGGCTAGGGTAGTCCTTCCTCCACTCGCCTCGCCGAGCCTACGTGAAGCCCGCTCATCCGTTGAAAGGGATTGGTGGCAGTTGGAAACGTCAATTCAGTTGTGCTTCGTGCCGTACGTGTATCTGCCGTGCAAGCCTCCGTCAGGCTATTCTAGGACTCGGTCTCAATATTGTTGTACGCTTAGTTTCCTCGTTACTCTGTCTCTCAAGCCAATTGCTAATGTCGGGCCTTGCGGCTGGGCAATTGATGCCTCATCCAGTCGCCAACTGGAGCCGGGTCCTTACCTCGGTGGGTCCATTCCACCCTTTCTTGGGAGGTCGGGGGGGTCTTGAGGTGTGCGGGGCCTGCTCCTGAGGGCTGAGGCACGGGCGCCCCGTCCTCTGTCTGTTTGCTACGGGTTCACCTGCCCGGGGCCCAAGTCGGGGACCTGGCCTGCCCTCAGCGGGGGTAGCAGGCCGGGCCCCCGTTGGTACTTTGTCGCTTGACCACGGGGTTTCTTTTGATGCGGGTTACTCCACTAGCGGTCGCTGGGCAGTGTCACGAGCCAGGCGTGGGTCTTCGAAGACCTCGAGAGGGTGCAGCGCTGGGTGCCTCAGGGGTGGTGGTAGCTGGGTAATGGGGTGCCTGTGTGGGCGACCTTCCTTGTGCTTGGCTTTATCCATTTCTGGGGATTCCGCCCTCTGATGTGCCTGTCCCTTTCGAAGTGCTGCCCCGCTGTATGTGCGCCTCTGCTTGCTTCGGTGTCTGTCTGGGCGGGGTCATGGCCCGGTGTGTTTTTGTTTGCGGCGTTGAGGTGTGGAGGTGTCCTGCCGCCTGGTCGGTGGGGCCGCCTGCTGGGGTATACACCTTTGGGGTTCGCTTTAAGTGCATTCATTCATTCGTCCATGGTTGCTACATTCTGCTACACCACGGTGCTATGTTTGTTTCGGTCTTCAGATGGCTGTGATGAAAGTTATACGCATAATAGCCAGTTTACATGTAACGGTCCGTTTGCAATAAAGTGGCGTCTTGTAACCCTGGCGAGTGTACATGACGCGCTCCGTCCGGGGAGTGGAAGGCCCAATAGGGTGAATATCTCGGTCAAGACGCTGAGACTTGAACCATTACGCATCTATTATCAATTATGTATGAGTTGAATTAATTAGCGCTTGTGCACTTGTCGGGACAGCAGGTAACGTGCCGTTAGAAATTTCAACCCCTCATTCGCCAGCGTTTCGGCTTTCGGGTAATGGCTCCGTTACCCCATGAGAGAACAGACTACTTTTCCATAAAATGATAAGGGACCGTTACATGTAAATCCACTGTAAGGCGTTTGACCGTCTACCTTTGGTGTGGTTTTATTCCCCCATATTGAGGACACGATGTCTTTTGGCATTTCCACGGCAATCACTCCAGGTCGTGGGTTGTACATGCCTTCAATAAGTAATGTCTTCAAGTTCCGCAGGTGGCACGTCAGCGGAAATGCGCAGCTGCACAGCGGATCGGTGCGTTGGCAGCTCGGTCGGTGCTGCTCGTTTGCACTTGGCCCGGGTTACAGGCATCGGAAAAGGCGCACCTCCTTCCAGTGCGTTGTGAATTCCAGAGATGTGACATTTCTAAGGATATGCAGGCAGGATATGCGAGCAGTCGGCAGAGTAAGAGGGTGTTTACATTCAGGATTAAAGTGGCGGATTAGAGGTTAATCGGTCCCATATGTAAACACCTCACCGAATTAGGCGGATTAGGTTGGCGGGATTAGAGACCATTGTACTTGCACGGACGAGCTTTCCGTGAAATAAACCTGGATTATCATATGATCAAATGTGTATAATTTACCTGTAGTGTTGGTGTGATTTCGGTGGAAAAAATTTGGTACTCGGTCGCGACCGAGTAGCAAATAGGCTTCGCAGGATTAGGCCATTTTTGCCACATACCAGAAGGAACTGTACTTGTACATAGTCAGATTATCTATCAAAAACGCCATTGCAATTGAAGGATCTGCATTTGGCTTTGTTTGACCAAGTTACAACAATGCAGGCGAAAACCTGTCGCTTTCTATCACTGCCCGTCTTATACTACTGAAGTATGGCTTGCTTTCGAGCCCTGACTGCAACTTATATCAAGAGCTTTCACTGTTGCCGTACTTAAACTACGCCTTAATTCAATGCTTATAAACACGTGTACGATTAGGCGGTGGATTAGTGCCGATTGGGCCGGATTAAATTTGCCCTAATCTGCCCAAGCTAATCCAAGTGTAAACACCCACTAAATGCGGTGCCGGCGAGTTTGGCGCGACCCCGCCCGCCAATATTTACTGCTTGTCAACGCAGACATATACAACGCGCTAGTGTAAGCGTATGAGGCAGAATAGAAAGTGAGCATTAAAAGATTCCAGTGAATGGATTACAATTTCCGCCCAGAGACTTAGTCCCGCTCCGTACGACAACTATGCTCAAAACTAAAACAGAAGAAAATTTCCTATCAATTCCTATTCCAGGCTATATAACTACGTTCAATTGGTACATTATTCTTATGGCATCCGATGTTTTCACTTAAAGCTCGATTGGCAGCGAAAACAAAAACAGCTACTGATGCAATTAATTGATGAGATGTGATGTAATCCTGTGATGCGTCTGATCAATATGTTGTTAAATGATATTTCGTTAGCATATGTCACCCTTGACCATAGGATGATGTTACGCGAACGTTATTACTGCGCGCATAAGCGCTAATATCTTTGTTCCAGTCGGGGTGGTCGGCCTTGTGCGCCCATACTGTGCTCCATACCGGCGATCGCATAAGCACGCAGGCAGCCGACACACCCCACATAAACATGCCGACCGTCCGCGGCTTCTGGATTAATGCAACCTTGCTTATGGTCAGGCCAGTGCTGCACTCAATTTGCTCAGATGAGTTCAAAACAGTGTTTCCATACACAACGGAATTTCGTAACCCAAGATTGGACAAGTACTCCCATTTGGAGGCGCTTGCCCGATCGCTCCAGGGAATAGGACCCTGGCTGGAGCTACAGGAGGATCCCGAGGCTGTGGAGCTAGCAAAGAAGGCCAGGTACGGCGGATTCCTGACGCAACGGCCAACTGAAAACCAACTGACGGGACGCAGCACGCAGGAGCGGTCCCATGGGTCCATCCATGGTGACAGCCGAATGCCTGCTCGCCTACACCGCAAGATAGGCAAGCACTTACAACACCAACAAACAGTCTTTGCACTGACAAATGCCCAAGGGACCCGGGTCCGGGAGGGGGACCCGGGCCCCTTCCGCGCATGGTGGGGTGGGTGCAGAGACTGTTGGTGCCGGGACCCGGGCACCTATCCCTCCCATCCCGGACCAGCACAGCTGCGGAGTGACGTGCCCGCGGCTGTAGCCCGGCCCCATTCTCGCTCGCGGGCCCCCTCCATCCGCACTCCGTACACCTCCCCTCCTACGCATCGCCCCCGTTGTGGCGCGTGGGGTCTGGCCTCCGCCGCGCCTACGGGTACATACATATGGGGGGGGTCGTCTAATGGGAAAGACAATGGCATTCTGTCCAGAGCTCGGTGGTTCGAATCCCCGTCCCCTCACCGCCGTGTGATTAGGCGGGTCTGGCGCGGTGTCCAGGAGAGGCAATCCTGGCGCGCTGGTAACCTGGTGTAGTGGCCGGTATGGCTGCGTGACCCCCCGCGGGTGATGGAGGATGGGTGCGCAGTCCTTGGTAGGTGTTGATGAGACGAGGCACCTACGAGCTATGTGGGCCCGTTGGAACACCCGGTCGGGATACGGGTCCCGCTTGTAACGGTTACCGTATACATATGCGCCCGTACCGCCCTTGATGAGACTATGACGCACCCCTCCCCTGCCATCGCCGGCCCGCCCTCCGTAGGTGCGCCATCGACAAGGCCACCAACCCCAACTCCGGGCAGTTCATGGTGTTCTGTTGGTAGCTAGTTTGACGACACGGTAGTCTGTCGAAGTGATCGCGTCGCTCCAGGAAGGCGCAGGTTTGTGAATCTCGGTAGTTTTGTGGCTGAGCGCGGCCATAGTCCGCGCTCCTGGGCATGCGTAGAAAGTGTTCTCCACGCCCTAGGTACTTTGAGTGATCGCGCAACGGACAGAGACTAATCGAATACACAGCATCGGGCAGGGATAAGTCCCGACTGGCCGAGAGAGGTTGCTGGGAGAGCACCTGAGGCATCAGTAATTGCTGTAACGTTCACGTCGCGTCTGATAGTGCAAGATCGGTACCGGAGCCGATAGCGGATAGTGATCAGTGATTCAAACGTGATATCAGTGGAGCTCAGCTTATCAACAGCTGCATCTATTGCTACTCTCCCGTTTGCCCAGGAGCTTGGGCTGCCCGTGAGTCTTGGTGCGTTACGTACGTGAAACCCGACCAGCCAGTACCGCGGCATTACAGATATCTGTGGAGGTCGCTGCGGACTTTTGGGCCCGTCTCGCGTCCTTTGCGGCGCTCGGTCTGCCCCCGCGGAACTGGAAGTCCGTGCCGTCAGTTCACCCTTTTCTGTGCGGGGTGTCGGGGCGTGTCGTTCTTTTCAAGGCCTCCGGACGTCGACTCATCACCCGGGTCCCCCGGCCCGTGAGCTGCTGTGATTCATTGCGGGTGGGTTCCACACCTGCTCAACACTCCTTGCCTTCATTGTTTCGTTTGCATTCGCGTTACTTGTATGCCTTGACTGTTGCGAAGGCTGGGCACTGGTGGTCCTTGGCTTCTTTTCAATACGTATCTTGACTGCTATGAAGGCTGGCCGCTGGTGGTTCTTGGTTGCTTTTTCATTGGCATGGCTCCCTGCTTAGTGCACGGCATGCCCCTGGGGTAGGATGAACAGTCCGTCTCACCGTCTGCGCCTGTACGGCGAGCGAGCAGCTTAATTGCTGGTCCCCCTTGTAACGATGGCTTCCTAACCACTCAAAAGTAAATACCTAACCACACCTGGTATTATCATTAGGAGGTCATTGTGCCATTGATTGGTGATGGCATGGGATCACGCTTCTCCTTAGACAGTATTGCATTCGTCATCACATTGAAGTTATATAAGCAATTAGCACAGACTGATTACAGTCATTTATGTCGATAACCTAGTCGTGGCAAGCGCATTGTGGGGACCAAAATGGTGTAACAATTACAGCCCGAGCCTTTGCTGCCAATGGATGGAGAAGAGGTTTCCTTACTGGAAGACGTGACGACCAGCGAAGCATTTAAGGCGAGCTCAAGTCTGTTTCTGCGGCCAAGACTCCTGACGTGGCAGGTTCAGGAGAGTTTTTGGACTGTGTAGGTTCTAAATGATCTTCTTTCAGCAAAGGAAGTTACAGCGGAGCAGGCGGATGCCGCCAAGGCTAAGTATACATTTCTTCACGGTGCCCTAGTGAAGGCGCTTCAGGTGCGCAGAACATCCACGACAACGTTAGTATGACCAATAGCCTGGGATAACTAATCAACGCTTTTTGGCTGGTTGCGCAGGCGGAAAAGGACCTGTTGCTTCAAGCAAAAGCATTGAAGCGGCAGAAAGAGGTGCATATGGGCTCGGCGGGTCATGAGCAAGTGGTTACCCTGCCCGGGGCATGTATGGACTTGGGTTTGGTACGGAGGGCGCGTCGCCTCTTGGTGCAGCGAGCAACGCCTGAGACGGGCATGCATGTGTGGGTCGTGATAGGTCGCAAGCAGTGCACTCTTTCCCGGCCCCGCTGTTACGCGTCGTGAACTTTGCCCGTTCATGGTGCGTCAGGATCAAGACGTCGCTCTTGCTGGTGCTGGAGGCCTTCCCGGCATCGGCGTGGGAGCTGATGATATCGATCAGCTGCGGGAGGACGTCGAAGCGGCGCTTGGGGAGGCGGCACTGGCGCAGGAGCGGCAGCAGCTATTGCAGCTTGAGGTGTGGGGACCAGCGGCCCGATGTTGAGTTGGCCTTGTGGTTGCCCCGCTGGCACATCCAATCAGGATATAGCCCGGCGCTGCAGTTTGCAATAGGAGGTAATGGGTCGCATGTGTCGATGGTCATCCGGGCTAGCACTGCGCGTGGAGGTATGTGCAAGTCGGGCCGCACCGAAGCTGGCAAAGTGCACAAAAGTCACAGGCGCAGCAGCGCCAGCTGGCCTTACAGTCGCCACTATGGCCATGGGCAGTATGGGGCGCAGACAGTGCGGTACAGGAGGGGCCCGGTAATTCCAATGGCCGTCTGCCACCACCCGAGTGTAGGTGACGGACCTGCAGCGGCAGCGCAATGAGCTTGGTGCCCGAATGGAGGAGCTGGCGGCGGAACATGCGGCCGCGTTGCAGCCGCTCATCAGCCAGGCTCGCGGGGAGGTGGGGTCTCTAACGGAGGAGCTGGAGGAGGAGCGGCGGAGGGTGGAGGCGGCGAGACAGGAACTAGACGATGCAAGGTGGGGCCTGGCGCAGCGAGCAGGGAGATGCCTTCCGCAGCGCTTGTTGCTGCTAACCCTGGCCGACCGGGCCCAGGTGGGGGCTGTCTGCGTCGGAGTTGCGGAAGCTTAGGGCTGTTGGGGGGCGGGATCTCATCATGGGTTCAGCGGCATGTCCCGCCGAGTCGAGCTGACTGTTACATGCTGCGGAACACCGAAGCCCATGCTCGGGACTTCGCAGCTGTGCTGGTGCGGGATTTCATTTGGGGTAGGCTGGCGCTCCAGTCGTTCTACCGGACGTCTGCTACCGGACGTCTGCTGCCGGCCGACGGATGACGCAACCCCGTGCGTCGCGATTTGTCAACGTCTGTCCGAAACCTTCGGACATTCGCAGAGGACGTGTGGCTGCACTCCAAGCGGATATAGCCTCCCTGTCTGAGGCTAAAGCTGTGGAGCGGGCAAACCTGGTCAAGATCGACCCGCTGCCGGATAAAGCGCGCCGGCAGGCGGACGCAGTGGGCTCCATACTGAAAAGCGTGCAGGTGATTCAGGGTTTGAGTTGAGGTGGGGACTGTAGACAGCGAGCAGGGACATCTGGGCGTACATTTGGGGCATCCGCTATCGGGGACACGACACCCTGGTTATCCACACATGTTGCAGGTCGCGAAGCTGACGTGGCATGCCAAGTTGTGGCGCTTTTGCTGGCGAAGAGAACTAGGGGTTAATGGCAATTTAGGACTACACAGTAACTGCGAGCAAGCATTGGATTGATAGCAAAGCCATTGGGTTGGGCTTCGAGAGGCGTGGGCGTTTCGGCTTTGGGATTTCTGCGATGAGTGCGGGTCGTCGTGCGCTGCGGTTTCCTTCAACCCCACAGGGCCAGCTGGACAGCATGAACGCGCGCTTTGCCGAGCACGAGGCGCAGTTCCGCGCCGCGGCCCAGCGCGAGCACGAGCTGCAGGATGAGCACAGCAAGATGCTGGTGGCACTGGACCGGGGGCGCGTTCAGGTGCGATCGGAGTTACAGGGACCTGGGGTTCACATATCTGGGTTTGCCGGGGACACTGAAGGCCGCAGACGACCGCAGTGTTTCCCTATTATATTTCCGCGGGAGGGCTTCGTCCACAGAGCGCTATCCACAGCGCGTGCTGCTCCATCTTGATGCCATCTCATATTGTAGCCAGGGGTCAGTGACCGCGGCCGGTTGGCCGGGCCCCGGCCGGTCTGCCTTCGGTAACCGCATGGCACGTTGCGGTCTTATGAGGACCGGTGCCAAGGGCAATAACAGGATACCATAGGAACGAACCCGCGGATGCCTTTATTACAACTTCAGGATATCGCGGACGTGCGATCGGCATCTCTGGGGTTAGTCGGAGCGTGCAGGTCACAGTGCAGGTCACAGTGCAGACCCGCTGTATGCACTTCGTGTCACATAGTAAGGTTGTACTTGAGCGTCCTTGCCTAGACCCAGACTGAATGTACCACCATCTGAACGCCCCGCTCGCTACAGGTGGAGGCCAAGGCGCGGCACGCGGACGATATCCGCAAGGACGTGGAGCTGGCGTCCATCGAAGCGGATAAGATCCTCACCGATCAAGTGGAGCTCGACCTCCGGGTCAAGGTGCCCACAGGGTTTCGACTGGGCTTTGAGGGGTCGGATGGTGCGGTGGGGAGATGCCGCTGGTGCAGCGGCGGGTGGAGTCGGTGCAGCCCGCTGCCTGTTTTAATGCATTTGGTTGGTACAGTCGCGCGACGGGTGCGGTTCGCGAGGCCGCAGGTGAACGATCTGCTTGCGGTTGATCGGGAAGTCGGTGTGGCGAGCTCCGGCCGGGAGCGTCGGTGCTTCATTCTTCCAGCAGCGCAGAGTGGCCCGGGTACGCCGGCGAACCTGCATGACCCAGCGTGCTGGGCCAACAGCTGTTGTCGAACGAATGCTGCCCTCCACGCGCTTTGATCTGGGAACAGCGTGCCTCTCTGCTGCCGTGACGGTTTCCGCCCGTTCAGAACCTGGCGGTGGAGCTCAAGGCAGAGAGCGACCACCTGAATCGGCGGCAGCGCGAGAAGGAGCTCATGCTGCGGCAGTATCGCCTCACGGAGCAACAGCTGAAGGACGCACGTGACATGCTGCCCAACCTCAAGTTCCAGGTGAGGGCCGAAGGGACTTCCGGAGGCACTGTGTAAGCTGGCACATGTGAGTCCTGCTTGTCTTGTCCCTCCTTGCGCATGGCCTAGCCTGGCCTGACCTGGGGGCATTGTGCTGCTGCTGCGCTTTCATCGGCTTGCCCATTCATTTGCCCAGCTGGCGCCGCGCGCACACTTGCCAGTGCTCGAAACGGTACTGCGTGTCCGTGTTCGTGTGAACGACCAGGTCGAGCAGATGCACCGCGATGTGAACACTCTGGAAGCCCGGCGCAAAGCCCAGTCCCGCGAGCTGCAGGAGATCAAGCGCGAGCTAGACATCCAGATGGCGGCGTTCCTGCATGAAGAGGCGGACGGCAAGGACAAGGTGGCGCTGTTCCAGCTCACTTTTAAGGAGGTGGGTAGTTGTTTCAAGGCCAGTTGGTTGTCGCACTTGCCCCTTCATTTTTCCCGAGCGGTTGTGAACAGTAGCGCTGTCAAAGGCAACGTAGGCAACCAAAAGGGGCGGCGCCGATTTGGCACCTATGCTTACATGGGTCACGGTGGATTGTTCTGTAGCACCTTGGCGTAAGACACGAGGTGCGGGGCGCGAAATTGAGGTGGTGTTGTCCGCAAAAATAATTAATTGTACCGTTTGGTGCTGTCTGCAGCTGAGCCGTCTGGCGTCGGCCGTGTCCCACCGACTTACAAAGCGGAGCAATAAGAAATACGCAGCAGTATACGTCGTATGTTGGCTTTGGCTCTTCAGCGGTCTTCGCCCCCGTTCCGGGCATCTTGCCCGTTTCCACGTATGGCCACCCGCTCCCTGCCCAACACACGCAGGTGTCCCTCTTAGAAGCCGAGCTGGCGGCCTTGAAACGGGAGGAAGCGGAGCGAGATATGATCCTGCGGGACCTGGGCAGCCAGAGGGACAGGTAGGGCCGCTGTGCTCGCGCAAGCAATGCCATTTTACACGCCACCATATGTGTGTATAAGAGGACCGAGCCGCGACTCCAGCTCGACAGTCGGTTGTACACGGCCCGGTGCTCGTACCAATTCGTGGAGCTCCGCTAACCGCGAGTCCGGCGTCTGGTCCACGTGAAAGCCTGGCCGACTCCCTGAGTCGGCCGCAAATGCAACCGCAATTTCACAGTAGACAGATTCTTGGGGGCGTTGCTTGCGTGTGTGGGCGGTGACCCGTGTTATATGGGCAAGCAGGCCAGCTGACGCCTGCGGAGCCAGCAAGAAGAACCGGTGTAGCTGAGGCCGCCGGCCCGCGCGTGTGTCGGCCGTCTGTGTATGTTAGCTCGCTCGCTGTCAAGGTGCCCTCCCCACCGTCCTGCACCTCGGCACCTCTTGTTCTGCTCTAGGATCGCGCTGTCCATCGCCCAGCGACTGAGCAAAGTGAAGGAGGTCCAGATGACGGGGCGCATCAAGGAGGTGGAACTGGCGGAGCTCAAGAAGATCCGCAAAGAGGTCAGTCGCTGCTATTGGTGCCTCATAATGCTTGCCTAGTCTCTTTACTTTGGATTGAAGGTAAAGAGAGTCAAAAGCACAGTGGACTCCATCCGGACGTGGGCATGCGAACTGCATCTTGGATCGGCACTGATTGCCCGGATGGTTCCCGTGCGGTGCGCATTTCGGCCCCACTCTCGTCGGAACTGGCACTTGTGCTCCAGCACCTGGATCTCTCGTGCAGCATGCGCACCTCGGCAGGTGTAATCTTTTGGATCGGGTCACGCCGTCTTGTCGTCATTGTCGGCCCCTTACGTCCCTCAGGTCGGACGCCGCATTCGGGATTTCGAAAAGTTGTACGACCTGGTGAAGAACCAGCGGAATAAGTTTGTCAACCTCATACAGGTAAAACAGGGACGGTGCCGTTGCGATTCCAGAATAAGCCGGGCGAGGGCGCTGATGCATGTCCGGGTGCGAGGGTTGTGTGTTGGGCAGATGGGCGAAAGGTGCCGACCGGGACCGCGCGGCGATTGTCGATGGGTGCGCGATCCATGAAAGGCAGGCCGTCGAGGCGGCCACAGGGTGATATACTGTCTAAACCGCCGTAATGTGAGCGCTTGACAGCTGGAGACGTATGTGCCCTCGCAGACTAGTGACAGGGCTGCGCTTAGCTGCCGCACGGCAGACCGTTGGCACTCACCACGCACGCGCACGTAATCGCAGGCCGCCAGCCAGAGCACCACAGAAATGAAGGACAAGCTCAAGGTGCTGCAGAACGAGCTGGACATCCTGCAGAATGAGGTTGGCATCAAGGATAAGCTGCTGCAGCAGCAGCACACACAGCACCAGGCTAACATCGCTGAACGCGACCAGTTGCGAGTAGAGCTGGGCAGGTGGGTGTGATACTGCGCTGGCGGGGAAGCGGGTGGTTGGCCCCAAGGATCGCAGTGGTTTCGGGGCTGCACCGAGTGGGCGTAGCGACCCGGTTGTAAGCTGAATGCCTCACGTCAAGTGGGTGCTTATGCCTTTCCCCGAGCGGAAAGTGGCGGAGCCCCGTCTGCAAAAGACATTCAATAACCTGCCGTCTACAGGCCCTGTTTTGTATACGGGTGCATCACCGTGTGGTATGGCACACCATCCTCTGTGCGACTGCCTCGTGTTGCGGCTTGGTCCTAGCCTCGCGTTTCTGTGTGCACCCCATCCCCACAATCCCGACCTTGTGGGTTGCAACGGAGGCTGACACCCGCTTTTCCACGCCAGGTTGGGCATGGTGTTCCGTGAAAAGCAAACTATCGTGGACGAGCAGATCAGCGAGGTCGACAAACTCAATGCCATCATCAACGGCTGCGAGAAGGAAATGCTGCGCCTAAAAAAACAGTACGAGCTGGTTATCGAGGCGCGGAACTACACGGGTAAGGACGGTCATGCGGGTTGTTTGTGGAAGCTTGCCCACCATTCCTCCGCGGATGTGCATTCACCAGGGGCTGACTGCGCAGACCCGGGTTGCTGCGTCTCTCGGCTGCCCTGTGTGTACCTTACGATGGGGACCTTCGCGTTAGGGTTCTCTGGAAGCCCACCAAGCGTGGTACTTCTGGGTGCATTTCGTATCACATGATTCACATCGCCCGCGCCTCCACATGCGTCGCTGCTCAGCCATGTCGGACGGCGCCTTGTCCATAACGCGTGCCCCGGCGCTGCACAGGCATCATGTTGATCGACCGCAACGACGAGTTGTGCGTGTTGTACGAGAAGGCTAACATTCAGGAGGAAGTCATCAAAGGCGGTCAGCTGGAACTCCGGCGCCGAGACGACGAAGCGAGGTATGTGGCAGCGTGGAGCCGGGGCTGCACGTGTGCGGCCGGCTGTACCGCGATCACCGAGCTCGGCATAGGCTCCTGGGGCTGCCCCACACGGCTGTACTTCGAAGGACTTGGATCGGAAATCTCAAAGAGGGTTCTCATCATTAATCGATGACGAACGGCGCGTACCTGCCGGATCTAATCCATCCGATGCACGACGCGGCAAATCGGGAAGGCGCCCATTCTTGAGACGGCCTCTGGTTCGGCGCCCGCCTTGCACCTGAGCAGGCTGCTGCGGCTGGAGGTGGCGGAGCTGGAGCGGTCCATTGCGGTGATGCGGCGGATGGTGCCCAGCGTGCCGCTGCTGGACACGGACGTGGCGGCGCTGCAGAAGGAGTTGTTCGAGGCGCGGCGAGAGGCGGAGGCGCTCAGTCTGGCGCTGGAGAACCCATCCAATCACAGCCGGTGGCGGATGCTGGACGGCAAGATTCCGGACAGGGAGGAGCTCAGCGCAAAGATCCAGGCGAGCAGGGCCGGGGATGTCGTTGTTGGGGACTGGCGGACAAGCGTGCGGTGATGGCGCGGCCGCTACTGGCCGATGTGGCGCCGATGTTGTGTTGATTGTGTTTATCGCTACAGGCTTTTTGGAAGGGGTCCTTGGGTGATTTTTATGGGGGGGCCTGTTTCAGGGGGCCTATGCAAGGAACATTAGCATGCGGTTACCTGCATCATGACGCCCAGATGTGGCATTCTACTAGTGTGTTGTCTTTTTGTCGGTCGCGTATATCGGCCCCCTTGGCCCGTGACGCATGCAACTGAGTGCTGTTAGGCACGGTCATTCGCTACGCAAGGCAGGCGGCTTTGGAGTGCCAATTGCTGCGCTGCGCCTCCCCGCGTTTGCCTAGCCTACAATTTCTGGTGGCTGCGCAATAAGACCGGCGTTCCCGTATGAATGGGCAAGGGTAGTTCGCGTTCGCTTGCTGGCCAACGCTGTTTGTTTGTGACAGGTGCCCGGTGTCAGATGTATGCGACCTTTCCGACGCGGTCCCGTGCTAACTGACATGTGAAAGCCTGCCTGCCTGCTGCCTTCGCCCTTCACCATATCCTTCCTGCAATCGAAGGCGTTGGAAGAGCGGCTCAACGACAAGAAGGAACAGCTGCTGGAGAAGGAGCTTATCTTGGAGGAGATCACCAGCCTCTCAGACAAGCTTCGCGTCCAGGTGCGCTAAGATCGGGCGAAGCGCAGGCCGCACCGCATGTGTTTCAGGCGCCAGGCAGGTTCCGTTTCTGACAGTGGACCCCATGGTCCATTGGTGAGATTTGTAGTATACCAGGCCCCCCTCTCATGGGCACAAGTCACTCAAGGCTCCCGGGCCTAGCCTAAACATCTGATTTAGTCGTGCCATTCGCTGCACGCAGGCGGCGGAGGGGCGCGCCGACACGCTGGAGCTCGCCCAGCGGGTGAACGAGTACCAGTCTAAGTTGCGGGCCGTCACTCGCAAGATCATGGCCACCGTGTCGGAGCTATCCATGTACCAGGTGGGCACGGACGGGTGTCGGCGGCTGTGGCGATGCGGATTGCAGCACTCTCCATTGCGGTAGTTTGTTCTCGGAGTCGTCGCGGAAAGCAGATTGATGCGGTCTCGTCGTTGGGAAATCTGGCACTGAGCTGTCTGTGCCTGGTGATAGGTCATAATGATGACGCACGAATTGCCACACCGGCTGTAAACGTCATGTATGTGCGTCCCGGTGCGCGCCTTGCCATGACTGTGGTGGGTTCCGGGGTTTCGTTGGGCAGCATTCCTTACCAGTCGATGCATTTTTCAAAGTAGAGCCCTTTTATGTCGTTAGACCTCGTCAGCAAAGCCCTTTCTGCTGTGATTCCGATGCTCCCGCAGGCTACCGCGCTCAAGTTGGGCGCAGAGAAGGAGGAGCTCGACGCGGCGGTTTCTGTAGCAAGCCAGCGGCTGGCTGCAGGGGAGCCGCCCACAGACGATGCGGAGCGCGAGTGGTCCAGGTGGGACTGCCTGATGCGTAGTGCCCTCAGGCGTCCCGGACCGAGGGTCTATGATAGTTTAGGTCAAACTACGCGGGCGACGGCTTTGAGGCGTACACGCCTGTCGATTGCCCCAATGGGTATCGCTGGCCGCGGTGGAGCGGTTCACTGTGCATCCCTGCAGGGTTGCGGCATCATTACCATGCCCCCGGTGTGCATGCATGGCCAGGATGGAGCGGGAGCGCACCACGCTGGATATGTTGTCGGAGGAGCGCAAGGCCATCGCGCAAGCACTGGATGCCCACACCAGCCAAGTGCAATCGACGGCGGGTAAGCAGCGGGGGCCTTGCAGAGGGGCTTGCAGGGCACTTGCAGGGTGGTTTGCATAGGGCTTGGAATTACGGATGGGAAGCGGGTACATCAGAACGCATTTACGGGATAGAGCAATCGGGAAGGGGGTTGTACCTAGGGCTGCCAGACCTAGCACTTCTTCATCGTTGATCTTTGACCACTGGTTGCGCTTTCCGCGTGCGCTTGGACAGATCCGCGTCCCAACGCTTACATTCCCGAAAGCCTGGGCATCCCGAAGCCGTACGGCTCGTTTGCGCCCTTCAAGCCACAGGTAAGCGTCAAGGCGGTTCCCATTTCACGGTCGGAGTGTGGGGACTTTTTTCCCGCATCCTCCGAGACATGCATACGAGTAGCGACTTGCAGCGGTTTACTCCTGAGGGCGTCACGGATGTCATTCGCACAATTGCCTTGACAGCCGTTCGGATTGGATGCATGTGAAACATGCCCTCATGAACTGTATGAACCCTCGCGCCTGCTTCACTGTTGCCGTCTCAGGAGCCTGGATCCACCATGCGCCACATCCGGAAGCCGGTACCCAAGGAGATTGTCATCTAAATGCCAAGAGTGTGGGATGGGCGTTTGAAGGCTGTAGTTCTTTCCAGCCATCGGGATGTGCTGCAGTTCTTGCTGCTTTAGAACGGGTGTCACTGCTGGCGGCCACTCGGCAGTCAGTCTGTGGTGGGCCCGTGCGTGAGTCCGTCGCGAGCTGACTGCTCTCCCGCTTATATAAACCAGATGCGTGCGAAGAGTCGTGAAACGTGGTGGCAGTATGTCTGTATGGGCGCGGCGAGCAGGCGCGTTGTTTTGCGGATTAAAATCCGGCAGCAGCAGCTGATGTTCGTGTACGTCCTTCGAGCTTGGACCATAAGAGGCGCCCTGGTAGAAGTGGCTTGCTGTGGCGTGGACCGCTTTTCATTACGCAGTGTATTGGCCTGGCCCAGATTGCGATGAACTCGTACATAAGGAGCGTGTGCGCGGTGCGTCAGGGCGGTCACGAAGTAGATAGATCTAGCTGTAGGGATGCAGTGCATGAGCCGCGCGCATTCGTGGCGTTCGCACGAATTGAGTTTGCTGCAAGCAACTGGCATGCTCAAGTGCCTTTAAGGGGAATTAAGGAGAAAAAAAACCAAAAAACCTGTCGTGGGAGGTTGTGTGTGTGTGTTACATGGTTGGGGGTGCATAACCCCATACCTGTACAACTACCCATACGAGCCGTAGGCCCAAGGGCACGCGAAAAACGCCTAAAAGCACGCGGGAGGTTGTAGAAGGGGGCGTTTGACGCTGGAAGAAAGGTTGCAGAGTGAGACTCATTGAGCCTCGCTGGACTAATTGTGTGGAAAGTGTCAAGTCGGCTCCGCGTTCAGAATGGGTACCTGCGATGGTCGAAAGCGTGTCAAGTAGAAAGTGTCCGCAATCTTCCTCGTCCCAAAGGACTTAGCCCCACACCATGTTGGCAGGGTACTGGGGACTATGCCGGGACCCTGGCAACCCGGCGGTCGGGGCCGTAGGTGAGTGTATGCATATGTTCGCCGAGGGGTACCGCAAGGGCCCGTGCAATAAGGACGAGCCAGTAAACGAGAATCCGGCGAGAACAAGGCGCACGTTTGCTGCGCAAGATGATAAACATTGCTTGCTGTATTTGCAATTAAGCTCTGTGCCGTTGCGTTGTCCGTGTGATACCGGAGCACGGCGCGCGCAAACGAATCGTCTAGTACGACACCGAAACGGTCTTTCCGCACGGTCTTTCGGCGCTGTTTGCAAATATATTATAGCATTGTGTCCTCAGCGGGAACTTTGACAAACGTTCGTCTGCTGCAAACACTGCATATCCCTTTGTTGTTACTAGCACTCTAACTTTCGACGGCATCTCGAACCATTCGTAACAAACCAAATTCCATTATACAAGACAGACTTGCTGCAGAATGGCGGTAAGCTGCAGCCTTGTTTCGGCAGGGTAGATGAAGACTTTGTGTGCACTCTGGCCACTGGCCTTGATTATGTGTTGCTCTGGACATGCTGTAGATGTCGCAGCAGTCAGGGATATTGCAGCAAGGAGCAACGGAGGAGCGAGGCGAAAATGCGCGCATGGTGCGTCGGATTGCGCGGGAAGCTTCCTAACCTTGCCTCACGCATTCTAAGCTGGCGGTGCAGGCTTCCTTCGTTGGTGCAGTCGCTGTGGCCGACTTAGTCAAGTCGACGCTGGGACCCAAAGGAATGGTGGGTTTGAGGCGCAGATCTGCGGCGCGGGCAGTGGCGGGCGAGGGTATTATCCACAATTTCATTATTAAAACCTTTGTTTTCATACAGGATAAAATTCTTCAAAGCATGGGCAGGGGGCAGGAGGTCACCATCACTAACGATGGCGCCACTATCCTGAAAAGTATTTATGTGGACAACCCAGCGGCGAAGGTGCTGGTCGGTAAGTCCATAAGATATCAGCGACTGCGGGTCTGCAAGGCTGGCTTGACCCAGGGGTCGGAGCACCGAACGCGCAGGCAATGCGTCGTAAGACGACGAGTCTGTCGGGGTTTCGTGGCCGGGTGTGGAGTGTTGGGCTTCCAGCTCTTGGGCAAGGGCTGGGGGATACGCCTTTTCTGGGTACGTGCCCTGGCTGGCTGTTCTGCGACCTCCGCTACCATTCTACACGCACCGTATCCTTCGCAACAGACATAGTTCAAGGGTGCTGTTCTCGTGCAGCGTCTGTTTACGACAATAAACACTGCTGGGGGTATAGATGTAGGCTAGCAATGCGAATAGACTACATGTTATGGTTTGAAGGGTTTTGCTGAACCGCGCTCTTGAACACCGGTTGCTGCAGACATCAGCAAGGTCCAGGATGACGAGGTGGGCGACGGCACGACCAGCGTGGTCGTCTTTGCTGGCGAACTGCTGCGTGAGGCGGAGCTATTGGTGAACCAAAAGGTGCACCCAATGACGATTATTGCAGGTGCGAAGGTCTCCTGTGCGCCTTACTGTGGGAACATGCGTGCGTGGGCGTGCACGGTGGGGAACGTTGGTACGGTTGAAGGAAGTCAGCGGGATGATGCCAGGTAGGGGCACCTGCAACAATCGCGGAGGGTCCTCATCCACTTGGTGGGTTGGAGGTCGATTTTATTGCGACGAGAAGCAGCGTTGCTTCACGAAACTGGTACGCATTCCCACCCCTGGAAAGGCATAGAAAGTACTATCAGCTCATTGCGTTAATAAGACCCATGGTGCTTCTGGACCAAGACCAGGGTATTTCTGGTTTCGTTCGCAACCGAGCCTCTTCGCCTCTCGAGCTCGTTCACTTCAGGGGTAAATACGATTTAATCGGGTCTGGATATCTGTATGGGGCACTGCAGGGTATCGAGAGGCCTGCGACTGCGCACGTTCTGTGCTGGAGTCGATTTCATTCAACCATCAGGCCGACCCGGTTTTGTTCCGTTCGGACCTGCTCAACATCGCGAAGACTACCCTGAGCTCGAAGATCCTCACGGTGGTAAGTGCACGGCCATCGCAATTGTAACGGTTTCCCTCCAGCTTCAAACCGTTACCTCATTGGGCAAGATCCTGTTCAATCGATAAGAAGTGGACAGGGTACCGAGTGACTTGTGCGGGTCGAAACGACCTCAAGTTCCCGGTTTGTCATGATTGTGTACCTGCTTCATTGCAGGACAAGGAGCACTTCGCCAACCTAGCTGTTGATGCCATCCTGCGGCTGAAGGTAGGACGTGCGAGGCTATGTGTGCGTCATAGAGGGTTGGTGCTTGGCAACTTTACGTGCGGACGCAGGTATCTCCAGCAGTCTGAAACATGGCACGGCCCTGCCCGACATCGTGCGAATGAAGTATGCCCTGCACGCTGGGACCCAACGGCTTGTTTTGCGTGCGTACAGGGCAGCGGCAACTTGGAGGCGATACACATCATCAAGAAGACCGGCGGCACCTTGCAAGAGTCTTTTCTCGACGAGGGCTTCATCCTGGACAAGAAAATTGGCGTGGGGCAGCCTAAGCGCATCCAGGACGCGCGCATCCTGGTTGCGAACACCCCAATGGACACGGACAAGATCAAGATCTACGGCGCGCGGGTCCGGGTTGACAGCATGGCCAAGGTGGGCAAAATGAGCAAGGGCAGAAGAGATTTTACAGCGGGTAGAGCGTTATGCGCCCTGGCCATGCTGCGCGTCAGGGTGGGACGCAACTTCGGAGTTACATGGCGGGTAATCACCGAAGCCGCACGCATGTGCATCGATTTGTTGCAGGTGGCGGACATCGAGGCAGCTGAGAAAGAGAAAATGCGGGAGAAGGTGCGCAAGATCATCGATCACGGCATCAACTGCTTTATCAACCGCCAGCTCATTTACAACCTGCCAGAGGAGATGTTCGCCGATGCCGGTAAGGGGTTGATCTGATTGCCGTTGACGGAGCGAGCACGTGAGGGTAACCTTTCGGAGCAATAATATGAGGGACCGCTGCCCTTGGGGAGGCGGTCAAAGCGCTACGCGAAGACCGGTTATAATGCGAGGGTCCGCTCTCTCCAGCAGCGTTCCGGAAAGCACATGCGTGCGAGTATCAGTACAATGTCCTGGTCTACAACATTCAGGTTTGAAAGCACAGTCATGATCACCTAAAACCCCGAGTTCGCACAGCGACACCTCACTTGTTCCCAGCCCCCAGCACCGGTGGGGCCCAAGCACCGGGGGGACGGGATGCGCTTTGGTCCTTGAATATACGGTTATGGACGCCTACACGTGCAGAACCTAACTGGCAAGTACGGGAATTACTGCAGGCGTCATGGCCATCGAGCATGCGGATTTCGACGGCATTGAGCGGCTGGCTCTGGTCCTTGGTGGCGAGATCGTGTCAACGTTCGACAACCCCGACACTGTCAAGCTGGGCCATTGCAAGCTGATTGAGGAGATCATGATCGGCGAGGACAGGCTGATTCACTTCTCGGGTGGGACGAAGTGTTGTTTTGATAACCTGCACGTCACCGAAGACTTTGCCGGTGTATCCTTGATATCATGGAAGTCATCCACAGACGGCTTGGAGGCCACAAGCTGCGCTGCCGTTGCATAGTGCCCGAATCTGTTATGGTTTCGTAGCCTAACCATGGCGTGTGCGGCACGTCGGCCGCAAAACACTCGTGTGAACAACTCACGATTCCTTGTGTCGCACTCGTTAAATGGTTGTTGGAACATCCTGCAATGGCCGGACCGCAGGGGTGGCGTTGGGTGAGGCGTGCACCATCGTTCTCCGTGGCGCCTCGTCGCACATCCTGGATGAGGCGGAGCGCTCGCTGCATGACGCCCTATGCGTCCTGAAGGTGCGCACCGCGCTCCATATCCCACGGTTTCATCGCTGTCATTGCTGGCGGCTAGTCACTGGCTGCTAAATGCGATCAGGGATGTCGCAATACTGACTACAGTTCTGCACTGAAACTCCTCCGGCCTGCGCGTGTTTACTCTCGGGATGGGTGGTCGCGACTTGTCGCCGCTTCTTCGGGGCCAAACCTCAGAGCACATTGGACCGCGTTGGTGGTTGTGTGCGTATTGCAGGAGACGGTCGCCGACGCGCGAGTGGTGTACGGTGGCGGCTGGCCGGAGATCCGGATGGCGAAGGCCGTTGAGGAGCTGGCGAGTCGGACACCAGGTTTGTGGGCGGGCGTGGTGGACTGGGTCGCAGGTATGGATGTAAATTGACAGCAACGTGAACAGCACGCGACTTCTTGTACTCGCAGGGAAAAAAGCCATGGCGATGGAGGCGTTCGCGCGGGCTCTGCGCGCACTGCCCGCCACGATATGTGACAACGCCGGGCTCGACAGCGCCGAGATCGTGGCAAACCTCAAGGTACACAAACGCGAAGAGGTTCAGTGCAGTAGTATCCAAGCCGCAGTGTCATATTTTGTAGGTATGCGGGGCCTGCCAACGCTTTTAATTGTCCTCCATCTGTGGCGCCCATTGCAATGCAGGCCGCCCACGGCGCGGACGCTTCCAGCCGCATGGGCGTCGACGTGGTGCGCGGGGAGGCGGGTGACATGGCGGAGCTAGGTATCTACGAGTCTTTCCGCGTGCGACAACAGGTACGGTACATTTCGTGCTCGGTACGACTTGCTGCACGGCCTAAAGGGGGCTTCATCGGGCTAGGCAGGTTTTCTGCACGCATGGAATTCGTACCTGCTATTTAGCCATCGGTCATGGCGTGTCTGTTGGGGCCTTTTTCTGACAACCTTTCACTCGGGTGGATCACCCTCGTTCGCGGTCAGGTGCTGCTGTCGGGGACGGAGGCCTCGGAGATCATCTTGCGTGTCGACGACATCATCAAGTGCGCGCCACGGAGGCGCGGCTGAGGGGTGGAGCATGGTCGCTGACAGTGGGCGTCTGCCCTCGAAGGCGGCCGTATGGAGGAACGGATGGATGTGAAGCCGATTATGACGTGAAATCCTCATGACCAGCTTGCTGGCGGGTTCAGGATTTGTTGCAAGCTAGATGGTCGTTGCAGTGTGCTGATATCGAAGCTTCGGGAAGGGTTTCGTGCTCAGTCCTTTTTACCCGCAGGTCTGCCTACTCTTCGCAGACAGAACTGGCGCACGGTGACTATCCCTCACTGCACATGTGTGTCCTCCGGAAGCAACGGGCCTCCGCATCTTTCCAAATTCGCGACGGTTGGGATGGCATTTTAGTGTGTCTCATGCTGGGTGTGAAAATGATCATCGCTGTTGTTGGCTATGAAGGTTCCGCCGTAGCCAGTGGCCACTAACCTCCCGGAGCCAGCAGACCAGTGACTAGCAGCGGATCGGTGTCCAGGGGTGATGCGTGCAGTTATACAGCTCTTGCGACATAACTTGGAACGTCCCATGCGCCTCCGGCTTGAACTGGCTTTGGCTCTTCGCCCCCGTATTCCCGGACCTTGCTGCAGACCGCAGCTGGCCGATCGACCTTATGGGCTTTAAAAGTGTTGGTCGACCCGTGCCGAGGGCAAGACGCTCGATCGCATGCGCCTGATGCACTCGCCACTTTACCGTTACGTTCTACCACGACGAAGGCGCAGCCGCACATGGAACACACACTTTCCCACAGCCTCTCGTCAATTTAAGGTCGCGACAGCCTCCGGGGCACTCAATCCGTCCATGGCATGCTGCTTCGGCACACCTTTGCAGAGTGGTCGCAACACTTCTTCCCCTTGTTCAATTGCGCATTTTCACGTTTGGTCCGTTAGCTGAGCACAACAATTAGCTACTGAGGGGGCGCTCCGCCAGCGCCGGCCGCTGCCTGAGTCGCAGTCCTCAACAGGGCCGAATAATTCTCTAGCAGAAGCTTGCGATTGGCCTCGCGGCTGTGGTAGCGAGCAGTGGTCAGACTTGCGGTGCGGGTGCGGGGGCAGAACCTGCGACCAGCGACGAGGCACGCCGGAGGGAGCGCATTGAGCTTCGCAAGTTAGCACAGGAGAAAGGGGCAGGGTAGGACAGTGGATCCCCGCCACATCACATGCAAGGACAGGGTGCTCAACTCAAGGTGCACTTTCCTGGCAAGCAGCGGCTGTGTCGGTGCGTACTCCCCACGGGTCCGGTCACGGGTCGTTAGCTTTGGGTTCTTCCGTACTGAGCCCCAGACAGCTCCCAACTTCTGAGCGCGTGTTTTGTGCGCTACGGCATGTCTTAAGCATAGCCCGGGGTGCCATACTCAGCCTTGCATGCCGCCCGTACGGCCCACCTGCGCTCCACGTCGACTGGATAGACCGCACCGAGCAGTGCCGCGCGACCTGCGGTGCCGCGACGCGCACGACCCGCCATGCTCCCTCCCAGAGCTGACCGGCGACGGCGGGACGGCTCCGGCAGCGACAACAAGCGCTCCAGGAAGCGCACGCCCCAGCGGCCCCCCAGCGCCGGCTCATGAGCCGCTAGCCGGTCCACATCAAACTCCAGGGTCACCCTGAAAACCGCCGGTTTCGGAGTGAGGCAACATCCATCGTCGGCCGGTTGGCCGGACCATACCCAAATCAGAACACGAAAGCTGTCATCAACAGCCATGCCGTATGCATGTTTTCGCGATTTCGCCAACCCGGTCTTGCTCGTTTGCGTACACTGGATGCGGTACGATGTTGAACGGGCCCCAGACTCATCCGGGACCCTCTCAACACACGAGGAGGGCCGGGGTGCCTCCGAATTCGCCCATGCATGCCATCCCTTGCGCGGCGCAGCGCTGCGACACGTCCAACAGCCCACCTGAAGTCGTGCGACGAGTCCTCAAAAGCCGAGCTGGCATCCAGCACCAGCGTCTCCCGGAAACACACCACGTCTGCAGCGGTCTTAGGCGCATGTCCGGCAGCTGTAGGTGAAGGCTTCAAGGCACCTGCACCCGTGTCCGCTGCAGCGGCGGCGGAGGCCCGGGCGCTCCCGTCAACACCCCAATCGTGGGCGCTGAACATCAGCTGGTGTCGTTTCATAGCCGCCGCGTGAACTGGTGCCAGCGCCTGATGTACGACAGCCACAAGCTCATCAGGCGGCAGCGCCGCAGCCGACGTGGGCGCGCCTGCGCCCACGCCCGCGTAGCCGCTGGCCGAGGCCCTGCACGCTTCCTGCTCGAGCATCGCTTCAGCACGATTCCAATCCAAGGGCACGGCCAGCACCCGCTGTCCAGCCTGCCGTACAGCAGCCGAATTCGCGCCAGTGTTCGAGTCGGCCCCATCATCGGACCGCACCAAGGCCCCCAGGTGGACCTCAGGTCGGAAGGAGGCGGCAACCTGGGTCCATGCGCCCGACAGCTGCTGCCGCACCGCTGCGGGCAGCAGCGGCCCGACCTGGGGGAAGGATTGGGGTTGGGCCGTAGCTATGAACCTTGGATGGGGCACATGAACAGAAGCGGAAAATACTTCGCGCGGTGCCATTTTCGTCTGTTTATTGGACATCGCCCGCCTTGACAGTAGGCGATAGCCGTGCGAGACGCGACAGCAACAGGACGGCATCGGCTGGCTCCTGCAGGAACATGTAGGGGCTGCGTTTCGGGTCCACTTTCCTGGTCATCGCTCCCACCACGGACGAGGACAGTTGCTGAGGGGCCAACATGGTATCTCCGTAAACGATCATCCTGACGCGGTCAGGTTGCCCACCTGAACCGCCATCGTCGTCCGCCGTCGTGCAGCCTCCCGTTCGGCGCGCCCAGTCGCCTCCTGCAGGCGCGCCGCCACCTCCCTGCACCCGCACCCGCACCCGGCTGGGAACCCTCACAGGAAAGACACGCGACAGCGCGAGGTTGCTGAACAGGCTGAGCGACGAAAAGCATGCATCACCGATAAAGCAACCACCTGGCGCTCTGCGGGCCGCAGCTTTACGAGGACAGCATGTACTGCCGTATGCCCCGTTCTAGCCCTGACCCTAGGCCCTGGACCCCTGCCCAGGATCAGTGCCTCAGTAAAATTCAACACCGAACCGGTTAGAGCCGAGCCGAACGATATTGTTCCCCGTCCACGCATACCCGCGCCGCCGCCCCACCCACCAGCTATGCAGCACGTCCAGGTACTTGAGCTTCAGGTAGTCCAGCAGCAGGGTCAGGACGGGGGCGCTCCCGCGCGGGGCGGGGGACTGCAGCTGTCGGGTCAGACTGAGGGACGCCACTGCGGTGGCGAGGCTGGGCAGCGACATCATGGACACGATGGGAGTTTGGGTTGCAAGGATTCAGGGGGTGGCCCGGATAACAGATTGAGGCACAATCCTATCAGGGAGGACTGGTCTACCCTGGCGTGGTGGCCTAGCGGTTCACGAGGTACGATTAACGGTTTCATGCACTGCGGCCAATACCTTATGGCTCGTTTGATGGCGGGGCGGGCATGCGAAGCCTAGGTTATTACGGGCGCCGCCATTGCGATCGTTCTGATTAAGGAAACGCTCAAACCCTACGACAGGCGCGAACGGCAAGCCGTGCAGTGCTAAATTGGGTGAGTCAGGTGTCCCATATGCGGTATGCTGCCGGTTGGCGGGTAATGTGGTCGTATCCGCGCGGCTATTCCATGATAAGCATCATCGGCTTAATGCTCTCCACGCCCTGGAAGGATCCCTATGGCCCACCTGGCCCGACCGTCTGTTCCATCCGCAGATTCTAATCGACGGACAGCATTCCGGCGGACCGCCAGCGCCACGACGCTGTCCTCGTAAAACAAAAGCGGGTGATCGGCCCAGTACGACAATGATGGTGATGCCCCGGGTGTACCCTGCAGCGGTGCAATCGCCGATTCATGAGGGTAGCTGCAAAGCTGACGATAACCAACCACAGGCACAGGCCGACGTCCACGGCGCTGAACACAGCTTAACATGGGCCGTAGTTATGTCGGCCACTGCCTTATATCCTCCGCCCCGAGCTCGGTTAAGGAGTGCGACTCCCGGGGAGGTCGCAACAACAGGCAACCCGATCTGATAGACCGACAACGCGCGCGCGAGACCGTCACAACCCTGTCACAATGACTGCAGAGCTCTCCTCCGGCGCTTGCATGTAGGGAAGTGGATGGGGTACATACCGTAACGACTTTCCGCCGCTTTTGTCTACAAGTGCTCTCTCCAAACCAGGAAGGACGCTGCGGGGGAGATGCTGGCAGAGTTCCAGACACGACGCTCCTCCGACAGTCGCCGCGGCAATCCCTAGAACCCAGGCGGCACGGCCCCAACGTCCGTACCTGAGGCCCCAGCTGCCGGTCGGCGGCGTTGACCTGCGGCGCCGGGCGGAATGCGGACAGGTGCGGGCCACATCGCGCGTTTTCTCGTCGTGCGGTCCCCTTGCATAACGTAAGAACAAGTCGGGTTTTCGACGGTCTTGGATGGAAAAGAAACCGGGGTTTTGCGACACGCGACTCAGCAGCTGACGCAGCACGACACCACGCCACGCCAAACTATCGCCGTATGACACCGGCAGAGCACGAAAACCACCAGGTCAGTCGCCAGCTCGCCACCATCACATCAATGCCGCCACCGCCACCACCACCTGGGGCCTCACACCACCCACTGCGACCATCGTTCTGGATGCGCAGCACTGACATGTGGTGTCGTCGCCGTCCGCCTTCCTTAAACATGGCTGTCAATCCTACCTGCGGAGTCAGCTCCATGGGAAGTGCGCCGCTATTGTTTTCAACGGGGTGAGGACCCGCGCCAGTCCCGCGGCAGCGGTCGGTCCCCGGTGCAATGACGTGACCCGTGACGGTCAGTTAGGACAGGGAGGGGAGAGGCAGCATAAGGTAGGGGCAGCCAGGGGCAGGCAGGTGCAGGCAGTGTCAAACTGAGTGCCCGTGAAGCCGTTCCAGGCTAGGTGTGTCCCTGGGACATGGCAAGGGTACCAGTCAGGGTTCGATTATGGCCAGCGCTACGCGCGTGAACTGCATCTCAACAAGGCTTATCATGCGGCGCGAAGCCGGTCGCAACCACATATCGTATATGCCACCCTCCCCCAGGGGTGGCCACGCACTTACATACGCACCCGTACAGACAGACATTTGTTCCTTCGAACTGGAGCCCTGTACCCCTCCTTACCCGGGACCGTCTCTCAAGACGTGTAGCGGCATCGCGGGGTGGCCGGACGTGTCGGTGCTGCCCTGCGCCGGCCTCGTGTACGACACCCTCTGCCCGAACGCCTCCCCGACATTCCTGCACGCACCCGGATGGTGCGTTATCGATACCGTGTGGTCCGGGGCCGGGAAATCTGCAGTCAGCTGCGTTTGGCGTGAGGAATGCTTTCACATCATCTGACGTGAGTATGGTGCACGTCGTGGCGAGCTTGTCTCAGAACCAAAAAGCATGTGACAGGCATTCACTTCCCAGGTGGGCATCTTAAGGTTCCTAGAGCCCCCAGCGCACCGTACGACGCCTGCCAGCGGCCCGCCCTTGGCATGGCCATAGGCCTCAGCCCGCCGCTGCAACTCCCGTAGCCTCAGCTGCACGTGCGCCGGCAGAGCGGATACCGGATCTCTGCATCACAGTCAGCCGGTGAACGGGCGGAGATGGCGGAATGCAAGGTCCCGCACCCCGGACCCAAATCAGGCTTCCTGGTCGACAACACTGCATAATGCGTTTAGACAGGTCGAGGAGCCAGCCCGTGATGCAAAGAACAGTGAATGACAGAAACCGCATCCAAAGCGTGGCAACCTTGCAGCGTACAGCCCCTGGGCCAGTGCAAACCGCTATCGGGCGCTGAGTGTGCATGTTTGTGTTGCAATGGGAGCGCGTGCCCCTTGCCCAGGTCACCTAGCTGCAGCTGCTTGGGCAAGGCGCCGCTCGTGCTCCTGTTGCTGCTCCTGCTGCGCCCTGGCCCGCGCCCTCCGGTCGGCTGCGGCGAAGATGTCATCTGGGTCGGACGCGCTGGCTCGGCCAGCAGCATCGCCGACGGCCGCAGCGCCGGCGACGGCCGACGAAGGTGTGGGCGAAGTCGCGACCGCGGTCTCAGTTCGGTGGCTGTCCTGCTGATGCCGTTCGGCGCTCAGCTCTGGAGTCCACAGGTCACTAGCGGTTCCGCTGCCCGTGGCAGCGTCAGCCCCTGAACACGGCGAGGTTTGACGGAATACGGGAAGGGGGTGGATTGCGGACCCGCACAACCATTACAGCCAGATGGAAGCAGACAAGTTCATAAATAAATGTATGCCGAATTCGAACGAAAGCAAGTCGCTGCCGTTCTACGCCCATAGCATCGCCAATCCGGCAACCGGAAGGATACCCCAGGGGGAAGCGAGGTCCGAACCGGCAGTCGGCACAGGCGCATGTGTTGAGCAATTCATAACCGGCTTGACATCCCACGGCGGCTCCGACAGCACCTGAGGCTCCCCGAACCGATGTGCCGGCGCCCCGGACAGGTGCCTAGCGCGACCTTGCGCCCGCCGGTAGGCCGGACGCAAAACAGGAACTGGGCCCTGGGCTACTAGACTTCATACACGGCTGTATGCTGTCGACCAAAACAAGTATGCTTTCCCCCAAAGTGTTTTGGTGGAAGCGTGTATGATCGAAGATGACGCGCTGTCGCCTGCGTGTGTCGGTACCTCACCATCTTTCCTCCCACTCGCTCCCTGCCAGGCGGACGGCCCTCGACCCCCACTCCGCAGATCATGCTGCTGGCGGTGCCACATATGAGCCATCTCCTGCACGGACACCACATACGACACCACATAGCTCCACGTGAGGAGCGTCGAAGTCCCTGAATTCCGTTGACTGCACTAGGGACAATGCACAGCAAAAGAGGGGCCCATAGTGGATGGCTTACACCCCGCCCATCTGGAGTTCAATGTGACAGGGAGAGGCAGGCCCCAAAGACGCAGTGCTCCTTATGTGCTAGGCAAAGCTCGTGCGCCGTGGGGAGGCGGGTTGCCTGACAGGCACATGGCCCGCTTGAAAAATACGTATTCACACTCGATTTTGTCGAATAATGATAAGTGCAGTCGAGCCCCGTGCGCTGGTACCACGCTCAGAGCCCTGTCTCCTCGCCATAGGTGCTTGCCATCGGCGCGTCCTTCGGCCGCTGACTGCTTCGGTTTGTGGCCTGTTTCGTGGGCGCCGCCCGTAAGGCTGTCGGCCCGTCCCCAGCCTACCAGCTTGGCGATCTTGGCAATGGTCTCCCTCGACACGGCAAGCTGCATATGTGCATCTAGCTGCGCCAGGAGCGCCAGATGTTCTTCGTGGTCGCGGCTGTGCGTATGCGGCTTCGGCGCCTGCTCGTACGGTGCGAGCAAGCGGCTGCGAGCCCACGTCCGCCAGTCGTAACCCGGGTTGCGAGGGCGGACGCCACCCTGCCAGGTGGATGCGAGGTGACTGTGCAACTGGAGAATTACATCACAGATTGAACGTCAGCTAACACACCTAGATTACAAAGTGCCGAAAACTTGCACCTGATGCCTGGTTCGGACAACTGCAGGGTGGCATGGCATTATCCCTGATGCGATGTAGCACCACCTACCGTAGGAACTGAAGTCTCCAAGAACGTCGACAAGTCGTAAAGGGGCTGGGAACCGGTAGTTTGCGACAACGCCCGAGCCAACTGCGCAAGACAACGAACAGCAACGAATAGTAGAAAACCCTATATTTTTTCGAGCTGATGCGGTGTACAATCTACCTACAAGTTCAGAAGCTGCATGTTGATTTGCGAGGACAGGCCGTGCAGGTGGGCTGAACTCCGGGCTTGGCGTCGGCATGAAGCTTTGCGAAAGAACTGTAAGCAAAAATACAGTTGGAACCAGGATTATGCAATCTGAGCGCGTAGCACGTCTGCTTACGCTGCAAAAATGCGCCATCTGCCACTGTTTGCACGCCACCCGGTTTTGCGTCTGCGTGTAGTGCAGCATATGGTAGGGCGTTGCTAATATGACGCCATGGTTTACAGAAAACCCAATCAAGGCCGGCGACGCCGACTCTCTGGTGCAAGCCTCGCATGGCTACGGTAGCGTTTTACAAATCACCAGTGGAACAATCATTTCCAAGTGTTACACATCGGGGGACATCTGCAGCCGGCTCAGGCAAAAGCTTCTTGATGCCGTACAACAGAAAATATGACAGTTGTCATCACTCAAATCTAGGATGCCTACAGCTGGCTAGAATCTTGTGCTCTTTCAAGCCCATGAACCAAAGGCTCTTCAAGCAGGTTCACTGGTCGGACTACGCCCTGACATGGAATGTTTTTTGCGGAAAGAATGTACTGGCCCGCTTGCTGTTCGTTTACTTAACCCTAAACTGTCTCGTATTAATTTACGGGCAGCCTCCGGATTGTCCAGAGCCGCACAGGCAGCTGCTGCTTGACTACAAAGTTTTCCATAATGCGAACAAACACTCACCAGATGCTCAGTACATCGTCCAGCAATGCTGGGGCGTTGGATGTGAAGGAGTAGGTAAATGATTACCTATCACGGTTTAGGTCTCGAGGTTCGACCGCTGTTAACCACTTGGATGATATCTTGAAATGCAATACATGCTTTGGCCAATATACTGGCCCATGCAGGCGATCGAATACGCGGAACGTTGTACCTGCTACGCATCGCTATCCAATATCGGAAAATTCTTATTGTTGACTGGACCAATCCTGCGGCCCTGACAAACTTCTTATTACCTAATGAAATTGACTGGACGTTAACTGGGTTTGAGGATGGATTTTTCTTGGAGCCAAATACCATGAGTAAGTGTTTGGGCGCTCAGAAATTCAGGAGGTGCATAGATGCACTGCAAGCGCCTATGGATGGCTGGAGGGGTTATACACTTGCAGTTTGCTTAAGAGCTGCATTCCTCCTGTCGTCGACATGCAGGCCTCGAAGATGTCAACAAAACGACATATCATCACCCAGATTCAGAAGCGTACATACAACAATTCAAAGCCACCAAGGTCGGGGGCCACGTCAATCTGTTTTGGGCAAATGCCTGTGCGTGCGGACCCCAAACCCCAAACCCAAACCCATCATGCCGAGTCTACCCGTCCGACTCCCCGTTGCGACCCCTTGGACAGAAATTCGTCATAACTGGAGTGCGTCAATTTGAAGCGAATGCAACGGTAAGACTTGGTACGATTGAGTAACCAGTGATGAACCAAGCCACCACCAACTCAGCATATACGATGCATGCTTTCCAGCTCGCAAATGTCCGCCCATCTGCATGGCCGTCCATAGTGCATATGCACATAAGTGTAATGCCTTACCTTTTACGGGTAGCCCCGAACGTTGCGCCCAATTGAATGCATGTGCTCCCACAGAGGTTAGCTCCAGTTGCTGTCGGAGAGCTGAAAGAAACTGGTTCTTGCTACTACCACTTCATGTTCAAGCTCAACCAAACAATTGTGGACCTTGGCGAAAGACAATTGCAGCATCTGTACGGGCCATCCCCTGGCAGTTATATAGCATGGCATTGGTAAGTCACCAGCAACCAACGGGTTACACTGACGCAGGGATTAATTGTGCAACTGCCGTATCCAACTGTTACGACAGCGTACACCCTTTTCAGCGGGCACGGGTCCTCGCACTCTATCCAGACCAGCAGCAATCATGGACCGACATGTAACATCACCAATGGCCGACTGGGTGCTAAACCATAAGGGGATTGACACAACCCTACGGCGCGGTTAGACTGTTGCGACTGGTGTAACAATAGGCGACCGAAGATTGCATGGCTTCAGGCGATGATCGACCAATTGACAAACGTTTTGGTACAACTACGAAGATGCCAAGCGTCGTACGTAGCCTTTCTTATACCACAAAGTCATGGCCTGAACTATGTCCCCGACTGAACCATCCGTTGAGCACTATGCGCACGCATTTGCCCTAAAAACGACCTAGGATTGGAGGCCCGTTTCAAGGAGCTTCGACGAGTCAGACATTGTGCGCATATACCGCACATGTTGTTGAGGGTCTAGCTTCGCGTAATACTGTCCTTTGCAAACGGCTGATACATGCCGACAGCCTTCAAGCACCATCCTGTACCTGTACATCCAAACTGCGATGTGGTAATGAATCAGTAGGTCGTTGACATAAGAAAACGACCCTTCAGAGTACATACGGTAAACCACATGCCTGACATGAACACATGGGGTCCTCGGTAGTCCGCTGCTTTGCTGTGTGAAGACCTTCTGATGGCCCTCGAAATTCCGTCCAGCGGTACATCCAAGATGTTCTTTTATGTATCTTTGTGACTGCAGGCGGCACTACGACCTGGACTTCAAGGACGAGCAGCTGGTCGGTTTCAATCATCTTTTATTGCAGTTGAAATGCATGGAGAGCCTCGCAAAGTCTGTTGGCATGGATCTTGTGCAGAAGCCTGCATTGCTCATCTCAGACTTCAACAGTAGGTTGGGGCGGAGTCGATGTAGGAAAGATGCAAACCACTGTTGTGCATTTCCGCAGCATGTGTAAGCCTCACGTTTATGATGTTACTGTACATAATGCTTTACTGTTAGTTGCCTTGATATTGGTTCCCGCAGTGAAATGGTTCCACTTGCTTGGCCCTGCATAACACTTGTTGTCCCGTGATTGAATGCGCAGTCTTCCGACAAATGGTGGTCCGGAGACAGTTTCGAAAGATTACGACACTGAACATCACGGCGAAGCACATCGACAAGGGCAAACACTCAATTGATGCGTACAATAACATCTTCGTGGATCTGTACGTCATGTCGAGGGCGCGATGCCTCATGTACAGTCGATCGGGCTTCAGCAAGATGGCTCTCTGGATGGGGGGCAGCAGCCTGATCAGCTGCAGTGTGGACCGGGTTTCGTGTGTCAAGCCGATTCATTACTTGTGATGTACGCTGCAGGGAGGGATGTGTGTATACGTCGTGTACCCAGTGCCCTGCTTGCACTACGGCCCTAACATGGCGCAGGTTGGGCTTGGTACATTCAAATTTAGGATGATTATGACATTCTATAGCTACTGACCGTGCGAGAGCAGCATGACCGACATTTTGGTAACATTGCCTCACATGACCGTCCCATCATTGCCAGCAATTCTGTGGTGTGTTCAACTATTGGTCCTGTGCATCATCAGGCTTCTTCCGCGGGGCATGTCATTGCGTTGGTTTCTCTCGAACGAGGCGTGCAAATACCTTGCATGTATGAATATAACTTTGGTCGCTAGAAAGTTGCAGTACCATGGTTCTTTGCGTTGCTGTTGCAGGGTGTGGCGCCATTCGTGATTGGCTGTGTGTGTGTGGAGGTCAGGATTTTGGCTTTGTCTTGAGGTGGTTCCCAGCTTTCCCAGATCAGAAGCTTGTGACTATTGCCACAGGTTGCAAAAGTAAATAGATCACATCTTTGGGGGCTTCGCTGGCGCTGACTATGTGCAGGAAGGGTATATAATTAGGAAGCGAGTGTCCCAAGGGGGACCTTTAGTGAGGTACGACATGACCTGACAGGATCACAGGTTCTTCTGATGGCATCAGACATGGCTTAATAGTATGAAAGCTCGTTCTTCCACGATGACGGGCATAGCGTGCGATAATTGTTATTACTACGACCAAGCGAGTGACTGAAGTGGTACCGGGTACAGTGGAGGCAGGAGGCACTACCGCATTGAGTGCCCGGTACTGAATGCTTCTATGTCGGGATCACGGATTGCTTCTTATTATATTAAGCAGATGCGGGTTCTATTTCACGCGGCACTCCAAAGCCCGAACGAAGGGTTCGATTCATAGCCGCGTAGCTTTCGCGAATTTCAAATTATCAATTGTCTTAGTATACAACATGCACTTGAATCCAGGACAGGCAGTCCGTCAGACCTTGATGGTACCTCAGCTTTTCCTTAAGATCTTCAACAACAAAATTGTTTACTTCTGTATTTGTATCGAGGCACAGACGCACAGTAGCAACATCGGGCCCAGGTTTGGACGAGCGACTCACTACTAAAGCAAACCAGAGACATACGTACATGATGTCGTTACCATGTTCAGCCCTAATTTCAGGTCTGCCATATCATCTTACATAATAATACAGCCCGTGACAATTCTTTCGCTGTCTTGAAGTGGCGGTGTGGCCACGAACAGTCCAAATGAAGAAATTCAGTTGGGTGGCTTCAACATGGTCGATAATACTACGCGCATGGATCTGCGCAACGTTGATCAACGTCGTCCAGGCGCTCCAGACCTGAGAATCACTAATACTATTCTTGCGTTGTACCATGGTTTTGTCGGCTCTGCAAACATGGGTGATGAACTCTGCTATGTGATTTTCGGGCATCTCTTACGGGAGAGTTTCGCTGAGATGGGGCGGCATCGTGACGCTTGAGTATGATTCGCCTCTTATAGCGTTGCCGGTTGACTGGGATTGGAATTTCCGTCTTTCAAATTACACGTTCAAGGTTGTCGGCGGAGGGTCACTCATCGAGGCTCCCTATCAGAGATGGACCCAGCAGTATGAGAAGGCTGCCCCTGCCCATGTTCCCATCTACATCCATGGCTCAGGGACCATGCACCATCGTTACCAATGGCACCCCTCCAATCTGCTGGCAGTGACAGCACCGATCCTTGGTGGCGGGCTAAGAGGGCCTGTCACCGTAGACCTGCTCTCAGAGTTGATCAAGAGGAATAATGCTGGCCCCGTGAGCCTGCCTATTCTGGGCGACTCGGGCATCCTTACGTCAGCGATGTTCCCCTTGGCGTACACCCAGCTCGTGAAGGACATCGACACCTCGAGGCTGTCGACCAGCTCAGCTGGTGTGGTGTGTATTAGTGGCAACATGACGTTTGGGGGTAAAAACCTCGTGGAGCTTGTCACTAACTGGTCAAGCAAATATACGGTCGTCCTTTTGCCAGTTGATTATACGGACAGGAAAAGATTCAGGGAGGTTTACCAGCAGGTGCTCCATACGGCAACTGGTCCGCCTGTGCCATCTTCACGTGTTTTCTTGCAAGAAGAAACCTCAAACATTAATCTCTGGCTGGCGGTGCTGCGCCGTTGTGACCTCCTTATCAACATTCGACTACACGCTATTATCGTTGCGACATCTGTTGGAACTCCTGTCCGGATCTTGACAAGGCATCCCACAGGCTGGGAATCAAAGTTCGAAGATTTTATGAGGAATACCCATGGCAATGAGCTGTGGTCAAAGTATTATGTGGACCCCGATACATTTGATGGCAGCATGGCCCAGCTGGACGCCCTGCTACAAGCGGCAAAACTTGAGGCGCCCACTTTCAGAGCTGCGGCTCGGAGGACTAATGCTGCTACACATCAGCTTCATTTGCAGGCCTTAAAAGAATTCCTGGGGAAGGTTATCCCGAACCGGTTCCGCGCGTACAGTGATGTGCATATCAAGCTTCATCGGCACTGGACCTTTGGGGACATCGAGATGACATTTACCTAATGACGTTTTCGTGTGACTGCCACTTGCAGGGGATTGAATAGAAAATAGATGCACGGGCGTAGTGGTGGCTGTTGTGTATGGGATGGTAGGAAGCTGTGGCATACACGCCCGTAATAATTAATAATATGACAGGATAACGCATACGATCTGACAGGATTTGTGTAATTTCGTGCGGTCAGGTGCAGGTATACAGGGAGCAGTCGGTAACAGTTTACCGTGCGACTTCGGTAGTCGAGAATGTGGCTTTTTGTGCAAGCGCAGGTAGCGTATGGTGCGTATTACCGCCTATTACAGTGGGATCGGTGGCAGTGACGGTCTGGCAAGAGCTGCAGCCGGCTAGTAATTTGGCAGTGGACTTCTCGATATTCGCTTTTCCTCAGTGGGCTTTGCTCCACAGCTGTAGTTGGTACATCAAAGGCACTCTGGACGCCCATGGAAACTTGGCCAACAACCGAACAGAAACCTGACAGCTGTTGGTGAGACCGACTGAAGTGAACTAGTGCGGTACCGCGTGTCAGGCATGTCGATGATTGCTTGGGCGGCTGCGGCGCAGATGAGGATCCGCTGCAATCGTGGGGCATGTACAAACATTGTGCGCTGTCGGATTGGGTATGTAAGTGCCCTTCGCTTTCAGGGAGACGGAGTGCACGGCAACGGAATTCGGCCTGTACCCAGTTAACTTTCGAGCAATGCGTCGTGTTGTTCTTTCTGTAGAAGGCCTAGGCACTCTGGAGGCTTTATCCACAATGAAAGCGGGTACTGTGCGGTGCCGAGGGATCAAGCCTCCAACGGCATCTGCAAGTACCCACTTTCCTTCTTCCGTACATCCCCAATACCTACCTAAACCAATTAACCGCTAAACAGGCTTTCCTGTGTGCCCGTCCCATTCTTCCAGGTGGCAGTGTCACAGCCGGCCACTTCAACAGGACGGGAATTCGAGAGGACCTGCAGTGGCATCACCTTGTGGCAAAACTGCTTGACGAGAAGTTCCCTTGTGGTCCGTGGGGCCATAACATTAGCGTCCTTGCCAAGGGATCCGTATCAGTCAAGTATTGAATTGACACTTTGGTCGGGCGGCAGGAGGCGGCCTTTAACGGGTCCGACCTTGTCATGCCGGAAACAGCCTTCAATCAAAATGCTGTCGGAGGTGTGGCGCAGCAGGAGGTAGAAACGATTTTCTCAATGGTGACCCTTCAATCACGTAGAGTCATGCAGCAGCAGGGTGCAATGGACAGCTCTGGCCCTACTATCCGGAGCATTACGGGTACAGCAGTTATGTGGGTTGTCGCATCTAGTCGAGCTTATGATGGGCTCGGGATGTGGTGAGTAACATATGTGCGCGAGCATCCTGTGGAGGCGAGGTTTAAATTATTTGCCCATGTGTTTTTGGGCGGGGGGCCCCGCCCCCCAGGATTGCCCCTGTCCGTGTGCCGTTTGTCGCCGTGTGTGGGTAACGGCAAAACGTTCATTACTCGCTAAACTAATTCGCAAGGTTAGCTAACAAAAATTGTATGCGCATAAACGGTCAAAGTAAAGCTCCGCGGTCTCCATGGACCCAGGTTAACGTCAACCCAACGCCTCTCGCGCTGAAATTCGCTTCAACATGTTCCACATGTTGAATAATTGAATTATGAATGGGCGGCGCGTGCTAACTTGAACTTCCACAGTGTTCTGGTATTTGAACATTGAGATGCCACCAACATCAAGATTTGCCTTTCTGTATTGCCAGGTGAATACAATTCAACAATATGTATTGAAACAAACTTTCAAGATGCAAAGGGATAGCATACCGAGTACCAACAAGTTCTCCAGTTCCAGTTGCCCGAAGTCCTGGTCACACCGCGGCTTTTCGCACCCTGTTTTTGCCCCTTAGATTTCCTGTGTAACTATTGATGGCAAACTTAAGATGTTCACGTCTGTTGCGGTCGAGCAACTTAAGAGTAGCAGGCTTGCCGACGGACCAAACAACTACAGTTTCACGGCAAAACAAGAATACTTAGGGCGGGTCGCACAACAAATTCCTTTCCAGTACTGAAATCCGCGATGTTGAGCAACCCCGGGTGGTAAGACTGTTGGTCGGGTTGCTCGTCTAAAATTGCTCAGATTTGTACACGCGCGGAAGCGGCCATGGAGACGAGATCCTTGTGTAGCTTGAGGTCAAGCGATACAAATGACTCAAAGATAGTATCGCCCGTCTGCTAAGGTCTGTATGCACGAATTGAGAGCCATGCTTGTTGACAGCAAATGGCAAAAACGTTTTAGGACCGTAGAGTGTCCCGATTGAGGCAAAATAACAAGAGCGAACACTCTCATCCGATATGGCTCTTCACGAGAGGGATAGGATAATGTATTTGACTGGAAAAGCGCGGTCAAAGGAGCCGCAAGGCGCTTTTGTCGCCTCCGAGAATGTAGTTTTGGACCATTTGTTGAGCAATTTTGGACGAGCAACCTGACTAAAGTCCTACCACCGGGGTTGCTCAACATCGCGGATTTCAGTACTGGAAAGGAATTTGTTGTGCGACCCGCCCTAAAGCTTCTTTGTAATCATTTGTTTGACAGACAGATGTAGTGCTAGCGTTACGATAATGCCGATTCGGTGACCGTTGCCAGCGGCGCGTACTGCAGGTTGGTTTCGGGGCTACATACCTGTTTGAGCTTGCTGACTCTATGCACGCCGATCCACCTTCAACATCAACGACACCCTCAATGGCACCCTTTCACGCGCTCACACTCTTGCGCGGTAATAGAGTTTTCGTTGTAAAGCAAGCGGCCTGTACGGATTGTAGGGGGCCCCGCCCTTTTCCGGCTTTGAGGAAGCCGACCCCCTACTTGTCTCACCCTGGCCTGGACTGAATGGGCTTACCGACGGGACGGGTGTACCATTTCAACGACTGGGTGACGCAATGTACGCTCAGCTACCTGTTGCCCAGCATCATGGAGCGGCCATCGTGTCAGGTTGGTGCTCTGCAGCAGGGATGGCCGTTTATCAGCAACTTTTAATGTCCAGTAATTATGTGTCTTTCTTAATGTCATGCAGCAATAGATGCCTTTGGGCCATTTCCGACAAAGGCAGCACAAGACTGGTTCAACGCTTCCTGGTATGCTGGCTGGAATTTTGGTGATATCATCCATCCGCCGCCAGAAGGCCATCTTGTTATTGCGGAGCTCATTGTGGACTATATCCAGACCATTTTCGATCATGCGCGTACATTTACCGGATATGAGCTTTCCAAGACCTACACAGTGCGGGACCCAATTTTTGTAGACAAGGCAACCCGCGACATGTACTTGGACCTGCGGCCTTACCCCGCTACCTTTGGAGATTGGCGGAGTCGGCGTGTAATGTTACAAGAAACTGTGAGACATGGGATTGGTATGCAGATGTCCCGCAAAAGAGAGGATTAATAACAACAAAAGCAGGGAGACCGTGTATACTCTTCATACCGCCAAAGCAAGTCCAGCGCATGGTTGCTGGTGAGATTCATGTGCAACTGCTCAAGTCATATGATCACATGGGGGTGCTTGACTTCCAGGTATCCAAAAGCATCCTTAAACTGGGTCAATCATGTTCGGAAGCGTATGATCCCAACGCGCCGATAATCGATTCAATACGGGTCGAGTGTTTGTGGAAGGAGCATGCATCACTGGTAAGGGTCGAGTCCTTTCCTGTTCCGGTACCACCCCAAACAGAGATGAATTCGACTTGTCTTTACATGCGGCTTGTCGTCGTGGAGACTGGACGTGCTGAGAATAAAGTAAAGCTGTTGGGGTTCTCTCTTTTCTAGGTGAATCTAGAAGTTAGTGGGTTTCATGCGCCGGGATACAAGACATTGAAACTGCGAAAGTGTGGACCAGTTGGCCAATGAAGTGGTGGGTTAACTGTCAACAGGCTCTGTAGGTTGGGGTGGCGGTGAAGGGGTTTGCTCATCTACCTGGAGTCTGATGTGGAGGCCGTGGTGCCTAGCTACCTGCACACCTCGGTGTTGCCTGTCAACGGTCTGTTTACAGGCGAATTCATAATGGGGCACAATTCAAGGATAACCCTTGGTTCGTGTAGTAGAGGTCCAGGCCTTTGTAAGTCGCGTATGGATGTGAAGGGTGTCGGCTTCCTCTAGCCGGAAAGTGGGAGAGGGGGCCGTACTGCAAGTTGGTCTCGCCACCGATGCACGTAGATCCAGCTTCAACAGCAAGAGCAATGGGGATTATCCTTTCCGCGCTCTTACACTCTTGGACGAGAATAGCGTTTTCGGACCTGGGGCTCGTACGGGTAGCCCCAGGAACGGTAACCAAATCAAATTACACTCGAGAACCTTGTCTATCACATCCGAATGAGTAGCGCATTATCACCATGCAAGCTTGAGACTTGATTGTTACTATCTTCGGCTTGCTGTCAGCTCTTTGCAGAGAAAAGACTGTGATTTAGCGTTGGGCCCATGTCGACTGTGTCACAATTTGCAAGCCTTTCCTGTCGTACAGTTCTGTCGAAGAACTTAGGGGGCGAGGCCCCGGGGGCCTGCACCAAAAATCTGTTCTAGCGCGACGGTTGTGGGTTGGGCGCGAGCAAGCCTGCCATGTACCCAGTAGTCAGGACGTAACTGGGGCCCCATTACACGCTCAAACAGCCTCAAAATCAAGTCCTGATGCCAGGGCCATAACGAGAGTTATCACTTACGGGTGTGTTAACGTATAGTCCAATTCGGATTACGATTAGAAGTGCAATTCATGCCGTTTTCCTGAACCGCATTCACAAGGGCGAGAAGGCGGCACACGCCCACTGATGCTCGCCCCAGTAAAACGCAAGGCATGCCCGAACAAGTGTTCTTTTTATTAAATTGATTGCGTGGCGTGTACGTACACCGCTGCACCCTAGTGTGCACGGTACTGTTTGTCTTAATTATCAGCACGAAAACATCAAATAATTAGCGTAGTGTGAAATATTAAATATGATTTCGTAAATGGCCTTGTATTGAGGAAGAAATCCTTCAATCATCCCCGATTCCGATTCGGGGTGAATTCACTCCAATCCGGAGCTCAATTCGCATGAATCAACCTGAATTGACCTACACGTGAACACGTCCTAACAGCCGAACTCTCGTCTTCCCCAAAACTGTTACAAGTAACGCCACTTGACGCTTAGTTTACTGGTAATGCTGTCCTTCATAACGGTGCCGAGTTTAACAAGGCATGGTACCGTTCCGTACCCGGTTTTTCCGTCTAACGGAAAAGAGGGTTATAGCCCAGGGGACAGTTGGGCCTTATGTGGGACCCGTATGTGGGCCCCTGTACACTGTACAGGCGGTACGCGGTTGTGAGGGACATCAAGGAAGGGGGCCCCGTGCGCCAAGCTCCGTGTGCTCAAGGATACAGAATGTGGATTTGCATTGGCAAGACAAGTTGCGGCGCGCGTTCGCGTTCATTTGCGTCGGAGCACATGGATGACTGAGCGAGGGACGTTGAGGAAATGGAGGGGCAGCGACGGCTTTGGGCGTCACCACGATAAAACGAACGAATTCCTTTTGGCTGAAAGAGTTGGGTGCGCTTCTGGCATTTGTTTGGGTTCCAGCGTATTGGTTCCAGTAAGGTACCGTAACCGAGGGACATGGAGGAAATCAAGGCCCTTCGCCAGGTTCGCTTAGCGCCACGATAGAGCGTAAACGTGTGCATTTAATTGACAGGTTTGCGAGCGCGTTGACGTTTGTTTGGGCCGAAGCGCATTGATTTGATGACTGTTCGCAATTGGGGAACCAGAAGCGCGCTATTTTAACTGCTATGAAGTCATATCTACTATATGTTACGACGTTTGGACATACGGTAACTGCTAAGAATTCCACAAGAAGAAAGTTGAGGTAGGATGGCACCTGGTGGCAAACCTGTAGTTCAGAAGCAAGACAAGAATCAACAGGCAGAAGCTGGGCAATACAGCCCTGAGGTTATGCACGGGTTGGACCAGGTGCAGTGTTAGGGCTCGTGGGGCCCTTGGATGGCGGATGGACGGGTCGGGTGCGTCGGCCACGGGCTGGGTCCACATGGATTGCAGATGGGGTCACGCGAGGGGAAGTATGGGATGCTTGAGCTTGGCAACACGGTGAGACACTGATTTATAATGTTCCAGCCAAGGCGAGGTGGGCCCCAAGCAGGGATAGGGTCAGGTGGGTTGGACATGGTGGGGATCAACAGGCAGAAGCTGGGCATGCCAGAAGCAGGCACGGGTAGCACTTAGGGAGGGGGGCATGGGTTGGGTGTACCCCGAGAAGGCTGGGATGCAGATGGGATTAGGTCAGGATGGGCTTGGCCCGATGGATGGATAGGGATGGATGTCGAACCAGGGGCCGATGGGGCCTGGGATGGCCCCTGCATTGCCTCTGCAAATGGGCAACTCCCACATGCGCCCCGCGGCGGTGGCCCGGTGTGGCTGCGGGACGTTTCCCGCGGCGGGTGGTGGGGAAGCCACCACGCGGCAGCGTCACTTCTGGGCCTGCTGCATGGCCCTGGCCGTGATGGGAATTACAGCTGGGGGCCCGGGTGAGCCGGGCGCAGCTCTGGGGGCTCGGGTTAGCCGCCGCCCCGCGGAGGGCAGCTTCCCGTGTGGGGCCGATCTTGGCGCCGGGCCCTCCCAGTTGGGGGTCCCCATGCGTGGCTAGCGTGGCTGGGGCTCCGTGGGCTCCTTCCATCCAGTGTTGCAGGTGGCCGGGGGGACCCTGCAGCGTGCAGGGCCGGCCCCCGAGGACTGACGGTCGGTGGGTTTTCTTACGCCCCGCAGGCGGGCCTGCTTCTGGCCCCGGCTGGGGGCGGTCGGGTGCTTGGTGGGTGAGGGGCCAAGAGGCCTAGATGTCAAGGACGAGATGAGTGACTGTGAATGCCGACCCCATAAGGGATCAGACGACGTCAGTGTTGTCCTTGGTATTGTCGATCGGGGTCATGTGAGGCGGGGATCGAGGTCCCGGGGCGGACTGTGCTGGTACCTTCACATGGATTGAGATGCTGTCGGGGGTTTATCAGGTGCAGATGGTGTTTCAGGGCAGAGGGGTCAGGAACGCGCTCGCGTGGGATCGGGGCTTGCCCCTAGAATTGGTGAGGTGCAGATGAAATTGGGCCCGGGTGGGGATGCGGTCGCTGGGGGCATTCCAGCAGGTACAGATAGCACTTCGGCAGGGGTCAGGTTGGGTGCCAATGGGGGCTACTCCTGCACTTTAAAGGTTACAGACGGGGTCGGGCCCGGGTACATACGGTAAGCCTTTGCGACGTACATTGCCTCAAAGCATGGATGGGATGCAGTTGGGGGTTTTCCAGGTATAGGTGGATTACCGGGAGGGGTCCGGGATACGTGGGTTTGGACATGGGTGGGTTGTACATGCCCCGAGAAGGTCCGAAAACCGAAATGCAGATGGTATCAGGCAAAGTCGGGCTTGGCCCGAGAGGTCCAACGAAACAGGTGCAGATGGGGCTGGAATGGCCCCTGCATTGCCTCCACGTACGAATGTTGGCATATGCCGCTAAGACGGTGGAGGCGGGGCGGAGGTGGCACCGGCGGCGGCGGTCGTGGTGGGCAGTGCGCCGGTCAAAGTAGGAGGACTGCGGCAATGCGCGGATGAGAGTGTGGTTCTTGGCATTGCCGGAGTCATGCGTCAGTGGGGTCGGGCCACGGACCGACTGGACCTTTCTGTTTCGTGCAGTCAACATGCTACCATGTGGACGTCGTCTACATCGATACACCCTGCTTCGCCGAAATGTATGCAGCATTCACGAGGATTCGTGCTCTCTTTCATTCAAGTGATGCAATCGGCCCCCTACGCCCTTCTTCACATCCTTTCGTCAAACCTACACAAACAAAAAGCGGGATCGCCGCAGGCCCTTCTCGTTAAAAGTTTCCGTTAGGAAACCAGACATTACGTCCAGATTCCGCGTGCCGCCCGTTGACCCTGGAGTCCGCCGTGCAACTCGTACTTTTGCGCCCGTCCTAATTATCTTATTGTAGAATGCAAGTTCACTTACATAAACACTAGAAGTCACGCATCTGTACTAGGTATACACCTTTGCGCATGAGTATTTGCCGGAATCGGTACTTCCGACAACCTTTTACGACAAGGTACGAATCGGTACCTCCCGTCAACAACATAATCATTTCATAAAATCCTGATGAATACTTAAGGTTCTGCACATGTTCAGTACTGACCGCATGAATAACAGTTCATGACGGCGGTCGGGCTTCACTGACAATGCATGCTTGCAGTTCACGGTCCGCAATTTGTGTAAATTGGTCAATCAAGTGTAAAATATTTCCTTGGGAGATAATGTTCTTCCCATGCCGCATTTCATTTGCGAAGTGACACGAAATGTGGCGCGCACTGCTTAATCGTCTTGCATTCACTTAAAACTCCAACTGAGTCTGGTTATTTTCACAAAAGGTGAAGGAATGAGAAAGATAATTGGACGCATGCCGGCCACTACTCGTCACTTGCCAGCGACCGGAAGGGCCGTACTGCACGACAAGTCTACGCCTCAGATAACAGCTCCAGCGATGATACACTCTCAATGTTGTTGGTCATGAATGACTGCGTTTCACTGTCAAAGCTGCACTCAGCAGTCGAAGAGTTTCCGGGCCGTATGTTCACGGATTATTGAATCAAACCTCGGTCCGTGAGAATTTGAAACATCACAGTGTAAACCAGGAGACCATCACATGATATCGTCCTTTCCTTGCGCGAAAACTTGACTGCTTGAGGTGGCTCAGACTGCACTGCAGAGCATTCTTTGTGAGGATATTCCTTTTGAACATTTTGAACCTTTCCCTGGAAGTACAATTACGTTGTTGAGCTGTGCACTATTAGCGAAGTCGTGCAATTCGTACGGTGGACTCACTGGAAAGTGAGGAGTAGCGGCCGTAACGTATAATTGTACGTATAATTGGACGGGCGCAAAAGTACAAGTTGCACGACGGACTCACTTTGAACCCAGGGTCGAAGGATGATAAGGTAGAGAAGAAGTAATGTGCTCCTTTTTTGCCACGCTAAATCAATCGATTGGTATATTCCTGCTTGAATCCTTCGCCAAGGAATTCCTTTCATGGAGGCATCAAAAAGCGTTCATTCTCATTCCAAAAATATAGCCACAATTTACAACGGTGCAGATTAGAAAAATTTCTCAGATTGGTACGACGGTACGGGGACTCACTGACAAGTGAGGAGTAGCGGCCGTCATGCGGGTCAATGGTCCTCCTGCCATATGGTGTTAGTCCACTATAAGTTGTGTCCTACGTATAGTGGGATGCCATGGATGTAGCAGTTTGATCTTTGGAGAAATTGAGTTATTTGGGTGTCCTACGTTTAATGGGATGCCACGTATAGTATAATCCCATTGTAACGACGTTAGGCCTAAGAGGCCGAGTAGGACGCCTTACCGGGAGACTTAGCTGCAATGATTGTTCGTAAAAAGAACTATAGAGATTACGAAAATTGTTATAGTGCTATGAGTAATTGCAATAGTAATAATGGTTTGGCGGTTTGTTTTATGCAGTGTATGGTGAAGAAGCTTTGGCCGTTCACCCGCGGGGTCCACTGTAACATCATGAAAATACAAAAAACAATGATGCAGTAAAAGTCTCATGCTTGTAATTGGTGCTCAACATGAATGAATGAACGTTACAGCGGACTCCGAAAAGATATCAATTCGGCTCGCCCGAGCGCTGGGATCAGCGTTCTTGTGTAACGCAGGCCAACGCCGCGGGCGAACTGCAGTCTCAGCTGGCGGCCGACGGACTCCCCTCGGCCGCCGCCTACAGTGGCTTCACGCTGCAGGCTGAGCCGCCAAAGCGGGTGCCACAGCCCGAGGCCTACACGCCGCCGCCACCGCCGCCAACACCAACACAAACACCGGAGTCATCGCCAGCGACATCACCATCATCGGGTGGTGGCGGTGGATGGCGGGGATAAAGCGTCTCTCAGGCCGCCGACTTAATGACGCGAAAAAACCGGCATCAAGTTCCGGTAGTGTATGGAACATAGTAGTGGCACTGCTGGGATGCCACTGTTTTGGCGTCGATGAAGCGTATGTCATATCAACGACCAACGCCGACTTGCAGCAATAAGATTGGCGGTCCCCTTGATTGACACAAACTCGCTTGGCTTAGTGGCCAAGGAATGATGCTTTCTCTTAGCAGGAGCAAACATGCATCTAGGGTTGCACGTGACTGCCACCAAGGTGCGACCTCGCTTTTTGTGACACCACAGGGCGGCAGGCAGAGCGAGAGGTGTGTCACTCACTCGGAAGCATTGTTGCACTGGGCAGTGCGCTGTGATGCAAGCCTGCAACACATAAAGAAGTATGATTTTTGGGCGGGGCCCCAATGCGAAGCGCGTTCGGGGGGCCCCGCCCCCTAGGATTACCCCTGTCCGCGTGCCGTGTGTGCGCCGTGTGCCGTGTGTGCGCCGTGTGCCGTGTGTGAGGTAACGGCTAACGTTCATTATTCGCTAAACTATTTCGCAAGGTTTGTCATATTCAGTGTCCTCTAGTGCAACGTATCTTTGGTATACAATTTTTTAGCTAACAAGAATTGTATGCGCACAAATGGTCGAAGTAAAGCTCCGCGGTCTCCATTGACCCAGGTCAACGTCAACCCAACGCCTCTCGCGCTGATATTTGCTTCAACATGTTCCGCATGTTGAATACTTGACTTATGAACGGGCGGCGCGTGCTAAATTGAACTTCCACAGTGTTCTGGTATTTGAACATTAAGATGCCACCAACATCAAGATTTGCCTTTCTGCATTGCCAGATGAATACAATTCAACAATATGTATTGAAACAAACTTTCAAGATGCAAAGGGATAGCATACCGAGTACCAACAAGTTCTCCAGTTCCAGTTGCCCGAAGTCCTGGTCACACCGCGGCTTTTCGCACCCTGTTTTTGCCTTACAATTCCTATGTAACTATTGATGGCAAATTTTAGATGTTCACGTCTGCTGCGGGCGTGCAAATGAAGGGTTGCATACTTGCCGACCGACCAAACAACTACAGTTACACATCAAAACAAGAATGCAAGCTTGCTATGACATTCTCTGCTTGACAGACGGATGTGGTAGTGCAGTGGCGTCTAGCGTTTAGATAATGTGACCGTAATGCAGGTTGTACCTACCTGTATGAGCTTGCTGACTTTATGCACGCCGATCCACCTTCAAACATCAACGACACCCTCAATGACACCCTTTCGCTCTCTCACACTCTTGCGCGGTGATAGAGTTTTCGTTGTGAAGCAAGCGGCCTGTACGGATTTCAGGGGGCCGCCCTTTTCCCGGCTTCGAGGAAGCCGACCCCCTACTTGTTTCATAAGGCACCCCTTCATTATTCTGGCAAGTAGTTACCTCCATGTACGTGGTAATCTGTGCGTATTACGCATGTGTGTACGGAGGGGCATCTGTGCGTGAGCCAGTGAAGCGGGAGGGCTCACTGTCAGGTCGCGCATTAACAGGTAAATGATCATGCGGTACAGGACGCACGCGCATCACTCGTGCATTGACATCATATGCGATGTGTATATCTCAGTACTTCCGGTTGAAAGGTCGTGTACACGCACGCTCCAGGTTACCGCGCCAGGTTAGTTTCTTGGCGTGCCTGGGGGATCTGTCGGTTGAACCGCCTAGCAATCAATGCCGTGGTCCCATCCACCAGTCCCATGAACCATGTTTCATTGTATGCCGCAGATACTTGCTCAAAAACTGCAAACAACGGAAAATCGCGCCATGATCAGCGCCACGATGGTATTGATGATGACTCGTCATAACCCAGGTAGTCCTGCAGTCCAACTGTCCAAGAGTGACTTCCGTAACCCACAGTGGTTGGGCGAGATAGGTCGAGCACTAATAATCGGCAAGAACCTTAGCCAGTACACACCCGGCCAGGCCGAAAGTTGGGTTGATGTACTGGAGCGGCCGCTGGCCCTCCGCCGGGGGAGATCAGTCCTGCGCGAAGGTGTCCACCCCGAGGCACCTGGGATTCCTTGTGGCGGAGTAGTAGATGCATCCGCACCGGTAGACGCATCCGCGAACCAGCCCCAACGAACGGTGAACCTAAATGCATGGAACAACATAATGTCAAGTGATGCACCGTTCTAAGGCGAGAGAACGCCCGATTGCCTTCGAGTTGTGAGCGTGCTCAGCACCAATCGGCGACCACAAGTTGGCAGCTTGTGTGTGCACATGCATCGAGGGCCCCGACAGTGAACCTAATAAATGCAGGGCACATTATTCTGATGAGATGTACCGTTCAATAGTTACCAAAAGAGTCGTGCGAATCGATGCTCAGCACCGGCCGGCGGGTAATAGTTCCTGAGCAGAGTTGTGTGTGTGTGTGTGTATGTGTGTGTGTGTGTGTGTGTGTGTGTGTGTGTGTGTTAGGGTGCATAACCCCATACCTGTACAACTACCCATACGAGCCGTAGGCCCAAGGGCACGCGACAAACGCCTAAAAGCACGCGCATGACAATGCACTATCAGTGAAAAAAAGAGACTACTACCGTCCAAAGGGGACGATTGAGTTGCGATGGGCCCACATGCGCTCCAAAAGCCTTGCTAACCGAGCTGGGTCCCAGGCCATGGCTTCCAGCATGGTAGTGAAATGGGGGAAACCCTCCTCCGCGCGAATACTGCCGTACACCGGACAAACTAGCAAGACATGCTTTTCGTCCTCGACTTTACCTTCAACCCCACAGCAACGACAGACCCGCTGTTCCCTAGGTACACGGTGTCTGCCCCTACGCCCTCTGTTCGCCTACTGCGCCCAGCAAGACAACCGAAACTGCATTAGCTTGCGGTGCGCGCTGCAGGGAATGAATACCGTAGCGTGAGGCGGCCACATCACGGCTGCCGCGCTTGAAAACGGCAGACCCATCCAGTGCTTGTACTTCGACATCTGGATCCCGGGCTGCTTACCATCCGAGGGAAACCCCTCTGGCAAAACCCCAAGGCGCACATGTTCCCAACCGCTCATCAACTGCTTCCTTATGGCTTTCACAATTGGGCGTAGAAAGCAACCAATCAACACGCTTGTCGATCTCATCACAATCTTGCGGCAAACCGCTCCAGACGTCACATTCCAGAAACGAGAGAACCCGCAGCACTGAGGCCCCCCACCCTTTCCATTCGGGATGGGTGAGGGCATCAACTAACTCGGCACGCAAGACCGTGTACGCGACTGAGCTTTGCTGCTTCCGGACACGGTTCCAAAAACCAATTATTTGTGTAAGGATGTAATAATGAACGGGAAGTTGCGCCAACTCCGCAAATAGAAGCCGGTGGGCTGGTCGGGCGGCACCCACGATTTGACGCATGTAACAAAGCTTGCAACTGAACTGCATCATCGCGCAGGCACGCTTTGAACAGACCCTCCGCCAAATTATTTTCATCACGACGTCTTCCCGCCCGCTCCAGGGCTTCCGCAAGCACAGAGGGACCCCATGCCTCGCACCCGTACAACAGTGTTGCACGCACTTGAGTAGTGAAACAACGCATCCGTATATCAGGGGCGAACAGTTTCAGCTTGTTCAGCTTCGCAGACAGCGAGAACGTAGTCGAACGGGCCAGGTCGCAGAGCTCTTGGCGGCAGGCGCTTAAGTCCCTCAGGGAGCCGTAAACCAATCCGAGGTAACGCGCACTGTCCTTAGCCGGTATCACTTGAACCGCCAAAGAAAGCATCTCACACGCTGAGCTAACCACTAGGCGCCCAGCATCATGAGCAAAACCAACCGTTCGCACTTCACTACATTCGGGCGCATACCAAACGCTTCACAAAACAAATCGACAAGCCTTAACAGCTCCACCATACGTTCAGGTGTAGTTGCCAGAAGGCTTAAGTCATCCGCGTACAACAAAATGGAGACGCGCCTACCGTTCACTACGGGTGCGTCGCGCTTGTGCGCTGTGGCTGTCACCACATCGTGCGTATCGATCAGGTTAGCGAGCGTTTCGATGAAGAGACCGAACAGCTCGGTGGACAGGGGGCACCCCTGATTTACGCCCTGTTTGGACTCGAACTCACCCCCAACCTTTCCGTTGACCTTCATTACCATAGACACATTTTCGTAAGCTTTTTTCAGCGCCTCCAACATCGGACCACCAACGCCCCTCTCTTGCAGACGAAACCACATAAGTTCACGTGGAACTTTGTCAAACACCTTCTCAAAGTCTATCTGCACTATGATTAATGGTGGTTGGCCAGGACACCTATGCCGTGTGATGAGATGCTGCTTGGTGAAGAGATGATGCGCGGTCCCGTAACCTCGCCTAAAACCAGCTTGGCATGGGTGCCGCAAATCTAAATGCTCCCCCGCTCGCATCAGCCGCTGGAGCAGCAGTGACGCGTAACATTTCGACAGTGCACCTCCCACGGCAATCCCACGGTAATTCCCAGCCATGAGTGGGTCACCCTTCTTCAAAAGATGTGACACCACAGTGGTTGTGATCTGCCGGGGAAAATCCCCCGTAGCTCTAATATGCTCTAGCAGTACGTGGAGTGCCGGGACAATACGGTTGAGTTCGGGTCCCTCCCGACCCTGCTCACCGTCGGAAGGCAACCGGGCGTACCGATAACACTCTGATGGTGCTACTTCCAATCCCGGAGCCTTGCCGTTGGGCAAAGAGACAGCTGCATTTGCCACTTCTTCGAGCGTAAAAGGCTCATCTAGAATACCGGCTCTGCCTTCTATCCATGGTAGTACGACACGCACGCCATGCCTCTCCATCCACTTGATCGCCAAAGAAAGCAATGTAGTCTAACAATTTATGAGCCCTTTCGGGCCTCGTCTCCCTAACTCCCGCATTCAACAAGGTAGCAAAATGATCCCGAAACACATTGAAGTCATCTATCGCACAACGTTCCCTGAGCTTCCCACCCAGCGCTCGCCACAATGCACGCTGGTCATGCTTGCAACTGGCTATGAAAGCGCGCATGCTTTCAGCATTGTAAGCCGCACGGGCACGACGCTTTGCACCATTCAAGGCACTGCGTGCTCTACAAAACTCCTCCCAAAGCGGGCCTGGCTTGCAAGTTGTACGACCTAAACCCAATTTCCTCCTGCAGGCAATCATTTGCTGACGTGCCTGGAGGCATTACTCGTTCCACCAGACAGTACCTCCCTGCTCCATCCCCTCAGGCCTTCGTGCTGCGAACGCCCGGACCGTGATTTTCCTAAAGAGTGCTCCAATACGGTCCACTGCTGCTGAGCTATCGCAAGCCCCCACCCGCAGATCGTCAACAACACCGTTCAGAACGTGCATTGCGTGCGACCCATCAGTGAAGAAAGTGGCATAGTCTCGGTACCTAGCGATGTCAAACACGGCTCGGCTTCTTCTCGGGTGCCTTCCTGGAGCCCTCGGGGTGCGTGGTCCTACCTCTATATCGAGCACAAGCGTAACAGGTCGGCGATCAGTAGGCTCCCAGCCGCTAGGAGCCAGCAGCTCCCCAACTCTCAGCCAAATGGAACGCCGGAGAATTGCAGGTGTAGCTATGAAGAGGTCGATCATGCTGCCCCACGCATCCCCTTTTGGGAAGGTTAAGCGTCCTCGTTCATCACCAGCCACACGACCATTCAGCACTAGCAAACCCTGTGATCGACACAGGGCACCAAGTTGGTGCCCGGCATAGTTGCAAACAGGGTCTTCACTGTTACGAGACGGCAGATTATTATAATCGCGTGCCGCGTCGTCTCTAGGCAGGTCCATGAAGGCTTGGAGCGCGGCTATCTGGTCCGAGTCTGACATGTCACAAACAAAAGCGGGGAGGTCCGCAGGGGTGCAAAAGTGAGTGCTTGTCGTGCTGGGAGCTAGATAGACGCGCATTGAAGTCACCCGCGATCAGTACATCTTCGTTCGGCTCCCGATGCTCCGATATCCCCTGTTGTATCCTGGAAAAAGTGGCCTCGGCTGCAGCAGCGCGTTGCATGTTTGTGCCGCCACCTGTCGGATACACCCTCGATGTCTCAGGAGCAAGGTAGCACGCCCCCAGGAGAAAGCTGCCACCAGATCTAAGGCTAAGGCGAGCCCAAAGAATCTCGCAGCCTGCAAGACTATTGTCGCAACGGATAATAGACACGCCTTCGGCCAGAGTCTCACGAACATAAACTGCAACACCACCATAGTCAGCACGCGCAGCAAGTCGAGATCTCTGCGTTCGCATACCACTGAAACCCTCAAGCGAAACACGGCTATCAGGGACCGCATCCGTTAGGTGAGCTTCAGTGGCGATGATCAGGTGATGACTGGTCACGAAAGACTTAATCCCATCACGATCCAACTTGAAAACGCCAGTTCCCAACAACCCATGGACGTTCCAGAGCAGGATCTTAAGCCTACGGCTCGCACGTTCCTAATCCTCGCGCATATGGTCCTCACCCAGCCCATCAAGGTGGGTGTATCGGTTGCCCGTGCCGTTGATATTTGGCTGATCACGGCCGCGGCCGTCATCTTTCGCTCCTGGGCCAGCCTCGTGCTCCCGCCTTCCGCTGTCTGCCGCCTGTCCCGATCCCGGCTCAGCTGCGTTACTGCCTGTTGCAAACGACCCGACTTCAGCTGAATCCGCCCCACCTTCAGCTGGAACCAACTTCAATTGAAGCCCTGAATATCTTCAAAGCCACCTGCGAGGGTTGGTGTGTTGCTGGCCGGCTCTAAATATGAAAATGCCCCACCTTCAGCTGAATCCACCCCACCTTCAGCTGAAACCAACTTCAGTTGAAGATCTGAAACCCTTCAAAGCCACCTGCCGGGGTGGGTGTGTTGCCGGCCGGCTCTGAATCTGGAAATGCCCCGACTTCAGCTGCATCCGCCCCACCTTCAGTTGAAGCTAACTTCAGTTGAAGCCCTTAATCCCTTCAAAGCCACCTGCCGGGGTTGGTGTGGTGCTGGCCGGCTCTGAATCTGAAAACGCCCCCACCTTCAGCTGAATCCGTCATCCCCATCAATTGAAGCCAACTTCAGTTGAAAGGGTCCCAGCTTCAGTTGAAGGTGACCAACTTTAGTAGAATGCAGCTTCAGCTGAAGTTGACCAACTTCAGTTGAATGCAGCTTCACCAACTTCAGTTGAACTTGGCCCAACTTCAGCCGTGTCCCCAAACTGGATTCCTGAGTCTGAATGCACTCAGTTTTAGTGCCCTGGGATTCAGCTGAGAGGCCCCAGCTTCAGAAGCACCAATTCAGACTGAGATTCAAGACCGGATTCAAAGCAAGTTCAGACCGACTTCCTGAAGAAAAATCTGGGCCTTATCTATATGTGCTTCAAAGCGGTCAAAATGCTGTTAACAACACTAGCTAGCGACCACATAGCAATTCCTTACAACAAGGGCTGGCATGTGACCATGTCCCGAAGACATTCGAATGGTTTGGAACGAAACCATTGTGGCACCCGAACGGCAGACGTGCCGTTTATCAAGAGACATCGCGCATGCGATATGAGGTAAAACTCTACGAAGTCGTCCTCCATCGTCTGGGCTGTTATCTTGGTCCCAGGGAGATTCTGAGTGTTGATCTGTGGCACAATAACCTCCGTAAACGTGTCCAGTCGTGCAATCTCCCTGAGCTCTGCGTGCGAAATAAATACACGGGAAACGTGCGTCGCTATGAAAGATGTCTGCTCCATTTGCTGCACGCGCATACATAGAGGACGTTGGAATCCTGATAAAATACCGGCGGTTGGTGGTCCGAAGCAACCCGTTCCCAACGAACTGCCACCGCTTCCACCCCGCTCTGTCCGCCCTAGTCAGCGCCGCGACTCTTCCGACCCACACGCCTTTCCAGAGACTCACGGACAGTGTCTGTAATAAGCATCATCGGCCGAGCAAGCAAGTTGATGGACATGCTTCTCGCGACCTCCTCCGCGCAGAGCAGGGTCGCAGCCAGGTGGGACATATAGAAATCCGTCATGAGCGAGTTGTCAGAGCCGAAGTAGCGCCTGGAGAGGGATGGCACCAAGTCACGACGTGGTCCACAGGTACTTGAAAGGCAAGTGATTTGTATTAAGGACACCGCAAGTGCCACGGCCTACGACGGAGTGTTCCAGTCTGTGTGCCAGAGGAGACCTCCATATGTTAGATCTACGTTGGTTCTGTATTGTGAACACACCTCAAACACCGATGTGAAGATGCAATCATGATATGTGCGGATTGTTACACAAGCAGCTATGTTTACGATGTGAACCCAAGAATTTAGTGTTGGTCATGCGACGGTGTTTTGGCTTACGGTCTCCTTGTGACAGCTAGCACGTATGACCGGGCGAAAACAATGGGGTGGTTTCGGGATGGAATTTCGGCAGGGCCGGCGCGACACAAATAAGGCCAGATACGATGGGCAAGAACGACAAGGTAGAAAGCAAACACCCCTTGTTGCAGGTAACGATGCCGGCATAGATTGGTCCCAGATTACATTCCAGATCGACAGTACCCGTCTCGTCCATGGCCATCGGCATCCCAGCACAGTACAATACTGGGATGGCCGTTTGTATACAACCAGCCATTGGATACAAATGGCTGGCTGGTTGGGGGGGGCTGCTGAAGAGTTAATACCGATGTATTAACTCTTCAGCGCAGGCCGGTATAGCACAGCACTCAGGGCACCAACAGTAGCGTACGCTGATCCCGTCGGGCTGGCTCAGTAGCAGGACTGGCGTGCGCCAACCCTGGCGCTGCTGGCTTCCCCTGAACCTCCCGGCACCCGAACAGCAGTCCGCAGCGCAGCTTTGGTGTAACTTATCACCGCGGTCATTTGTTCCTGTGAAATTCTGTTTTCGGTCAATTGAATTCGTCAGCCGCAAGAAAGATAAAGAAATAATGTACGTGGTTGAGGATATGGATTGCTGCCTATCTAAGGACATGGGTTACCATGTTATTTAGGATTCTAAACACAATCTCCTTCTCCCCCACACACACGGGTATCATGTATTCATCAGCTTCATCCGAATACCCGCCCACCCAAAGGTAGTAAGGGTAATCAAGAAACCCATGTGAGCCTAGGACCGCCTCCGTACCATTGCCAGAGCAGATAGTCCACTTGGGCATGACCGTACGATTGTTGAATATGCGCGCTGGCACGTTCAATGAAGGAACTGTTCATTGCGAACAGGAAATTGAAGTAGCACGCCCCGATTTCCCCGTTCGCGTCATGGTGCTCCTCAACCGGAATTAGGGCGGCCTAGTACGATATTGTGGGACGCAGAGTAGCAGGCGGGAAGTCACTGCAGGTCCTGTCCAAGTTGCAGGCACCAGGAGAGCATGATGTCCAGGTCGCCTTCCATCCCGCCATCCTTTCTTGCATGGTAGAATTCCTATCATTTACCCGCAGTCTTTCCGAACCAGCATCACATACAACTGTCTTCAACACCCAGTACCCTGCCTCCCCAACGTTTTCCACCACAAGGCGTTGTTTCATGCATGTTGGAGAAGCTGGGTTTATGGCCGATCTGGTCCACCCACACCAGACATCACACAGTGCCCTGACGCCATTACTTTGGTTTACAATCACCTCTGTTTCTTGCACCGTCCTCTCCTGACTCACCGTGAGGTCTCTACGCGGCGCTGTAAGCTCCGTGAAGTATTTCATCTGTGAGTGCATCAAACACGGTCAGACATGGCTCCTGAGTTGCAACATTGTGTCAAGTGAAGCCAATAGTCCAGATAAGAGTTGTCCTGGTGCCACATGAAGACGGAAACACGGTCCCAGAGGTGCCAAAGTGTGAATTCCGCTGACTGATTCGTCAGGAGTGGGCAGGACAGAGAGCAACAAAGGATGTCTCACAGTCGCCACGTGAAGTAGCCCGCACAAGGGCCCAACGAAGGCGGCTGAACCTGGGAAGGACCTTGCCAGGCGTACTTCGCTGAAGGCGTCTGCGCAAGCTATGGGCGACTTCCACTCGTTCCATCGGGCGATTTCCACTCGTTCCATCATTTACCTTTGCACCCTCAAACTGCGATATGGCAACTGGTTTTCGGTCGACGATGGTGGACTGCAATTCCTCCATACCTGCCATCAACGTTACGAGTTACCAGCAGCTCACGATCCGTACGTTCTGACAGCCTCCGTTGTTGTGCGCATTGCACGGCATCGTCTGATCACCCCGTTTCCCCAATACAAGCATCATACGTTTCCAATAAACTTGCCATGCCTCATCACGCTTGTAAACCATATCCATAGTAGCAGACGCTCCGCGCGCTTCCGGTAGCAACCATACTTGCACAGACAACAGGGCTCACACCGATGCCATCTAAAACTTACTGAAACGGTCGCCCAGATACTCTTGGCCGTCACCGCTCAGGGACGACATGGTCCAGTCGATTTCATTGGGTACCAAATAGTGAGTGATTGGCGTAGGAAGACGCCAACTCAGTAGCAAGATCTTGTCGTGCGCCATGGCAATGCGCAGGAGTGTAAGGCTGTTCCGTATGCGGTCAACTGCGCGAGGAGCGCGTTATGTCCAGCAATTCTCACAAGAATGCTAATATATGACGTTTTTTAACATTGAGTCGACTACTTAATAGTCGACTATTTAAACATTGAGTCGACTATTAAAGATTTATTCCCACCTGTGTTCTCATAAGCGTCAAGGCAAGAATGAGTGAGATACTTCGCATCAGGAGAATGCTTGTTAGCTTTGTGGAAAGCTTTGTACTCGAGGAGGCGCTGTCGATGAGGTTCAGGGCATGAGGAATGCTGTTGTGCATTCGCCCAGACAAAGAAGCTAAAAGCAAGCAGCATTCTGACTGGGGCCATCGATTGCCACAGGTTTTTCGATGGCATCGGCAGCATAGATATTATGATTATTCAAAAGCTCGGCAAATTGATCGCATACGGACTGCTCGGTTGTCGATTCAATACCCGGTTTTCCAACGGAAAAGAGGGTTATAGCCCAGGGGACAGTTGGGCCTTATGTCGCACCCGTATGTGGGCCCCTGTACACTGTACAAGCGGTACGCGGTTGCGAGGGACATCAAGGATGGCGGGCCCGTTCGCCGAGGTCCCTGTGCGCAAGGATACGGCATCTCGAGTTGGATTGAAGTGACAGGTTGCGGCGATCGTTCGCGTATGTTTGCGTCAGAGCACATGGATGACTGAGCGAGGGACGTTGAGGAAATGGAGGGGCAGCGACGGATTTGGGCGTCATCACGATAACGAGAATGAATTGCGTTTGACTGAAATAGTTGGGTGCGCTTCTGGCATTTGTTTGGGTTCCAGCGTATTGGTTCCAGTGAGGTACGCGTAACCGAGGGACATGGAGGAAATCAAGGCCCGTCGCCAGGTTCGGTTAGCGCAACGATAGAGCGTAAACAGGTTCATTGAATTGACAGGTTTGCGAGCGCGTTGACATTTGTTTGGGCCGAAGTTGATGACTGTTCGCAATTGGGGAACCAGAAGCGCGCCATTATAAAGCTAGGAAGTCATACCAAATAAATGTTACGGCGTTTTGACATACGGTAACTGCTAAGAATTCCACAAGAAGAAAGTTGAGGTAGGATGGCACCTGGTGGCAAACCTGTAGTTCAGAAGACAACAATAAACAGGCAGAAGCTGGGCAAGACAGTCCTGAGGTTATGCACGGGTGGGACCAGGTGCAGTGTTAGGGCTCGTGGGGCCCTTGGATGGCGGATGGACGGGTCGGGTGCGTCGGCCACGGGCTGGGTCCACATGGTTTGCAGATGGGGTCACGCGAGGGGGAAGTATGGGATGCTTGAGCTTGGCAACACGGTGAGACACTGATTTATAATGTTCCAGCCAAGGCGAGGTGGACCCCAAGCAGGGGTAGGGTCAGGTAGGTTGGACATGGTGGGGATCAACAGCAGGCAGAAGCTGGGCATGCCAGCAGGCACGGGTAGCACTTAGGGAGGGCGGCATGGGTTGGGTGTACCCCGAGAAGGCTGGGATTCAGATGGATTTAGGTCAGGATGGTCTTGGCCTGATGGATGGATAGGGATGGATATCGAACCAGGTGCCTATGGGCCTTGGGATGGCCCCAGCATTGCCTCTGCAAACTCCCATATGCGCCCCGCGGCGGTGGCCCGGTGTGGCTGCAGCGGGAAGTTTCCCGCGGCGGGTGGTGGGGAAGCCACCACGCGGCAGCATCACTTCTGGGCCTGCCGCGTGGCCCTGGCCGTGATGGGAATTACAGCTGTGGGCTCGGGTGAGTGAGCCGGGCGCAGCTCTGGGGGCTCGGGTTAGACGCCGCCCCGCGGAGGGCAGCTTCCCGTGTGGGGCCGATCTTGGCGCCGGGCCCTCCCAGTTGGGGGTCCCCATGCGTGGCTAGCGTGGCTGGGGCTCCGTGGGCTCCTTCCATCCAGTGTTGCGGGTGGCCGGGGGGACCCTGCAGCGTGCAGGGCCGCCCCCCGAGGAGTGAGGGTCGGTGGTTTTTTTTGCGCCCCGCAGGCGAGCCTGCTCCTGGCCCCGGCTGGGGGCGGTCGGGTGCTTGGTGGGTGAGGGGCTTCCTGCCAGCGACTGCCGCACATCGTCATGAGCCAGGCGTGGGCGTCCAGGACCTCAAGCTTCAGCGGCACAGGACGCGTCCGGGGTGCGGGTACTGGACCTTGGGGTGCCTGTGTGGGCGACTTCCCCCATGTTCTGCTTGATCCGTTCCCGTTGCGACTGTGGTGCGTCGCTCTGGCCCCATAGGTAGTGCTGTCCCGCTGGCAGTCTCTGCTTGTTTGGGTGGTTCTGCTGGCGGGTTCCCGTCCACGTTCGCTTTTCACAGCGATGTAGTGCGAGGATGCCTCGCTGCTTTGTCGGTGGGGTGTCGCAGCTCGCGGGGGCTCCCCTGTGAGGCACTGATGACGGATCCCTTTCACGGGGTCCGCGCATTTTTGGCTGCGGAGACCTTCCTCTTACGGAATGAACCTGACCGTTATTGGAGTTGCAAAACTCGGACGTCCAATGAAAACTGATTGATCAGTGCGAATGAGGAATGAATAAGGTAAGAAAGAGGCCTAGATGTCAAGGACGAGATGAGTGACTGTGAATGCCGACCCCAAAAGGGATCAGACGACGTCAGTGTTGTCCTTGGTATTGTCGATCGGGGTGATGTGAGGCGGGGTTCGAGGTGGACTGTGCTGGTGCCTTCACATTGAGATTGAGATGCTGTCGGGGGTTTATCAGGTGCAGATGGTGTTTCGGGCATGGGTGACGCTTGCCCCTAGAATTGGTGAGGTGCAGATGGGATTAGGCCCGGGTGGGGATGCGGTCGCTGGGGGCATGCCAGCAGGTACAGATAGCACTTCGGCAGGGGTCAGGTTGGGTGCCAATGGGGGATATTCCTGCACTTTGAAGGTTACAGACGGGGTCGGGCCCGGGTACGGTAAGCCTTTGCGACGTACATTGCCCCAAAGCATGGATGGGATGCAGTTGGGGGTTTTCCAGGTATAGGTGGATCACCGGGAGGGGTCCAGGATGCGTGGGTTTGGACATGTCTGGGGTGTACATGCCCCGAGAAGGTCCGAAATGCAGATGGTATCAGGCAAAGTCGGGCTTGGCCTTAGAGGTCCAACGAAACAGGTGCAGATGCGGCCTGGAGGAACCCCTGCATTGCCTCCACGTACGAATGTTGGCATATGCCGCTAAGACGTTGGGGGCGGGCGGAGGTGGCACCGGCGGCGGCGGTCGTGGTGGGCAGTGCGCCGGTCAAAGTAGGAGGACTGCGGCAATGCGCGGATGAGAGTGTGGTTCTTGGCATTGCCGGTGTCATGCGTCAGGGCCACGGACCGACTGGAACTTCGTCCAGTCGACATGCTACCATGTGGACGTCGTCTACATCGATACACCCTGCTTCGCCGAAATGTATGCAGCATTCATGAGGATTCATGCTCTCTTTCAATCAAGTGATGCGATCGGCCCCCTACGCCCTTCTTCACATCCTTTCATCAAACCTACACAAAACAAAAGCGGGATTGCCGTAGGCCCTTCTCGTTTGCATGGATGCATGGGTTTCTTTTTTTCACGCGAGTTTCGTGCACACGGCAGTCGAGTGACGTACTTGGACGAACTATTTTACATAATCCTAAATCCCACATTGCTATTTGTGACGCAGCCGTGTGGAGCCTTGCGGAATTCCGTAATACTCCGTAACACTTGTAATGGACCTGGCACATATCTGGCTAAAAAGCGCACAGCATTTCATGACAAGTTAGATCCACCATGCGCATTGATGTAAATCGTTATGTAAATCGTTTACGACAGGGTTCGCGCGGAGGAGGGCTTTCCTCAGTTCACATACCATGCTGGAAGCCATGGCCTGGGACCCGGATCGATTAGCGAGGTTCCTGGCGCATGAGGGCCCACGCAATTTAATCGTCCCCTTTGGACGGTAGAAGTCTCCGTGATGCACTTGCTGTTAGGCGTTCGCTGCATGCCCTTGGGCCTTCGGCTCTTACGTGTAGTTGTACAGGTATGGGGTTATGCGCCTAACCTGATAACACACATGTATCGCAACACAGCTCACCCTGTCACTCTATGTCCACTGCACCCAGGGCTTTGGTCACTGCTGCCTGCAGCTCGTGCTGTGGATGCGCATCTCCTGAACGCGCCCTTGCTTAGACTCGGTCCGGCAGTAGTTGCAGACGACTGTCCAGTTCTTAGACTTTGAGTTGTACTCCTTTTTCTCATAGTGAGCCCAGACGGCCTGATCAGAGGGCCTTCCGCCCTTATTTTTGACTGGCTCAGCCGCTCAGAGCGCAAGTTGACTCAGACATTCCTATGTTTATTTAACATTCGCATAGTTTCGCTGCTCTCCTTAACGCGCGTAAGGCGTAACCTTTGAAATAAGAAAAAGTTAGGTTCCGCGGTACGGCACAAGCCGAAAGGGGCCGAAACAGGTTTCGGCCTCTCCGCAGAACCAGGACCTCTTCGTCGGAAACACCGAAACTGGTTTCGGCAGGTTTACGTTTCGGCCCGAGCACTGTGGTCAAGGACGACCAAGTAGACACGGAATTAGGCACTGAGCAAACATGCGTTATGATATTTAATGCGGTCAATTCTCTTACGAAAAAGCTTTGATTATTCAAAATGGCGCAGGTGTCTCAGGATGACGCACAGCTGATGTCGGACAAACACTTCCTCATTTGGACTGGACGGGAAGGCCTCAACGGCTGTAACCTGGTGCACTGAAGCAATGAGTCTCACTACGTAGAAGCAATCCAGCAGGACTTGTGAGACAGAAGACTGCGTTGACTAAATTCGTTACAACTCGCTCACCCGCAACGCTCGCTCTCTTCAAAATATCTAGGACAAATCAACTCACCCGTCAAGGGCAGCGCATGTGACAGCGAAGCAAATATGACCCGTGCAAGGCCATGTCCCATGGGCAGCGACCGTGGAGCGACGGGACCCTGTGCACCTGTCTATCTGCTAATCGAACTGAACCCGCAGCTAACGGGGCCTGTTTTCGGATGTAGGAGCATTCATGGCGACAGGGCAGGCCTTGGGCCGCGTTGCAGGTCCCAGCCTGCTCACATGCATGCCCCCGCATTCGCATGCAACTTAGCCCCGCGACGGACCGCCGCCAAGCTACATCGCCACACCCGCCACACCAGGGGGTGGTATGACTGGACGGATCACTGGGGCCTTTCAGAATGACAATCCGAACAGGACAGGCGACAGGGCAGGCCTTGGGCCGCGTTGCAGGTCCCAGCCTGCTCCCATGCCCCCCCTGTTCCGATGCAACTTAGCCCCGCGACGGACCGCCGCCAAGCTACATCGCCACACCCGCCACACCAGGGGGTGGTATGACTAGACGGATCACTGGGGCCTTTCAGAATGACAATCCGATCAGGACAGCACCACATGCCACATCGCCACACCCGCCGCATCAGGGCTGTAGTATGACTAGATGGACCACTGGTTTGTGTCAGAATGATAATCCCATCAGGCACGGCGACAAGGCAGGCCTTGGCCCACATCGCACGCCCCAGCATGCGATGCCCACCCTTGCAAGCCTTGGGAGAGGGTAGCTCACTAGTCCAGTTGCTGTTTAGGACGTGCGAACAATGTGAATGGGGGTTCTTAATCATTGCGAATCCGACCGTGAAGTCCGTTTCTCGAAATGCGATGGCCGGCTGGTAGGGTTACGGGCTGGGCATCTTTTGTCTCGCAGTCTGAGCTAGTAGCCACAATTGTTCGTCGTTGATCGTCTCCTGGAACCCTATGTTCGCAGCGTTGTCACCGCAAACCGTAATTCTGGCGTATGGCGTACGGCGTATTTGGTTACGCCATTTGCGCCGGAGGACCCTCCTATTCGCGTAAATGCGTAAAAGACTGGCGTAAATGATGGCGTAATTGTGGCGTATATAATGGCGCCAGCCTGAACCCAGCAAGGACCTCTGTCTTTTCAGATCAACAACGATACTGATAAAGAAGATTTTTTACTTTCTTGGCACTGGGTTAATAGGGCACATGAAGGGTAGGTAGGTAGGTAGGCAACGCTCACCATAGGGATTGAGCAGGGTCGAGAGTGTAGCTGATCGCGCTGTCTACTTGTTGTTTTGACTCAATCGTAATAGACGCAAGAAGCCATTAATACGCTCGTGATAGTGCAGTGTTTCCAGGTGGATTTTCGCGCTGCAGCAATACGCCCCGCTTACGCAATACGCCGGGTAACTCTGGCTGTACGGCACAATTACGCCAAAGCTCCAGGCGTAAAAAATTGAAAGGTGTAAAAGCGCCAGAGAGTAACCGTTTTAAGCTTATGCGGAATTTTTGGATTTTTTGGGAATTTTAGTAGGTGGGCCCTATTGCATATGGGCAGCAATTTGCACACTGTTTTCCAGAGACCTTGTTTACCATTTTATTCTTTCATTATGGCAAAGTGCGGACGTCCACCAGGCCGGAAGGATTCCGCACCGCGCAAGCCGCGCGCCGAGATCGACGCTGGCTGGAGATCGACGCAGAGCGCAGCCAGCGTGAAGCCAATCGTATTCCATTACAAGGAAATGCTGGTCGTGCAGCCAAAGGACAGCTGAGGAGCTTGCGGCTTTGGATGAAGTTGACCGGCGGGTGCAGATGGAGCCGCAGGGCACCGAGGGCACGAACGCGCCCTCGGTCGGCGCCATCAACAACGTGGACGCCGCAAACGAGGCCGTTGAGTAAACTTAGCTTTGTCTCGCTTCTCGTTGTGAGGTCAAGGGAGGTCGCGCGACCTCGCCGCTAAAATTATAAAATTGTAAAATTACGAGTCTCCGAGTATACTATATAGAGAGAGTCAAAAGTTTTACGGTGACAACGCTGTATGTTCGTTGCAAATCGCAATGCTTCTCTACGAATACATCTGTAAAAACGAATGTCGTGCTTGCAAGCAGGCGCTAAATGGCAACACCCAAGCTACGGGTTATGAATGTTTGATATAATGACATGTCCAAAGATACTCTATTTGTTGGAAGGTTTTTAACGCACTCGAGGGCGCGACATTTGACTATGTCGCTTGATACAGCTTTCGGGGTTGTGACACATACAGGTGGACCGGGGTAATTCCGATCACTAAGCGTTCGCGGGCCTCGTATATTTTACATACATAACTTATTGTTGAACCAATTTTACGACAATACGTCCATAGTAGCATAGAAGCTGCGGCCCGTCGCGCAAAAAATTACGCTCACTCGTGCGCGCAATAAAAATTATTTCACGTACAGGGGTCCAAAATAGCGCTCATTGCAAATAGGGGGGTAATTCCGATCACAGCGGAAACCGAGCGGAACGGCCTGAAAACCCTGCGCGCGCTGTCCCGAACTGATCCATACACATAATTAGGATCACCTCAAGGATTCCTAATTTCAGGAGCAGTGTTACTGTGCCCTTTCCTCTGTGCAGCCGACATGTCGGTCGCATGCACATCACCACACCAACCGACCCAAGCCAGAGGGACTCGCAACCATGAGCGAAAACCTAATACATCGTCGTAATCATTATGCATAAGATGGCCACCTGCAAATCGTCGATATCATTCCGCAGTACGAAACCCGCACATCCTGCCCCACGAACCTCCCGCTCACTCAAGCGCATCGCCCCCATGTGCATCACACCCCTGTCCAGTTATTTACTTGTCCTGCTCCTCGTCATCACTCTCCTCGTGACCGCTCTCCTCCTGGCTGCTGTCGGCGAGCAGCGCCATGTCATTCTGCCAGGCAGGCTTCTTCCGGGTGCGAGGCCCCAGGTTCTCTGCCTGCAGGCCCGCCTTGCCCACACGCGACCGCTTCTGGCCGCGCCCGGCTGCAGTCCCCGCCGGCCCGTTTGGCTGTATGGGCTGAAGGGGTCGGCGCGCGGTCGAGGGCCCTGCACCGGCTGCAGCCTGCTTCGCGGCCTTGCCCTTCCGGGTTAGCTGCTGAGCCGCTTTGGCCTCCTTTTCGCGGGCCCTGGCCTCTTTGGCCCGGGCCTTCTCCGCTGCCTGAGCGTCACGCTGCTTTTTCGCCTCAGCCCGCGCCAGCGCCTTCTCTGCCTTCTCACGCTCTGCGGCAGCCTTCGCCTGCGTTTTGGCCTCCTGCTGCTCTGTGTACGCCTTGCCGGTTACCAGGCGTGGCACGCGGACAGCACCAGAGGCCTTTGCCTTGGGCAGAGGTGGCACGAAGAGGGGTTCGCGCGCTCGCTGCCGCCCATTGGCGGGCCCTGTATCTGCTGCGGCAGCGGCTGCCAACAGCGCATCCAGGCCCGAACCCGTGGCGCTCGGCGGTACGGCTGCCCACTGCTTGTTTGCCATTCACATATGGGTGGAACGTGGCGTATGGAATACCGTATGCCGCGGCGGCTTCACGGATGCTGCAATTGCTGTCGCGATAGGTGGCCAGGGCCATCTCAAGGTCGGCGTCGGACCATTTTTTGTTCTTTCCCGGCCTCATTCCTGGCGCAACCTTCTTAGTCATCTGACCCAGCGCGGGAAGACGCTACAAAAATCGGACCCGATGCTTTCCATACCCTATAACATCTAAGTGATCAGTTGATACTCGTGGACCACATGATTAGACGTCTGTTGGGCGTCATCCGGGCTCAAGCAGCCGAACGCCGAAACAAGCACAGTTCTTTGAAATCTGCACAGACGCAGGGCTGGCTTGCAGGAACTCTTCTTTAGTGATTATATAGTTTATCTACATCAATATGTGGCCGCGTGTTGAAGCTTTGGGGGTACCTTGGTTCAAAAGTTTTGCGTCCCAGGGTTCGCTGCGCTCCGGAACCACACATCACTTTTACGGCACATATGCTATGGTGGATTCGGTTATCAATATGTATTGAAGGTGCCGGTAAGCCGGCGTGATTTTAGGCGAAGCTATTTTGATGAAATTGCCGATGATCGGAATTACCCCTGATCGGAATTACCCCGGTCCACCTGTACCCGGGCGCAACCCATCATACACGACATCGTGCCCCTCGCCCATCTTCTCGTCCCAGATCACCCCACATGTCCAAAGCAGTCCAAAAACGCCTCCGAAACACCCTGGCGGCGCCAGCCCAAGACGGAGGGCATCTATTTGCCAGGAAAAGCTTTATGCAGGACCCATTCTGTTGAGGTCGGGATTCTCCTGCAAGCATATCACCCCGGCTGCGTGCACGCATACGTACAAGCCCACGTACAAGCCCACGTCGATCAACCAGCAGCCATTTACTTCTTCTTGCCACCGGCACCCTTGCCCTCCTTCAGCTTAATAACCTCGCCAGCATAGCGAATGCCCTTGCCCTTGTAGGGCTCCGGCGGGCGTTGACGGCGGACAGTGGCGCAGAAGTCGCCCACCTGCACCTTGTCCGCTCCGGAAATCACCAGTGTAGTGTTCTTCTCAACCTACGGAGGAACAACAGAGCGGCACCGTCAGAAAACAAGCACAGGCACCCAGTATGGGACGTATGGTTTTTCCCACAACACGGTTATCAGCGATGGGCTGTCAGGCAGGGATGGGCACGGAAACATAAGATTTAAGTCGCGGCGTGGGACCTCTCGCTCATGTTCAACTACAGCTTGCCCATTCCTGCCACTGGGTGCCGTAAGCGCTCTCAGCCAACGGTACTATCACCCGCAAGTGGGTAAAGGCACCGTCCACGCTTGCGTCCTGACCAGCTTCACGTATTGCCCCGCAAACGCGGCATGGTAACAAATGCATCCTCAGCATGGTACATGGTTCCAAGCATCTCCGCAATCAATCGACTTACCGCAACTTTCAGCCCCTCGGGAATGGCTAACACGCGAGGCTTGCTGTACCCCACGTTCAGAGTCAGCTCCTTGCCGGCCACGCTCGCACGATAACCCGTGCCGACCTAGGAACAGTCCAGATCAGGGTAAGGGGCCATTGCATTATTCATGGGCTTCTACGAGCCGGGGGCATCAAGACAACGTCTTACCATCTCCATGCGCTTCTCAAAGCCCGTCGAAACACCAGTGACGATGTTGTTCACCAATGTCCTGAGCAACGAAATTTCTCATGGTCAAAAATCAATTAATCCTGCTTAAACTGGCGACCCGTGTTTTCCCCACTCCACAGCCCTCACCGGCTCAGGCCGTGTTGGGACATCGACACTCGATCTTCACCCAGCTTTGTAATCTTAAGCTTGCCATCGACCTGAAATGTACCCAACCGCAGGCAGGAGCGAGCAACGTAAACCTGCAACTTTTCGTGGTCGCCACACAACCTAGCGCAAAGCTGCAACGCACCTGCTCGATCTTGACACGAGGCGACAGCAGCTGCTCAAGTGAACCATTAGGACCCTGCGCAAACAGCTTCTGCACTTAGGAAACGCCCTGAATGGCCGCAACACGCGTCAACCAACTGACCTTCACCCGCACAAGGTTACCCTCAAGAGTGACAGTGACGCCCTTAGGCACAGGAACAGGCGCCCGCCCAATGCGAGAGTCCTTGCAGACAATGGTCAAGCGACGCCGGCTGGCCGCCGCCGCGCGGAAGGGCTGTACACGCTGGGCCAGCATCTTTCTGCCTTAAAACTAAAGGGCATCAACAAGCGCATCATACCAAATTGGCTGTCCATGCTTAGTACTTCACTGAAATTGCCGTACTTATTTAGTGTCCGAGCCACAAGTGAAGGCACGAGTGAGTGAGACATCGTATTTGACATGGCTATGGGGACACGACATTGTTGAATTATTTAAACGGTTATTACAAGGCGATGACGTGCACTTTTACGAGGTAGCGTGCTGAGATGGAGAAGCGCCAAGCGGACGGGTCTGCCGATAGGAACGAATTAGCTGCAAAACGTGGCAGGTAGGTGTTTGCTCAAGAATCTGAACTGTCGACCTTGCTCAAGATCAGGGCGTCGGAACATCCTCAACGCCACTGCGAGCAATCCTCACCGCTGTTGCAAAGGTTGATAGGCAGTCAGTTTGGACCCTGTGTCGCCCCCTTCGATACCGTACAGGTGGGACTCGGGACCCCTGGCAGCGGCAACCCCCAACCCTGCAGCTTCCGCAGCAGCCCTCGCAGCGGCAGTGGCAGCCAAGTATGCACAACCCCCAGGAGTACGACCGTCTGGCTTGGTCTTGGGTGTTGCAAGCGCCGTCCTGCCAGGCGCGACGGGGCCGTCACTCCCAGTGAACGCCGCAGCAGCCGTCGCGCAGGCAGCAGCAGCTGCTCTACATATATTACCCACGGCGGCGGCCGACCCTGTAGGCACTACCTCGGCGGCCCTTGCCGCGGGGCCAGCCGCGGGGGCGGCGAAAGTTCCCAACCTAGAGGCGCTGGAGAAGGCAAAAAAGGCCCTACAACTCCAAAAGGAAATCCAGGAAAAGCTGAAATCAAGGCTTCCCCAGGTACGAGTTCACAACACTGTCCTTAGGGTGCAAGGCCCTCGAATGGCCGAGTCAGGGTCGAAAGTTCAGACATTCTCTGCTTCAACTCTATATGCACGGTGTGGGAAGCACTCGTTTCTCGCTCTGCAACAGAGTCTCCTATCTTCCAATGTTTTTCAGTGGTACGCAATTCGCTGCGCGTGTGTTGCCCGGGACCCGCGTCCAATTCGGGAGGGGACGAGCAGTCGCGCGTGTGGTCTAGGTTAACGGCATGCTCCCCTCCTCTCGACACGCAGTCCAGCTTTGCCGCTCAATACCACACCTCTTTGCCCTGCCCCTGTGCACAGCTCGCCGCCAAGCTGCCGACGCCCTCAGTTGCGGGAGGACCCGCGACATCTGCACCTGCGGCAGTGGCCATCCCTGCCGCTGGACCTGCACCTGCACCAGTTCTGGGAACAGCTCCAGGTGCGCCTTCTTGGGCTCTCCGATCCCGCACTGCCTTGCCTTGCAGGCTGCATAACATAGGGAGCCATGCTACGTGAGCGGCTCATGTGGGTCGTATCGTCTGATGTATGCATCGGCGGAAATGTATCGCGGAGCCCACATCGTTTGCATCTGTGATAAGCGAACGTTGGCCGCTCAGTTCATGTTGCTCAGTCCCTGTCTCGCCACCGCAGCTGTATGTCCCACCTTTGCCGCCGCTGACGTTGCGGTGTCATGGGTCCCTGCTGCCAGCAGGGGTGGTTACGGTCAGGCCCGCCCTGGGCAACGCCATGCGCATTCCTGGAGTGCCGGCGGCGTTGGCGGCCGCGGCGGCGACGTTGGTGCCCGGCGGGGCAACCCCGGCACGCGGCGTTGCGCTGGGGACCAAGGTGAGGGGGGCGGCGGTGGCGTGGGAATGCAGCACGGGCTGAACATCCTCCTGCACACACCGCGTACGTTTGCGCCATACTGCATACTTTGCGAGGTCCCCTGACTTGACCGGCCGGATGGAGTGCTCTTTGCCACCCGCGGCCACCCAACATTTGCCACCGTAAGGAGGTTGAGCACCAGATTACAACCTTGGTCACAGGGGTTCATGCGTTGCATGGGCGGTCTTGCCGGGTCGGTGGGCCGCGCCTGCAGCAAGGCCTCCCCCCTCTCTGTTGGGATGAGGATACACGCAGGAGGCAATCGGCGGGCACACTTATGGGATGAGTGCATGGCAAGCGGGTGTGTCAGGGCCAGCGACTATGCACGAGAAGCTGGAGCCAGCCGCGCGGTGGCTTGCTTTCCGGTGGTACTGCTGCAGCAGCTGCTGCAGCACCATGTACAGTTAAAGTGGATCCTTCACACGCACCTGGCCTCAGTTCCCTATTGTTGCTCAGTTGCCCTTATCGATGTCGTCAGCATCGTCATTCGCCTGACCAGACGAACGAGCCAAATCGACACAGGGCTGCCACACCGCTGCCGTTGCCTATTGTCTTGACGCGTCGCCAACGTTGACGTAAGTCGCATGCGCATGTACCCCCCCCCCAGGCTGGCGGCATCGCCAGCGTGCTGCCTCCACCGGCCTCCGCTGCGCCGCCGGAGCCGCCGCCGGAGGACGATCGGTTCCACGACCCGACACTGGATCACGGTGCGGCGGCGCGGCGCGGCGAGCGGCGCCGGCGGGCAGGCTTCGATTTCGTGCAGGAGGGCCGCTTCCAGCGTGAGGCGGAGCTGTTCAGGTCCGGAAGTTACGACGGGGGTCACCTTCGGCCGGGACGCGGCGGCGGCTGTATGCTCGTCACGGAGCCACATGGGGGACCTGCACTGTCCGGCGTGCGTGCGGCCGTCACCTGGCGGCGAGGTTTTGACACGGACACCATCCCAAACCCCAGACGATACTGGAATACACTGAGGTTGCCGATTCCAGGCACGCTCCTGCTCTCCTTCCTTAAATGTTTTTACATCATATTTATGGGATGCGTACTGGAATATCCCCCATTCCGTTGGCGGCCAGCCTCTTGCCCACCGTGCACGGTTTCACGACAACTATCCACCTGCTGCGGAACGCGCCCCTACCTGCTGCGCACAGGCTCAAGTCACAGCTGGGACCCGCGGGCTTTCGGAAGGGCGCACCGAGGGTCAGCGGACCGTTGTTGGCGCATGCGGGGGCGGCGGGGGGCGACCCCAACCGCATCCCCCTCGGCGGCGGCGGGGCGGCCGTCGACGCGAATTCCGTGCCGCTGGGGGTGCGGGAGAAGCCGTCAGCATCCAGGGAGGCCACACCCGCACCCGTGGTGAGAGGGAGGGACCCCAAGGAGATTAAGCACATATCAAAGGTACCTGAAAGAACTTGAGTGGACCAGGGGAGATGCGCGGCTCGATAGGGGCTGGGGTACGGTAGGTAAGTCCGTTGCGGCGAGCGATGTATAGCAGAGGCCAGGGGATATGGCTGTTGCTGGCAATGCAGCTCTTGACCAAGTGTATCACACCACCAGGGAATCGCCTTTTTGACAGGCACAGACGTCCCGGCCCCAGGTCAGCGCCAGCCGCGCTAATCGCCCTTCATTAGGGATCTGCCGGTGGCACGCCGTCGCTCGCTCCTAAAGGACAGAGTGCGCCTGCGGAGTGCCTCCCACCCCCCTCCATTTATACCCGTATGCCAATGCCTTGTATCCTGTCCCTCTCCGTCCTATCTTTCGCCTTACAAACGCCACTACCTCCCTGCACTGACAATTTTCGCCCCGCTAATTGCCACGTTGCCCTGCCCTGCGCTCACGTTCTTCCCTTCCCTTGCGCCTCTGCACCCCCTGGCCCATGCTTCCCCAGGCTGAGCCCATCCCGGCGGTGGAGTGGTGGGATCGAGGGCTGCTGGCGCACGCGTCCCTGGAGCAGGACGTCCCGGAGCTGCCTGCGGAGGTGGAGGCGGCGCTGACGGAGGCGCTGGGCGCCGCCATGGCAGACGCGGAGAGGGGAGGGGCGGAGGATGCGGAGGAGGGCGCGGGGATGGGAGAGGACGAGGGAGAGCCGGGGCGGGGCACCGGCAAGGCGGGAGCGGTAGGGAGCGACGACGATGTCATGGCGGACGCGGCGGGGGTGGCGAAGCCGCGATACAGGGCGCCCCGGGCAGCCGGGCATCAGGCGCGGGAGGCGCTGGCGGCTGCTGTTCAGCAAGCTGCGGCGGCGGCGGCGGCGGGGCGGCTGGGCCCATTTAACCTTAAGGACGCTCGGGTAAGGCCCGGCAGGTGGGCGGCGCGGTGGGTGAGGCGGGGCCCGTCAGCAGCGAGCTCTCCATGGCGGCGGGGCCGACGGCCGTGCGTTACTACAAAGCTGTCTCCTCCCTTCGGTGCGCCGTACTCACCGCTGCCCTCCTGCGCCTGCGACTGTAGCCTTGGGGGCCTGGCGGGCTTTCCGTAGGCGTGGATGAAATTCGTGGCAGCCCTCGGTATACAGCCCGCCGTTTGATGCTTAGAGGGCTGCTCTTGACCTGACCCCTGCCCCCCCGCACCAGACTCCTGGCGAGTGGACCCCGTGCCGTCACGTCGCTGTAGGTGCTGGGATGGTCAACTCTTCACCGAGATCCTTGCTCTGGCAGTTTTCGCGATTCCCCTTAACCGATCCGCTGTATCCTTCCCTCCCGGCCCCGCCCAGATCACCATTTACGTGGAGCACCCGGTGCCGCTGGATCCGCCCGCCGAGGCGCCCCCTCCGGGCCCCCAGCCGCTCAAGCTCACGCAGCGGGAGCTCAAGAAGCTGCGAACGCAGCGCCGCATGGCTCGAGAGAAGGAGAAGCAGGAGCTGGTCCGGCAGGGTAGGCGCTGGGCCCCTGGGCGGGAGTTCTGCAGGGGCCACCTGTGGGGGCCGGCTCCTCGAGCTGGCCGGGTGACGATGATTCCGCAGGGGAATCTAGCAGGTATCTGCATTATGAGGGAGGAAACCTCCACGGGTCATCCGTCTTGTCAATAAGCGGCAGGCGCCACCCTCAGCGCTGGGTCCCCTGATCGCGGCTGAACGTTGAGACAGCGACATCGCAGGGGATCAATGTGCGCCTCAGCCGCTCTCCTCCTCGCGCCAGGCGGGGTTCGGGGCGGGAGGTGCGCTCGCATGGCAGCGCAGCATCTTCTTTTCCGTCAGCTCCTTGTCCTGATTACGGCAACTCTTTCTCTCCGCAGTCCATTAAGCGACATACTGGCGCTATTTACCTTACCTCGCTACCTTTTAGTTGAAGTTGATAGCTTAGGGTACCTTTGTATACACTCAAACCGCCAACGGTCCGACGCTTCACCGTCTATGTGGCCGAACCGGCATTAGGTAGATCATTTGGTTTTTGATGCTTCCGAGATTCAAATCAGCGGAAGGTCGTGCCCTACGTGAACACCGTCGCATCGCTGGTGATCCTGATACAGACCATCCTGCATCGGACCTTTGCTTTGGTAGTCAGCTCAGTTCGTCCTTGCCTGTCGATGTCCTGAATCCCCTCCCCTGCCCTCACTTGGATTCCGCGTCGCAATCCTTCCATCTGCCACTGCCCCTCGCGTCCCCCCGCGGTCACCATTCCCAAGCACGCAGCCAGGTGTTTCCGTTCTCACCCCTTTGCCCCCATCAATGCCCTTGTATTGGTTTGGGCTTTCCTGAATCACCTTCCTCGCCGCCTTTCCTTCTTCTCTGTCAATTGTTTCCACCCGCAGGTCTGCTGGAGCCGCCCAAGCCCAAGGTCCGCATCGCCAACCTGCATCGGGTGCTGGGCACGGATGCAGCGCTGGACCCCACCGCGGTGGAGAAGGAGGTGCGCAAGCAGATGGCGGAGCGCCAGGCCGCCCACGACGACCGCAACTTGGCCCGCAAGCTGACTCCCGCGGAGCTCAAGGAAAAGAAACTGCGGAAGCTCTTTGGAGCGGCGGCCATCGAGGCGGGCGTCACGAACGTCAGCGCCGGACGGGGTGGCGCGGGCAAGCGCGGCGCGGCGGCGGCGGCGGCGGCGGCGGCGGAGGCGGCGGCAGCCGCCGCGGGTGTGGACATCATCTGCAGCGTGTACCGGGTGGGCCGCCTGACGGACCCCTCGCACCGTTTCAAGGTTGACGCCAACGCGCGGGAGAACCACATGACGGGTGGGTGCGCCGCGCCGCGTACGTGGCGCCATGCGTGGAGGAGAAAAATAAACTCGGCTAAGGATAAACCGGACGAACCCGGGACATTTTTGATGATGTGGGGGTGTACATTCCGGGTTATTGACGGCGTTAAATTGTACATTAGAAGTGGAGTGTCTGAACAGCGACCCAGGGACGCGGCCACAGGCGTCGTGCCCCGGCCCGCCACAAACCTTTCAGCCCGCGACGTCCGCTTCGGTCTCCCTTGCCTTGAGAAGGCTGCCAGTAGTCCCGCTCTGTTGTGACGGGTTTCCGTCTCCCCTTCCCCCTGATGTCCTGAAGGCATCATGATTGTCAGCGACGACTTCTGCGTGGTGGTGGTGGAGGGCGTCGAGAAGGCCACTCGCAGGTGCGACACGGCAGGGGCAGGGCCCGGCCCGGCCGGCTTTCGTGAGCAATCATGGCGGGCACAGGCTCAGTGTTCATAGATGGGCACCATGCGGGTTCAGTTCCATGATCTATCCGGTCATAAATTACGGATGCAGACACAGGTGGAGAGGAAAGGAAAGGGATATGGACAGGCCGCATGTGCCCCGCCTCATACTTGTCGTGGGACTGACGTTCGGCCCCGCAGAAGCTGGTCACCTCTGTCTGTTGGTCTGTACCGTATGTGAGCAACTCTGTCGGTCGTACTGGTGTGCGGGACAGGTATACCAAGCTGATGATGCGGCGCATCGACTGGTCGGCGGCGCCGGCTGCGGACCGTGGACCCATGGGTCGCGACGCCAACGGAGATGCGGCCATGGACGAGGACGACGACGAGGAGGACCGGCCGCCGCCGAACACCTGCACCCTGGTGCGCGTACGACAGCGGACGGACGGGCACATCGCTGCCAGAGACGCCTCGATGGCGTCGCTCTGTGTACAGTATCGCACATGCGGGGCTCACTGGAGTGGAAGGTCTTCCACTCCAGCTGCACTGACATGCCGATCGGTGGTCGTCGGCTTGAGCAATCTCACCTGTCAGCGGTGCTCACCTGCACCTGCAACTGCACCTGCATCAGCGCAAAGAAGGTTCGAATGCGCTGGATGGGCAATCCGGCGCCGGCGCTGGCAGCTACGGCATTTTGGTAGAGCTCGGGCGGCGGGATGAGCCGACGGCCCCACGATTAACCTGCGCACGCCGCACGTGCACGCATTGACCGGAATCATGCCATTGGATGGGCGGGGCTGGTCATGGCGGCGAGGATCACTAAGCCGCCTTCCAGCCAGTCATCCCGTTGTACGACGAAGATGCAGTCCGGACCTGCTCGTTCCACATTGCCAAAAGGGTTGCCATGTCCCACCGCACCTCCTGCAGCACCCCTGCCGCCTGCCTCTTACCCATCCGTACAGCACATTCGGGATGATATCTTGAAGCCTTCGGATGCACGAAACACAACCATCGTTTTCGCTGCTTGCACCTGTACCGTAGATCTGGGTGCTTTCATAGACCTTTCCTCGGCGCAATTTGTATCCTTGACCAAAGCCATATCGCAATATCCTGCTGCCAGCGGGTCCTTTCTAGCCGGTTGCAACCTCCCCTCAACACACGCGTACTCATGATGTGCGGCTTTTAACACATACACGTCTATGTTTATATAATATTTATTATACTCTGTAACGTGTTTGGGCTGATTTTCCTCACGCCGCTCGGCCGCCTGCCGGTGGTGCTCGCTCTTTCACAGGTGTGGCAGGGCACGGTTCTGCGCCGCGCCTTTAATGGCTTCCGCTCCGAAACCGTCCGGTCCGCCGCGGCGGGGCGCCAGCTGCTGGAGGACATGGGCGTGGCGCACTACTGGGATGCTGCCGCGGGGGCGACTGAGGACGAGTCCGTGCCGTACGCCATCTGACCGTGAGACATCCCTGGGACGGCCGCAAAGGCCTTCCTTGAGGATGGAATGCCTGCCTGCCGTGCTTCTCAGGTACCCTCGGCGCTGTCAGGCGACCGATGGGATATTGGTCGCGCCCACGTTTCGTCCTGAGCGCAGGCGATCAATCTGGCAGGCATAGTGGAGTCCCATAACGGGAGACTGCTGCTGAGTCGTACCGTCATTGTTTTCCTTGCCCATTGAATGGGCTTTGGTGTTTGGGAAACACACAGGCTCATAGCAGGCCCGCGCCCTGCCCACATTTCGAGGTCCGCTGTAACGTTCAGAGCGGCAAGTAGGGGACGTTGAGGTACGGCGATGTGCATGCAAGTGATCTGTTGTGTTGCGCCGCATCAAACTGGTGGTTGGGTGTGCGTGTGTGTGTGGCGCAGTTAGGTTCTGAGAGGAGGTGCGCCTGTGGAATATGTTACGGCACCGTTCGGTACGACCCTGCATCGCGCGGCCGGCATCGCGACGAGTCTTGTAAGCCTCTCCAGGCATGATATGCGTATTATTGTTGTCGACGCTCTTAAAATTCTTAGGCGATTCGTTGCTGCCATTCACGGCACATTTGGTATGACAGTTTCGCAAACATATTTCGGTACGCAGTTGGGAACCCTCACGTTAACCGCCGCGAGATGTGTACTGCCGGGGCGTTTGCGTGACATAATCCGTGTTGCTGGCAGTGGCAGAGGGAGAAGAACAGCGTAAGGAGGTTTTGGAGTGTTTCTGCGTCTTGTAGTGGTTGCAGAAGGAAGCTATGGAGTGAAGGGCCAAAAGCCACAGACTGGTTGCGATGGACGCATAAGTATGTATTAATTAGCACGCCTGCTGTATTAAATTCGCCTCCATCTGTACAGGGCGTGTGAGTATACCTTGTGCCCAAATCAACGACATTACCTCAAAGGCACTCTGCAATTTATATGACGCATTATGCAACTGATCCAGGGATGGATGACGAACTCAACCAAGAGCCAACCAACCATTTAAAATGTCGTACGAGCAGCAGCCCGCTCACTTCTGCTGCAAGATGTCATGCAGCTCATATTAAGAACTAGCAGCGCAAGAGCTTGCCCGCCTCTATATATGTGTTGCGTAAGTGGGTAACGTTGGACCGGAGCTTCATCTGTAGCCGTAGTGGGGGCCTGTACGCGTGCGCAGCGTCCCAGTTATGGGAAATTCATTCTTCGTGCTGGTCGGAATATTTTTAGGCATAATTGCTCTTGGGCACAGTGCCGAAAACCCCGCATCACCGTCGGTTGCTGCGAAGACGGTACAGGTCGTCAATCTAGCGCCAGCTACTGAGATTTACAATAATGATGACATAGAGCCCACAGGTAACGTCTTAGGAAAAGCTCCAAATATTATTCCTGGAGTACTGTAGTTTTGTAACTTTCGCAATCTATCAAACTCACCATTTTAGGAAATTGCTCGCCGGAGATAAAGAAATACTGTGAAGATGTCGACATCGGCGAAGGGGCGCTTGCAGATTGCATAAGCGACACAATTGCTGCGGCTGAGCTCGAGGACGCGGAGTCAGGTAGGCTACTGCACGTACCAGGTTTTGCTTTGGTCTCGGCAACGGTAACGGGGGTTAATTAACGGGTATGCTGCAAGAGGGTATGGTCAGGGCAGAGGCCGAAAGCAGCACGTTCAGGACGACAGTGGACGACAGAAGCTGGATGTTGTTGTGTGTGCCGCTCATGCTAGCCGAGGAAGAAGGCTGTCCGGTACACACGCGCGTTCCAGGTGGGCCCTGAACCCACCATCGGCCTTCTCGGCCATCGTGCTCGTATCTCTGCCACCTGGCGCCCCTATGCCCGCGGCCGCTCCTCGGCCATCGTGCTGCCACCTGGCGCCCCTATGCCCGCGGCCGCTCCACCATGCAGATGCCGCCTTTGTGAGCGACGCCTGCCGGGAGGACGTGTACCTGTACAAGATCACTCGCAGCTCCAACATCAACAAGAATATCCCGCTGGGTGGGTCACTGGTCACTGGGCGTCTCTTGGCACGGAAACCCAGCAGCTCAGGAGGGCTCCGTTTCGGCTGTGGCGGTGTAGGCTGGGTGAATTTGGTTGGGTGCATAACCTCTTTCCTGCGGCAGGGATCCGTGAGCCGATTTGACAGGGCCGGCATCGATGCCGCCTCTGGCGGTTTGCGACGAATGTGGTATAGACAGGACGGACGAGAGCCCAGCGCGTCTCCGCTCTCCGGCCGACTCGTGTACGGGGCTGCAGTACGGCATTTGGCGCGCAGCTGCATGCGTCGGCTTGGTCGTGGGTGCTCCCGCCCCTTGCGCACCAGCCACTGCACAGCTCGGCGAATCCTGATTCGCCAGACCGTTCCGGGGGACAGGGTCTTGGGGTCTAAAGGGCCCACCGATTGTCTGTCTGTCTGTCTGTCTGTCTGTCTGCGCATCGGTCGGTTTGGTGCGATGAGGAGGAGCGACAAGCAGACCTTGCGAACCCCGCCATGCCAGGATCTCAAGCAATGGTTGCGAAGGCAGAGGCGGTCAGGTGAACTGGCTTGCTGCTTGGGTGAGGCTGGAAATAGGTGGTGAATGAGCTTGCGGTCCCAACCCCGGGTCCCTGGCCCCGCTGCCGCCCCCGTCCCGGGTCCCCCGCCCGCACGCCCTGCAGCCAAAGCCTGCAAGGTGGACGCTGAGAACCACTGCAACGTGACCTGGTGGTTCGGCTACAAGGCGGGGCAGATCATCTCGTGCCTGAGGTGAGTGGGGGCCGGCTTGTGGCGGGGAGGTCAGGGCTGGCAGGTACGAGCTATCGATGAAAGTCGGCAGTCGTCTGTTCTGTAATCACACCTCTTCGCATCTACAGCTTACAGACCCGATGTCCTCCGATGTGTAAACTGCCTGCCTCGCCCCTCACCAACAGCTTGCCTGTCAAGGGTTTCAGTATTCCCCCCTTCAGCCCATGCGCTGTAGTTTCTCAATGCCCACACCAATTGCTTACTGACGCACCCGTCGCGCGTCCGTTTGCCTGTGCCGAGTCGCTGTAACCCACGCACCCACCTGCGCGCTCTTCTCACAAACCCTGTTTGCATGCAGGGAAATCAAATCATCGCTGGCGCCCGCATGCGCGAAACAGATCTTCAAGCTGCAGCAGGACGCCGCCGAGGACTTCCGGCTGGATCCGGACCTGTACAGCGCCTGCAAGGATGATGCTGATGTGCTTTGTAAGGGCGTCAAGTACGGAGGCGGCCGCGTGCAGGCGTGCCTGGTGAGTGCGACCGCCAGGCTCGACCATTCTGCGCAAGGGGGGGCCGGTGCTTGTGCGTGCTTGCGGGAGTACTGGGCTCAGCCGGGACGGCTTTGTATTGTCGGTTGTTGCTTTCTGCGTGTGCTTTCTGCGTGTGGAGAATGGAGCCCTAGAAAAAAGAGATGCCCAGCTCGACAGTCGGCGTAGATGATCACACCCGGAACCCGTACTGCCGAGGACCGATACCGGCACACGGTCACGGCGACGGTGACGTCGATTATGTAAGTCCGCCGTGCGCCAGTGACGCGAGGCGGGCGCCGGAGGGCCAGCAGCAGCAGCCGTCCGAAACGCCGCCGTTTGCGGAGAAATGAGCCCCGATACAAGAAAGTGTGTGACAACCATGACAGGCAACGATGAAATGTGTTTATGCGTGCGAAGTCGCGGGCGGTGACGCCGGAGGGTTTCTCTGGGCGCGGCGGTGGGTGCGGACCCAGCGCCACCCTGCGAAGCGAGCTGTGCCGGGCGATGCCGCTCCTGGAGGGTTGGCATACGGCAGTGAAGGGTTCAGGTGAAACCCGTTGTTCACAGATGGCTGGTTCAAAGGTCCGAGTGCGGGGGCTGGCGGGTCCATGGGATGCTGCAGATTGCTTTAGAAATACATCCGGGGTTGGGGTTGGGGTCGGGGTCGGGGACCCACGTGCGATTGCCTGCCTGCTGAGGCTGCCCCCTCTTCCCCGCCCCGCCCACCCCTCCAGCGGGACAACCGTATGGCGCTGTCCTGGACGTGCGAGGAGCAGCTGTTCCGTCAGGAGCTGGAGAACGCGGACGACATCCGGCTGAGCGTGCGGCTCTACACGCTGTGTATGCGGGAGAAGCGCAGGTTCTGTGCGGACGTGGACCCGGGTGAGCGCTGAGGTGATAAGGGCGCAAGGCGCGGAAGAGCAAGGGGCCGGGATATCGAGGCAGTGGGCAGTACAGTCTATTCGAGACAGGAGCTGGTTGACAGCCTCTTCCCCAGTCCCTATCCACCGCCCTTGACTTTAACCTGGCCCGTGCTCACGCAAGCTAGCTAGCTTGCCTCTTGACTTGCACCGCGTGCTGTTCAAGCCCCGCCAGGACGGACCACGCCCCGGGATGAGGCTATGCGCTGTAATCTCGATTGAATGGTTTGAAGCCCTTGAACCCTGGCCTGAATGCGCCCCAGGCGCCTCCCGTGTGAAGGACTGCCTGGAGGCCAACCGCAACGAGCCCGAGTTCGGGGCGGCCTGTCGCGAGGAGATCGACAAGATGATCGAGGCGCGCGTGCGGGACTTCCGTCTGGACTCGCGGCTGCAGCGGACGTGCGAGACCGACATCAACCGGCTGTGCCCCTACTCGGGCGACACGGACTACCTGGAGAGCGAGGAGGTGTCGGTCATCAAGTGCCTGCAGGTGGGGCATTGGGAGGGAGGGAGGGAGGGAGGGAAGGGGTATAGGAAATTGGTGGACATACGGTATTCAAACTGCGCTGCTGCCAGAGAGCAAAGGTCCGGCGGAGAATTGACTGTACCAGGATCTCCAGCGATGCGACGGCGTCCACCTTCTAGGCCTTGACAAATACAGGGAGGGAAGGCGGGCCGGTGGGAGGGAGGGAAGGATGGACGGGCCGGCAGGTTGTTGGGTGGGTATGGATTGGGGAACCGATGCGTGGCACGGTTGTTGGGTGGGTGGGGACAGACGAGCGTCATGCCCGGATGCTTGGGTGGTCGCTGGGGAGGTTTGATTACAACAACACGATCTTTTCCTTGTAAATGCCGGACGTGGTGCCCAACAGACTCAGGGCGGGCGCCTGCCTATCTTTTTACGTGCTTGCCTACCTGCCTGTCTACCTGCCCGCCCGCCGGTATGCTTAATGCCTGCCCTCCTACCTGCTCTTTCAGAACAGGCCACTCACCCACCCATCCGGCCGCTTGCCCCTCAGGACTACCTGACCGAGATCGAGGACTCCACGTGCCGGGGCATGGTGCTCAAGTACAAGGAGCTGGCCGCGGAGGACATCCGGTTCGATGTGCCGCTGGCGGAGGCCTGCTACGGCGACCGACAGCGCTTGTGCGCAGATGTCCCGCCGGTGGGTGGGTGGGTGGGTGGGAACTGAGATGATGGCTGGGCGGGCGGTTGGAATGAACGGACACATGCGCAGAGGCGGGGGGCCTCATGGCTATTCACGAAGCTTACCTTTGACCTTAGCCGGGTGATTCGCTTGATGGCTGGCGGGCGTGGGAAGGGGGGGGTGTCAGGATGTCCGTGGCGTGTTCCATGGCGTGTTGTCCAGCGCGCGTGAGTCACGCCGTTACCTGGCAGCCCCGTAGGCCGCCGTGTGGGCGCATTGGTGACGACCCGGGGCTCACGTTGAACTTGACCGTTACCGTTGCTTGGTAAGCGGGGCCTCGCTGGGAGCCTCTCCTGGCAGGCACCGAGGATTCCTTTTGGGTGTTCTCTGCACCATTTATGAATTCCATTATACGCACGATGACCCGCACTTGTCACGAGCCTGGAAGGGGAGGGCAAGCCGGAAGTGAGGCAGCCGCGGCCCGAGGCTGAAGGACAGCGGGGCAGGGCATGTGCCAATGACTGTGCGGAGGCTGAGGATTTCGAACCTCCGATACGGACGAGGGCGATCAGCTAAACCCGTATGTCCACCCTACCGAATGGTCACGCCTCTCCGCCTGCCCCCATCTCCTTCGCGCAGGGTTCCGCCCAGGTGTTCCGGTGCCTGGTGACCAACCGGGACCAGCTCTCGGCCTCCTGCCGCGCCCGGCTCTTCGATGAGGAGGTCCGCTTCTCGGAGAACATCGATTTCCAGTACCCCATGAAGGTGGGGTGGCCTGAGGGAGGGGCAGGGCAGGTGTGGGAGCGACGGCGTAGGCTCGGCGGGAAGCCGAGTTGGGTGGGAGAAGCATTGCTGATGGCAATTGCAGGCGCAACGTGAGCAGATCCGCACACGATAGCACCTCACCTTCAGCCCACCTCCGACACGCCAAACGATGAAACTCCGGCGGTGACTCGTCCGTACGCCCTTGCATGTTATCAGATTTGCGGCTTTGCACGGGCCATACGGGCATTCCCGAGGCGTACCCAAGGCCCCTCGCATAACGCGCACGCTTCCTACCCTCCGAACGCCCATACACGTACTTACAGGCAACCCTGTTGACACTTTCAGGTTCCGACTGTCTCGTTCCGTCTGAAGTGTCTGCCGCCTTACTATCCCGGTCCGGCCCGCGGCAGACCGCGGCAGATAATCTTGTTCACGGCATCGGCTACCCGTCACCCCTTCCGGGCGTGCACCGGCCCCTCCCCCAATGTCAGTTTGACCGGACCTCCTCCCCGCCCCGCACCCCCGTGCTGTAGGTGGCCTGCGAAAAGGAGCTCCAGGCTTTCTGCAAGGACGTCCCGCACGGGGAGGCGCGGGCCATCCGCTGCCTGCAGGTGGGCCGGGAGGGAGGGTGTGAGGAAGGGGCGGTGGTGGGTGGGTGGGTGGGTGGGTGAGTGGGTGAGATGGGGTCCATTTGCCGCCTAGGTATGGCACCTGGTGAATGGCGCGGCACGTCGGGGGGGGGGCAGGGGACCTGCTTTGGGGCCTGCCCACGTCGGGGCGTCCCGCCCTGGTCCCTTAACTCCTCACCCATCGCCGCACCCTTGCGAGTCACTTGATGGGGTGGGGTGCTGTCTGCAACGTGCACTGCGCTGCGGCACCAAGTCGTCTGGAAGGTCCTGACCTTCCTGTACGTCCCCGTTTGCTCCCTCCCGTTCTCTTGCACACACCCTCCGTCGCTTGTGGTGCCGCCACCGACACCGACTTTTAGCTGCAGCATGTGATGCCCCCAGACGCGCCAACTCCACACATTCGCTCGACTATGGGATGCCCGCCCCTCCGCGTGTGCCCCCGCTTGCCGACCGGGTCCCTCCCGAACCGCAATGTGCACTGACCCCCCCCTCTCTCTCTCTCACACACACACACACACACACACACACATCTGCCCCCACATATCGCCTACTACGCCCTCACCGGTCACTTCCGTCAAGGATTTCGGCAATTCGCGCGGGTTTCGGGTATCCTCTGTGTCCGTCGCCACCATCGGCTACTGCGCTGGACTTCACTTCTCGCGGCTCAGTTCTCTTAAACACACATCTGCCCCCAGGGACCCCGAAGCAAGGGCACTATCGCGATTGCGCCGTACCTTACTGAAGACGCTAAGCGCAGCCCATGAATCGTGTCTACCGCCCTCCTTCCCGCCTGCCCCCACCCCGGGCGGCCCCCAGGACCACAAGGAGGAGGAGGAGTTTGGCGCGGACTGCCTGAAGCAGGTGGAGGCGTACGAGCACGAGGCGGCCAAGGACTACCGCCTCAACTACCGGCTGGAGCAGGAGTGCGGCGGCGACATCGCGCAGCTGTGCGAATCGGTGTGCAACACCGAGGAGGGACAGGTGAGCGGCCCAGGGGTGAGGGGGGCAGGGCATGAACGGTATGTAGTATGTATCGGTATGCGTTCAGCAAGAAACCCGTGTGGTAATGGAGAACTGAGAAACTCGTGTGAACTGAGAACCCCATGTGTTTATGTGTTTAACGTAACCCTTGCATGTGTGTGTGGGAGCGCACATGTGGGCTGCCGCCTGTTGTGAGGCGCCCACCCAATTCTCTGAAACTATCGTACCTGCGGTGCAGCTGTGCGGCGGCACGGTGCTGCGCTGCCTGACCGAGCGCATGGACGACATCACCAATGAGTCGTGTCGCAAAGAGGTCGAGTACTATGAGAAGATGGAGGTGAACGACTTCAACAATGACGTCATCCTGGCGGCTGCATGCAGGGACGACGTGGCGTCGTTCTGCAGGGATGTGCAGCCGGGTGAGCGGCGGCGGGGTCCGGGAGGTCCGGCGGGGAAGGGTGAAAAGGCGGATTCAACGACGGCAACAGGAGGGGGCGAGGGGTAGGTTGAAGTTGTGGGGGGAACGGCAAAGGGAAACTCCGGGGGAGGGGGTCCGAGGTTCTAGACGGCGCCCACCGACCCGCCCTGCTTTCGGGGTGCGGCGTGTGTGACATGGATATGCCCGCGCCCCCCCTCCCCAGGCGAGGGCCGGGTGCACGAGTGCCTGCGCGCCCACCGGTCCGACCTCGGCGACGCCTGCCGGCGGGAGGAGCTGCGGCTGGAGGAGGTGGAGGCGGAGAACGTGGAGCTGCGGCCCGGCATCCTGCGCGCCTGCCGCAACGAGCGCCGGTCCTTCTGCGGCGGCGTGGCGCCCGGCAGCGCGCGCGTGTTCCGCTGCCTGGCGGACAAGATGTCGGACCGCGACTTCGGGGAGGGCTGCCGCAAGGAGATTACGGGCAAGCTGCTGCGCCGCCAGGCTAACTGGAAGCTGGACCCGCTGCTGCGTAAGGCGTGCAGGTGGGGCGTGCAGGCAGCGGGGCGGGATGATACAGGGTGGTACGGGGCTGAGGGGTTGTTGCAGGCGGTGGTAATGGTGGGCGGAGGTCCCCGCCACATCCACGTGCTGCTGCCCTCGGTCGGTGTTTCCCCACCCGCCCATCCCGCCACCGGTTCGTTTTTTGGTCTGTTTTTTTGTTTTATCCCCCAACCCGCCACCCTCCGCTTGCCGCCGATCGCTTTTGCATGTGGGTTGCACCCTCGCACCTCATCCCATCGGATATTCGTACACATGGCTGCGTGACTGTATACGGGGATGACCCGCGCACGTCGCTCCTCCCCCTGGCTGCCCCGCGTCCTCGTCCTCCTCCTCCATACATCAGATATTCAGAGTCCTCATTGCATCCGTCCTGCGCACCCGAATCCCACTCTCAGCGCAGTTTCTCTGTGACTACCCCCAACCCCTCTTTACCTGCCAATTCTTTGCTAACCCACCTGGGCGGCGTGTGTCCCCTTGACACCTCCCCTGGGCCCCCTCAGGTCTTCCGTGACGTCCTTGTGCGCCTCCGAGGAGGAGGCCGACAGCGAGGAGGGCCTGGTGTACAAGTGCCTGGCCGCCCACTACTACGACCTGGACGCGGGCTGCCAGCGGGAGCTGGGTAGGGCCGTCCACATGGCGCTGTTCGTGTGGGCACCGGGCGCCACCCTCACGTCCGCCTGCGACGACGACGTCAAGGCGCTGTGCCTGTCGATGCGGCCCAGCATGGGCGCCACACCGGGGGCGGTAGGCCAGTGCCTCGTGTCGCAGGTAAGGGGGAGAGGGGTGTTTTAGGTCCTGCATCGGTAGACACATATGCATAAGGGGGAGGTTATGGGTCGGAATCGGTGGGCGTGGGCCCGAGGGGAAAACAAAGGGTGGGTGTGGGGCTTGCTGGCAGACAGTACGGCAGTCCGCGGCCTGACGCAGCGACCACGGTGGCGGAGTGTTGCGCGAGTGGAAGCTGCGGGGGCTAGTGGGGTGCAGGGGGGTATCGGCCAGGGCCGGGAATTAGGGTTGGGTGTGCAGCACAGGTGGCGGCGATGCAGCCCGACCGAGACGGTGCGCCCTGCACCCCTGCATCAGCCTATCCCCTGCCTGCAAAACATCCCCAACCCTATCGCCCACACTCCGCGCATTGCCCGACCGCTGCCCCCGTCCCGCCGCTGCAGCTGGCGGCCGCCACCACCACCACCACCGATGGCGCCTCTGGTAGCAGCAGCAGCAGCAGCAGCAGCCAGGCTCTGTCCCCCAAGTGTGCGGCGCTCGTGGCGGTGGCTGAGCCGCCCACCACCAAGGAGGCGTTCGAGGCCTCTCTGGCGGTGGCGCTGCTCCAGGACCGTATCACCGCAGTGGAGGCCAGCACGGGGCTGACCATACTCCACCGCGACCACCGCGGCAACGCCCGGGGGCTCACCCTGACCGGCTGGACGGCGGCGCTGGGTATGGTGTGCCTGGTGGTGCTGCTCACCTGGGGCGTGGGCTACGGGTGGCGCGTGTGGCGGGGGGTCCCGGAGGGCGAGGGGTACACGCTTGTAGTCAAGGGGGACAAGGAACGGGGGTCAGGATGAGGGTGAGGGTGGGCAAAGAATGATGGGCGGGGCTGAGGGGGGGCTGGGGGCCGGGGCGGAGCTCCAGGGGCAGCGTGTCAGTCCGTGGGTGCGCACTCAGTCTCTCGACCGAGTGGCCGACCGACTTACTGACTGTCTACCTATGGGTTCGTCAGATTTCGGGAAAGCGTGAACCCAGGAGGGAGATGTTCTTGCGGTGTGTGGAATTCCACTGGATTGGCTGACCGATAGCCGGGCTGACTGACTGACTGACCGACTGGCTGACTGGGACGGACGCACGGATGGGCCGGCGGGCAGGGCCGGCATGGCACGCCCACATGCATGGCGGCAAGACATATAAAGCCATGTCATGTGTGTTTGGACACCATGCCGGGACAGGAGGTCGTTTCCGTGCAAGCGGGTAGGCCGCAGGCACGCGGACTGCGGGACACTGTGCACCTCCCTAAAGAGCACCGATGGGGTTACCTGAGAACCTGGCGGGCGGGTGCCCCGTCGACTGACTGAGCGCGGAGGGGCGGGTGCTGCTGACGTGGGGGGGGGGAAGATAGGGCACATTGAGGGTTTTTAATCATTGATGCGACATAAAGAAACGCTGCGTGTATATACATATCATGCTATGCATTCGATATGGCTCGATAAGGGGAGAGTGAGAGTGCCGTACGGAAAGACGATTGAGAGTCGGTGAGTGTGCATGTGGGCCGTTGTGCTCGGTTGCACAAGTGTGTTTTTGAAGATGACCGCCGGCGAGGGACTGAGCCGCTGAACAAGCGGTATCCAACCCGACAGACGCTGCATACGGAAAGCCACCGTCAGTATGTGTTCATCTGCAGGCAAGACAGTATGCGTGATATGCGACGAGCACAGCAGCGCGCACTAGATGCCCGTATGCGTCCATCAATACGCGCGTCTGGGTCCGAAAAGTGAAGGCAAGGCTGCAGTAGAGAAACCGCCGTCAGAGCGCTGTCGTTCTGGAGCGCGTTTTGGTGGTTTGCCGGAGTTGCGCGATGCCTTCGAAGGATGCAAATTTATGCGGGTCTGCTGCCTTGGCCATACGAACTCACACAACATGCCGTGCGTGCATACGATCCGCGCGTTGTTTACGTTATGAACCCACTTGCGAGCAAAACGCCTCGTAATCATCACCGTCGATGACAACCGACGGTACTGCTGAATACCGTAACGGAATCATGCGTGCGAGCGAAACAGCGTGCATGCCAAGGCAGCGAAGGCGGCGATGATGCAGATACAGAGTGGCAGGGGCAGTACGGCATACGAGCAACGACAGTCGGACCAGGGCTAGACTGGGACAGAAGCGCGAAACAAAACAAGCTACAAGGTGGACCCTGAGTCCCGACCGGGACCTCATCTCATCAACCCCTACCAAGGTCTGCGCACCCATCCTCCATCACCCGCGGGGGGGTCATGCAGCCATACGGCCAACACACCAGGTTACCAGCGCGCCAGAATTGCTCTCGTACGTACCACGGGTCTCTGGACAGAATGCGTAGGTTATTCATCATCGCGCGCCGCGTCATCGCCGCATCTCCCAAGTGCGACGAACTTTGTGGTGCGGGGTAATCTGTACAGCATTTGTCGTACAGGTCATGCGCCACGCTGCAGATGACGGTTTTCCCGTGCATGACGTCTATGACAGTTGTGCCTTGGAGCTCGACAAGCTCATGTGGCCCATGGGACAAACGCCTTAAGGTGACTTCAGCTCTGTACCTTTTTGCGGACAAGCGTACGGCCTCCAGGAGACCAGGACACCTCAGGGTCGTTGGCGGTTGCTAGTGATACGCGGATGTGTCGCGCGATCGAGCTGAAGGGTTTAAGATTATCAACAGTGTTCAGCGTAATCTTACTGTGCGCGGCCATGTTCCCAATCCCAAACGTGTACGAGAAAGACCTGTTTTGTAGCCGTTTCATTACGTTATGGACTCTGCATTTATGCTATTATATAGTATAATTCTGCTACACAGCCACTTACAATTTCATGAACCGGCACTGACCTTGCAGCACACTTTGTTGGGGGTTGTCAAGTAAGGGGACTTCCTAATTTGGGAGCTGTTTACCTAAATAAACTTATCTAATAAGTACCGGCAGCTGTGGCTCCATCTGCTTCTTACGAAACCGCCGCCAGCTCTCTTTGCGAAGTGTTGTGTGCGGCGTCTTGCAAACATGGGAAAAGCCAAGCCGGCGAAGCATACGGCGAAGGAGATTGCTCAAAAGGTGGGCGGTAAAGTGTGGTAAGCGCGCGTATACGGCCGTGGTGCACTGACGTTGCACCCGCTGGCCTTCAGTTGCAACTATACTTCTCTTCCGTCACTCAGGTTGCTGCTGCTACAACCAACATGGGCGGAGGCAAGACGGGCCAAGCGGACCGCTTGGGCGGGAAGGCTGGTCACGCAAAGTTCCAGTGTCACATCTGCAAACAAAACGCACCCGACTTGAAGAGCATGCAGGTGGGCTTTGTGGCCCGGGGCACGTATTGACGGATGGACACGGATAGTCAGCCAGGTCGTACTTCCCACGATGCTTGACGGGCCACGCTGGCGAAGGGGCTGCACGGTCAGCGTTGACAATGGCATTCGGAAGCACGCGGAGGCCTTCATGCTTTGCGTACGGCGGGCCTTCACGACGAGGCGCTTGCTCGGCGTGGATGATGCTGCGCGTTGGAGGTGGCGCCTATGACCTCTCTATCGCATTTGCAATAAATACATTCCAACCAACGGCTTCGCAACCAGCGCAGCGCAATGGAGACCCCAGATACACCCTTGGCTTTCACTCGTATGATCCAAGAGATCCCGTGACCCGTCAGCTGAGCTGCGGTAGCCCGTCCCTGGAGTCGGAGGACCTGACCACATGTTCTCCCCTTGGCGCGTCTTGTCAACCTCAAGTGTTGCCCGAGGGCTGCACCCAGCCAACCGTATTCCCATGGCCCTGACCAGGCGTCGGTGCAATGGGGGCATGCCGTTTGCAAATATGCCTGGTCATTTCGTTCGGACTGGGCCTGACCCTGGTCGGACACGTTTTAAGGACCCGCACAGCAGCCAAGTGCACCTCCTCCGCGCGAATAGCTTCACATTACGTCACTGTGCGTTCGCTCTCTGTTGCGTCTTTTGATTTTTGAAGGTGATGGCCCACCTCAATGCGGCTGCCTAGGTTTAGGGATAGGAATAGGGAACCCGACTTCTCTCCAACCGCTGCTCCGCCCATTATGACTCTTCCAAGATTCGCTGCTCCCCGTCCCGCCCCCAGATGCACCATGAGGCCCGCCACCCTAAGGAGCCCTGGGAGCCGGAGAAATGCACGGACCTTCATGAAGTATTCGGCGGAACCACTAAGGGCGTGGCAGTCCGCGGCAGCACGAAAAAGTGATGGCCTCTCGCCCGTTATAACATTAGCGTCGTGCATCGCGAAGGCAGCAGCACGATGAGCGTTCATGCTCGATCTTTGCAGGCAGTGGCGCTGCGTGTGACGAAGATTGTTGGCGGGCAGATGTTGTCCCGAGGGGTAGGGGGACACAAAGGGAAATTGATGGGCGGGTCATCCTCGGGCCCTTGAGGCAGGCAACAACGCTGGATCTTGGTTCTTTGTGCTTTCCTGCGTGTGACCAAAGACGCATTAATACTTGATGATTTAGATGGAAGGCCTCTGGAGCAGGATGTACGTGGTTGGGCCTTCAGCCATCGCACTCGGACTGGGTATTATCTAGTTTGCCAGGCCAGGTATTTCGCTTTTTGTCGTGGGCTACTGTGTAGTCCGCACTCCGTTACTGGTGGCGTGGGGTGAGAAGCAGTTGATGCTGTGCAGCGTGTTGAGGAGCTTGGAGCGGAATAGGTGGCTGCGTTCGTCGTCGTGCGGCTATCTATCCTGCAAATCGATGTGAGAGTGCCTCAAGCCATCAGGGAGTTGCACGCCAACGATTGCGACGTGCGTCCGGGCCGCGAGAGCGCAGCAGGGAACTGTATGTCATGCATTTTATGGGTTCGGCACCATGATTCCTGGTCCGCCAGGAAAACGTCGTTTAGTTGATAGGACTGACTGACTGTCGTGTACATGGTATACGTTTCTTACATGTGACGTCCACCATGTACATTTCCTGGTCTGGACGTCACCCTGTGGCATTGTGCATTTGAGACTTGGCAGCCACGTCCCTGACACGCTACGGTACGTACGGTATATTGTCATCGATGTACAGTACCGATCCGCCAGGCACGGGAGTTTGACTTCGTGGGGGGAGAGATGTGACCTAGGTGTCATCAATGGCGCAAACTGTCATCGGCGCCTGGCACCTCGGGCGCGCTGCAGCCTGGATTGCCAGGGTTAATCGCAGCGCTTGGTGAACACGTCAGTGCCTCGCAGGAACTTCGCGGCGTTGACGCTCCCCCTATCGCCAGTCCATTGGAAGACCGCTGAGGACGTGGTTACGGGTTCCGTCGTTCTACCACTTCCAAGTGCGTCGCTACTGAAGGCTCGTCTGCAGGTCAAGTATGTACCAGCTATCTTCAAAATGAGCAGATTCGAAGGTCGGAGCATTGCGGCCGCACGCGATGGTAGTCGGAACAACTGCGATGACTGCGTGTATTGGTCCCGACTTGGACCACCCGGCCGTGGCTCTAGTCACAACCGTCACCTTATCCTGGCTGGTCCTCACGTTACAAGCGGTTTACGGTTCACTTGCCGAGCCGCTTAATACCATTGCCCACAAAAAATGCAGTATGAAACATCGATCCGTCCGCCGTGTCACGAGAAACTTTACGCCCGAACGTTACTGGGCGTATGCCGCTTCAGCTTTCATGTCACTTCGGCATAATTCCACAGCTCTTGTGCAGCCTGTTCGGTGCGCCAAGGTGGTTTTCTTAGAGTGTGGTGAGGAAGGCTGCGGCTGTCACCGATAACCCGCGGGGCCCACTGTAACATCATTAATAATAAACCGAAGGAGGCGACCAAAGAATCTTCACAAATATCACGCAAAACAGTAGTCGCCCACATCTGCTGAAAAGAAGTGTGCTGCTAGAAGCCACACACATCTCGCACCGCAAATACACAAGCAGGCCTCGAAGGCGCCCCTAACCAGCACGCACTAGATCTTCATGCCCGCGACTCTTGCAATACTTCACCCATCATCCATCTACCGATTGTATTTACGCTAGCCACATCCCATTGACCGACCAACGCAATGCAACACCTCGCTGGACCGCATTAGCCTCCAGACGAACTTACACAGGCGAAAACCGCACATTTCTCACAACGCAAATGATTTACAGCTCGTACTCCACTACGCGGCTGTTCAGCAGCTGAAGCGGCCGGGTGTTGGTCGCGTACGTCTTGTTGTCTCCAACAAACCGCATGAACTCCAGAATCTGCGAGCGCAGCGGTCAGGGTGAGAACGCAATGGCCAGGGTGCCGGAGTGTTACGCAGTAGTTGACGGAAACCATTTGCTTGTGCTTGCTGAAACCAGATCTCAATCAAAACCATCCGTTCCATGTGGGCTCAACTAGTGAGGTGTACATGTTTAAAACCAATACAGAAAACGTGAATCATGTTGTCACAAACACCATCCATTCTCTACCCAACAGACCCTCGGACATGGCTTACACGCACCTGGCTGTCCGGGACCTTGATGGGCTGCATGAACACGAACCAGTCCACGCCCTCGGAGCACGGCGGTGTGGTCAGCGAGCCTGCGTAGTGTACGAACGGCCTGCGAAGGGAGGGAGTTGGCAACGTTACCGTAACAAGCTACCACAGGGCGAAAGATTACCACATGGTCATTAATGAAGTAGCAGCAACACGTGTGCTCTTTTGCCCCAACCGCCCCAACCGCAGATCATCCGCCTGACCGCACCTGGCCCCGTTCTTCGCCTTCTTGGGCAACAACATGAACGGGTTGATGCCCTTGGGTGACGGCTTCTTCGCCAGAGGTGTCTCCGGGGCCACATCGAGCGCGTTCTGCAGCGCGGGGTTCTTGATCAGGCCACCAGGCTCCAACATGATGCCAAGCACGGCCAGGTTGCCTGCGTTCCATGAGGTGCCAATCGATCACAGTTAGCGCTCAGGTCGTAAAAAGGACGACAGTCGACCACGTTAGGCGGGGGATGCGACTTCACACGCGTCACAGTCTGGTGCCGCAGGTGGTGGCGCCTTCAACACGGAACTGAACATCTCCGAACCAAGATGCATGCGTATGTGTCTGTGCGAAGCATCAATCAGCCAGGCCAATGCAGATGCCATACCGCAGACACTCAACAGAGAACCCCCAAGCAACACAAGCCGATGTTATACCGACGGACGCGAAACAAGACAAGGAAAATGTCCACCAGGCACCATGAAGCCATTCGGGGACCTTCACGTCGCTGATGTTCAACCGAACCCCCCCAATGCACCTATCCCAACGCACCTGTGCTCTTATTTTTGTGCACCAAATGCGCCTCCATGGCATAACGCCGGCCGTCCATGGCGTGTTCCGAGGGCGCGTGGAAATGGAACTGCAGCAGCTCGAGCTCCATATCCCCAATGAAAGCAAGGTTGCCAGAGGGGAAATTTACCTGGAAGGGCGGTAGGTGCAGATGCGAGTTGAAGCATGAGGTAATAGGTTAACGTCGGTGGCGATTAACCGCTTTGCGGTTGAGCCAAATCCGCACCTGCATGGTACCGTGCCCAGTGTTGAGCACATCGCACTTCTCAAAGCTACCGTATGCGAAGTCAAACTCGCCCATCTCCGCATCGACTTTCGGGGCCGAGGTGTTGACTGGAATGTTAATGGGCGACTGCCGCTTGCCAGTTGCGCACACGCCCTTCCAAGTTGGCGGACCCGCTACTTCACCTAATGGACATAAAGGTTGAGAAATTAGACTGTAGGAACAAATAATGGCAGAACATTCGTATGCAACACCCACCATAGCTCCAGCCAGCAGCTTTCGCCTCCCCAGGTTTGCAAATCGGGCACGGACAGCCGACGAACGTTACAACGGACGCTGCTGCGCCGGTAAGCAACTGTCGGCGGTCAATCAGAAGACGCCCAGTGCTGCTCGACGAGCCAGAGGTTGAGGGCTGCTGTGCATCACTTGGTAAATCAGACGCACGAACCTGCACCAGCAAATGTTTAGCTGAGCTTATACATAATATCAAGCAGTATATGTAGAATATATGCGCGAACCTTGCATGGCACACGGCGCGCCTGCCCCCGCTGAAGCGCAGACGCGGTCCTGTCCGCGATGGAGCGCATCTGTCCAGTCTATTCTACTCAACAATTGGAACAAATATATATGGATTTACGCACGGTGAGTCAGGGCTAACAGCTGCCACTGTCAGAACTCACATGAAGGAACACCATAAGTGGACCGGCGCGTACGACCTCCAACAACGAGTTTCTGCTCCGAAGTAACGCCATCTTCATGTGGGTCTGCATATTCTAGTCTGCAGATCGCACATTTGCAGAGTTCCTGTATGAGGGTGTCTTTAACATAAGATAAGCTGTGGTGTTCGACGCTACCTAGTGCAAGTTGCTTACCAGCAGGTTGTGGTTTGGTTGGTTCTGTTCCACACTGCAATAAGCAGGGTTGTACAGCTTGCCTTGCATCATAGCATGTATATGCGGGAATCGCCTATCACCGACTCGCTTCCGCAGCATCTCGCCGGTCAGGAGCATTTGACCATTGGAGAGGAGGTCGCACACAGTATGAACCCACGCATAAAATTATTGTTCATGTTTTCCAACCGACTGCGCGCTGATGTCATGCAGGCACCGCTTGAAAGGTCCAAGAATATGACCATTACCTAGACCATGGTGATCTATAAAACAAATGAGAACAATGTTTTCATGATCATTTCATGGAAAAACGATGTACAGGGTTTGGAGCGAGCGTGTAGGGCACCCATTCAGAGCAATGATTCAGACAGGACTGTTCCGCAAGAGGCCGTTCGAGTAGACACCGAATGCCGAGATTCCAACTGAAATATGTAGAAGTCCGCGTAATGAATTAAGAAAACTTGTCAACAAGTCAACCGAAAACCACCGGCACCGAGGTATACATGACTGACATTCCTAACTTGTAGGTTCTTATCAGTGGGTGTGTATAGGTTTTATAGATTGCATTGTGTATATGACTGTGACTTAATGACAAAGTTATGAGACGCGACCATGCGGCCAAAGAGAGAAGGTTTGCAAACAGCAGAAGCTATGCTCATTGATCAATGCTTATTAAAAGTAGCTGGAGGTCACAACCAAAAGTGAACTGCCAACACAATCGGCGTACATGTGCGCTGTGCCACAAATGTGGTCGCGACCACAACCAAAAAATGCCGTACAAGGAAGTCTCGAATGAGAATTTGTCCCATTCATCTTGACTGAATTGATCTCTCTGGGGGCTAGACAGGCCTCGTGTACGTAATCTAAAATTTTGCGTGCGTTCTGCTCTTATTGAGACTCTGGCGGCGGCCCACACTTGCCGACTAGCCCGCACTGCCATTTCTGTTGACACATCCAATTTGAGAGCTCCAATTAAACGTGGGTGTGCTGGCGTGAACATCTTGCAAATGAAAAGCGCAGCCCTGCCCCGGCACCTCTCCCTAAGTGCTGCTCCGAGGTGAGGTTGTCTGCAAGCATTAATGCGTATTTATAGTTATCAAGGACAGTTGGTTGCGATGGGCTCTGGATAAGCTGCAAGTATCAAGCGCAGTCCAAAGTCGCGATTCTCCTACGGTTGCGCAGGCGGTTCGGGCCGACGTCGGCCCGTCCCGGTGCACGCGTATTTGTCATTATTCCGAGCAAAGGCCATGCGTCGGGCAGCAATGGAAAGGTGAGATACCCGTGGACAAAGCTTCATGGAGTATATGGCTGGGTTGCAACGAGCGGCTGCGTGGCCCCATTTTTTTGCTTGCCGCGAATATGTTTTGGTGCAGTGTGTCCGTGTGTGCCCAGGGACACGCGGCACCCTAGCGGCTCCCGATGGCTCGGTACCCCGTTGCCCTGGGGTCCCTTAACAGCTTTCCGGGCCGAATAAATATCCGGCTTCTCTAGGCTGCACGTTCTGTCGTGTATCCCGTGTTCAGCTCCTTGTTCGTTGTTACCAATCTGACAACCTTCATTATGAACTCATCCGCGCGGCCTTCGCGCCCCGTCCCCCCCGCATGTCGTCTTCGTTCAGCGAGTTCCGCTCCTGTGGACCTCTTTGCCTGACTCGGGCAGCCTCGGGGTCCTGAAGCGCAAGCAGGTACTGGAGGAAATGTACTCCAGGGACGCCGCGGAGCCACCATACTGTGAGGACGGGGCCTCGCCGGCCCTTGTCCCTTCCCCCGGGCCGGAGCAGCAACAGCCTGACCGGCAGGGCTTCACGGGCGCCGCGCCGGAGCAGCAAACGGTTGCAGGACATGGGATAGAGCAGGGGTTGGAGGGCGGTCAGCGCCAGCAGCCGATGCCTCAACGAACGGGTGTTGCGGCGGCAGGGCGCGAGGACCAAGATCGGGCGCAACAGCCGGAGGAAGAACTGCAGATGGACCTCTCTGTCCTCAGGGAGCGGATCGCGTCGGCCGCCATGGCGTCCACCTCCGCACGAGCCCCAGCCGCGGCCACCTCGGGCGCCGGCGCCTACGCCGCCCTCGGATCTGACGGCCCAGTTTCTCGGTCTCAGCACCGCCGGAATTTCCAGCAGCACCAACAACAATTTCATCAGCGGGTGGTGTCGGCGCCGGTATCGGCGCGCTCCACCAGTGGCGCTCACCGAAGTGGTGCCGACGGCACTGCCGATGTCCAGCTGCTGTCCGAGACTCCTTACCCGCGCCCTGACCTCCAATCCCATAGTGACGACCAGGTGCAGCATTCCCCGTTGAACAATGGTGCTCAGGGGGTCGCCGCTGAGGCTTCGTCGCATTTCACGGATCACCAGCGGGACAACCAGCGGGACAACGCACGACCCCAGTCCCAGCTGCGCCGCCTAGAACACCACAACAGCCACCACATCAGCCACCATCACCACCACCTGCAAAACAGGAACAGCAACGGGACACAGTACGGGGAAGCCGTGGGGCCAGCGGAGGCGGTGGTGTTGACATCAGCGGAGGCTACCTCAGGTGCTGTACCGTACAAACCGGCAGCAGCATCAGCAGCAGCGGGGGCGGGTACCTCGCCGACTGCAGCCGCTCGCGACAGCAGCATCCCCGGGTCCATTTGGATCTTGTGCTGCATATCGGCGGCGCTGACGTGTGCCAGCTGCATTTTCAACACGGCCCTGCCCATCTACATGGTGGGTGCTGGGTGCACGTCACGTCTGTGTGTGTAAAAGAAAACAGAGTCACGCGCGCGAGAGAGAGTGCGTGTGTGTATGAGTCCACTGTGGGGGGTTGTATGTGTCGGCACTTGGATGGCGACCAGCGTGTCAGAGTCAAGTTGCCGGGGAGTTCAACGCGACGCGCGCCTCGATCCCCATCTGTGTTCCTTGTTGAAGGAATGGCATCTACACCCGCACCTGCCCGCAGGTCAGCGAGCTGAAGATGAGCATGCGCTCGATGGGGATGTTCGAGGGGCTGTTGGAGGCCTTCTCGTACGTGGTGCGGATGTGCTCAGGTGCGCCGATGGAAGGCCTGAGGGGTCCATATGCCCCGGAGGGGGTTGTTCACATTGTTACGCGGTTTCATCTTGGGCAGTCCTGTCGGCCGAAGAACCGCAGCAGCAGCAGCAGCCGGGCCAGCAGTATGTGCGGGAGGGGGCCGTCGGGATTGGTGCTGGCCGAGACACGACCTACCGCTGGTTGTGTGACATTCAGAAGCTGAAGTGGCTGGCTGAGAGTATACGAAATTGGCGGAGGCGATGGGTCCTGTTGTTATTTATTTATAATTATTAAGGATGTTACAGCGGATGTTACAGGATGTTATTGCTGATGGCGCACGCCTTGTTCAGAATCACAACTACCACCCCTTCGTAAGCGGTTTGCAGCCCCGCTTGTATGAACATGTCCACCAATTTCCTATGTTCCCCCCCCCGGCAGGGCGGTTTATGATTACCTACCAATTTCGTATCCCCTCACCCCCCCCCCGGGCATAAACATGTGCACCAATTTCCTAAACCCCCGGCTGGACTCCTCCATACATGCCTCCACCTTCGCGGTTCTCGCGGCTGATGTGGATATGGCCGTTCCGTCTGTACGTGGGCAGGTGTCGTCTCGGACCGCATGACGAGCCGCAAGGCCGCCATCACGTTGGGCTTCGCTGCGGGCGCGATGGCCAAGTTCGGCATGGCCAGTGCTGGCAGCGTGGGAGTGCTTTTTGCGGGCAAGGCGGTCGACAGGCTGGCGAACGGCATCCAGGTGCGGCCCGGTGATTGGGAGATTTGGAAAGTTGTGCGCTTTTCAGGGAGCTGTGCGCTGTAGTGAGTTCTGGTCGAGGAGCGGGTATCGTCGCGGCCAAGCGGCGGAGAGGCAGGCCAGTGCGAAGCGGGGGCGGAGTTGCGGTCACGGTTACGAGTCACTAAGCCAGCCGGTGCGGACGAGGAAGCTGTTTGGAGCGCGTGTGACAGCCGTCTGGGTCTGCTCTAGCCTCATCGGGCGACTCTTTCGTACCGCCCGCCCACGGCCTGCTGGCTGCCGGGGTCGGCCCAGACGTAATGAAAGCTGTCTTCACATCCAGTTCCGGGGGGGAGTTCCTATGTGGTCAGCCTTCCACTGTCTGACCACATCAGATTCTACTAATTTCGTCTGAACTACTTTCGTCTTAGTCAACGCTTCGCCGTCTCCTTCCATCCCAACATCGGCGGTTGTCGGTTTGGTGCTCTTCTGAGGGTTCGCTGTCTTAATTGACAAAAGGGAGAGTTTCGCCGCCAGCACCCCAGGGCCTCGCCCCTCTCTCCCTCTCAGTCACGTGATCCCCTTCACCCATGACAACGCCAACGTCTGTCTGTCTACCATTCGTCGCTGGGCCCTCGGCCCCGCATGTCGTGACCGCCTTCCCTCGACCTGCAGGCGGCACCGCGCGACGCCCTCATCGGCGACCTGTCCCCCCCTGGAGTCCGCTCCGCCTGCTTCGGCCTCGCACAATCCCTCCGGAAGTGGGGCAGCGCGGTGGGCGCCCTGGCCGCCTTCTTCCTCATGAAGGCCTCGAACAACAACTACCAACTGATCTTCTACTCCGCGTCGACAGTCTCCCTGGCGGCCTGCCTCGCCTTCGTGCTGCTCGTGCCCGCGCACAAGCGTGATCCAGCCCCAGCTCCAGCCCCGGAGAAGCAAGCGGCCGCAGCTGCGCCAGCCGTCGCGGCGCCCCCGACCGTGACCGGCGCCCCGGCCCCGCCCTCGACCGCGGGTAACCTGATCACCGGCGTTCAGGAGTTCCTGCGCAGTGTCAGATCTATGGGTGCGGACTTTTACCGGATGTTGGGTGTCATCTCGCTGTACGCCTTGGGCCACATCAACGAGAGCCTTCTGGAGGTCGGTGGGGCGCTGGGGTGGCGGGCGTGCCTCCGATGTGTCGGGTTGCGGGGCTGTGACAGAGGGAGCGGGAAAGATCAAGCATAAGGAAGGGGCGTAGAGAGGGAGGGAGACCGATCCAGCGTAAAGAGGGAGGGAGGGAGAGGTAAGGAGGGAGGAATAGGGTTACTCCTGGCTCATGCGGGGTTGCTTGGGCGGCCCTATCCGACTGGGGCGTGAGCTGCTGCGTTTGAGGCTGCCGCGTTTCCGCGGCCATCGAGTTGGGCTCTCCTGCCTGCCTGGGCCCGTAGCGGCGCAGTCGTTGGGGAGACGCTTCCGCACAGATGTGCCTGCCTGCCTGCTTGTCTTGCCTCGCTCCTGCGTTTTACTGCTTCGTGTCGGCTGCTGCAGGCTCGCGCGATGGAGGTGGGGTTCGGCAAGGCGGAGGCGACCCTGGTGGTGGCAGCGATAGCGGCAGTGACGTTCCTGACGGCCTACCCGCTCGGGCTTCTGGACGACCGGTGGGTGGGTGGGTAGGATGGGATGGGGTGTGGGGCGCTTCATGGGTGGATGGGTGCGCGCGTGGGTAAGGGGCCCACGGTGGAGGTCGGTAGGCGAGGTTAGGCGGAGAATGCAGGTTGGGATGTGTAATAAGAGAGAGAGGGGGAGTCGTGAATACGGTAGGCAACTTTTGTTACTTTGTGAGCAGCGCCACGGCTGACAGCATCTTACGTGGATTGCTTGGTCACGTGTTGGATTGCTTGGTCGCGTGTGTTTGTCTGTCAGCGCGTGTGTGTGTGTGTCGTTGAATATCTCACCGGGCCCGACGCTTGCCAAGGGCAGCTAACCTAGCTCTTAACAGAAAGACCGCCGAAGCATTCTCTCCCGGATATAACGGGGAGAGGGGCGTTAGGGGCCTCTGTGCGTTTAAAGCGAGGAATTCCGTGTGCGCGCGCGTGTGAGTGTACGGAAACTGAAGCAGGCGTCCAGGGCGACAGGCGATGATGATAACTCCTGGAATCCGAGTTACCGATGATTATTGCCGACATTGTGTGAACGGCGACAGTGACGTACGTTAAGCTATATCACCACAGCGCGCCAGAGGACCGAGGCTGGTGCAGGAGGGCCAGCAGCAACCGCGCAGCATAGTCAAAAAAGGTAGTGATAGGTCGTGTATGTGTGTGTATAAGAATGCAACCCGCCCGCCCGCCCGATCCCAGGTGCATATATACTTACCATATAACCTGCAAGAAAATACTTACCATATGTAGGCGCGGTGAACAAGGCAACCGCGCCACCACCGCAAGGCAAATCACACAGCAAACACTAAATACGGAAGCGCTTCACGCACACAAACGGATTGATTACCGACCTGTGATGTATGTGATAAATGATAAGCGTCGTATGTGTGTGTTGTTTAGGCAGGCATAACAGGAGTGCGTGACATGCGAGGGGCCAAGTGGCGCCCGATAGTTGGCCCGTATGCGCAAATAATATACCCATTGCCCGATCCATATCATAAATGAAAGGCTGCGGTGTCGGAAGAGCGCTGTCGTTTTTGGCGCGCTTTTGGCGCTATTGTCGCGGAATACTACCAGCTGGTGCGGGTCGGCTGCCTTGGCCACGCAGACTCACACTACAGTGCTGTGCGTGCGTGCGATCCTCGCGTTGTTATCGCATTGTACCCACCTGCAAGCAAAACGCCGTATGTGGTGTTGGGGTTACGGTCTGAATGTCCACGAGCTCGTTGCGATCCAGGTCAGTATTGCTTCGCTGCCCTGTTGGTCCGATGCCTACCCGTGCACAGGTTCGGTGCTGGTACGACATTCGCGGTGGGCATCGGCGCTCTGATTGCTGGTGACCTGGTGCTGCTGCTGAGCGGCACCCACCCGCTCGCGCTCTTCGCGTCCTGCCTCTTCCTCGGAGTGCACTGGGCGGTCATCCAGGTGAGGTTGGACGGCTGACCTGCTGTGATCCGCTTGATTTATTGGGGGGCCGTTTGGAGTCGCGGGCTGTCAAGTTGCTTGAAGCGCTGTTACACCTGCATGGATAACTGCGATAGAGGGGCGGGGAGGCTGGTTGGCGAGGGCAAAGTTCCTGGAGGCGGATGTCGGGCCGCGGCCTAGTCGCTGCCCGTGAGGTTTAGCGCGTGGTCAGGATCCTGTGATTGGATGGGTGTCGTACTTAATTACAGCGGTTTTACGACTGTGTCGTTGCGGCGGTTTATGCGGATCCGGATCAATTCACTATCGCTGGCATTTGCAGACAGTACGCCATTGCTTCCGATGTCTAAAATCGTCATGAAGGTGCTGGCTCGAGCCAGACGCTGTACCGTTTTGCCGTACTGAGATGCCGTACCTTGTGTGGGGTTCATGCGGCACCGCAGGGCCCGCTACTCTCGATCGTATCCGGCTTGGCGCCCGCGAACCTTCGAGGCACCGCGTTTGGGATCTTCTACACCGTCATGGCAATCACGGCCGTGGCCGCCAACACCATGTACGGCACCATCTGGCACACTTACGGCGCCAACGCCGCGTTCGCGACCAGTGCCGCGCTCATGGCTGCCGTCCTGACGGCCTTGCCGTACATGCTTCCCGCCAGCGCGCGGCGTGGTGGGGCCGCGGCGCCCACGGGCACCGCTGCGGCGGCTCCAGCTCCGACCGCTGCCACTGTACAGCCGTCGGGTTCAGGTCCGCTGGCATCTCTTGGCGTGTCGATGACCTCCCTTGCGGGGAATGGGGACAATGGCAACAAGTCGTCAACCTTACTGGGGGCTCCGCTGCCTGCGGCGGCCTAAGCGACTTCAGGGCCGCCCCCTCACTGATCCTACATATGGGACATCTGGACTCAGCGGCTATGGCACCATGGTATGGTAGACCGGATGAGATTCATGAGCATAACCCGAAAGACAGGGAACGGTAGGGGCTCTCCGCAGATGTGAAGGGGTCACCCTCCCCCAACTAACCCACACTACCGCACATCGGCGCGTAGTTGTTGGCAGCTTGTAGGTTGCGGTCGGTGCTTCCATATGGCAGGTACGGCGCATTGAACGCCCAGGGATGATGCGCTGGCGGCCGGGATTTGCACCGAGACTGGAGGTTAGCTGTGAGAGGGGCCATGTTAGGAAGCTGTTCATTATGACGAGCGAGCGAACTTGACTGGAACGTCGTGGCATTGGGACCACTTGGTATCGGACTGGATGCCGTCTTACAGGTGCATTGACGGGATCGTTGTACTTCACTGGTCGTGTTTGAGAGTAGGGCCAGCCTGGGAGAGATACAGAAGGCGTGGCGCGCGGACTTCCTGCCGGTGACCGGTGCCAGCACCCCGGCTGAGCGTTGTCGACTGCCGACATGGACATCCGGACAGACTTTTTTTTGGTTTGGTATAGAGCATACAGGTATGCGACGCAGTGAGAAGCTGCTGTCGCGCGCTCCGGGCTCCATACCTAAACACTGACTGGGGACAGGCCTAAACGCACTGAGCGGGGTGCGGCTGTGTGTACCTGACCCAAGTGTGGCGGTCCTGGGGGAGCGCATGGAGGCGGGTAGCAGATCCCTCAGGATGCTTTTCTGGGGACGCGATCATGTGGTGTGGCGTTGACTGTGGGCCCAGGGGGCGAGTGTCGGGCATCTGAGTCATGGTACGGCAGTATTGCTCGTTCGTTCGTGTGCAGAGAGCCCTGTGCCTAGGTCTGAGCACACGGGGGCAGATTGCCTTTCTGGGATCGGTGCAGGAGAGCTGTAGGCAGGACAGGTCAAGACGCAGGTTGGAGTCTTCCGTGTTACCTGAGACATAGACAAGGACGTGCTGTGGTGTGGTGAAGACACGGCGTCTGGCTAGCCACCCAGCAACTGCAAACGTTGGTCGGGTTGCCAGTTGGCGGTAATGTCGTTTAGGTGAACGTGACCGCAGCGAACACGCGGTGTCACGAACACTAACGCTGATTGTGGGACCCGGACTCATATTATTCCTGCTCTGTGCATTCTGTAAGGATCGCTTGTTGCCGCTTCAGGCGAAGTGTGTAGAAGCCAAACGCCACGGGCGGATACGCGCCATGATCGCCCGCAGCAGTGCTGTCAGCGCTCTATTGGGCCGGCCACACGGTCAGGTGCGGGTTGCTTACCACGTTTCTGCCTCCGTGTGTCAAGAATGCAGCATCATATCTCCAGAATGACGTCGTCATGTCACGTGTGTGTGTTGGCCAAGTTCTTGTCGGATGCTGATGAAAGCTGAAGGCAGGGTCTATTACCTGGTTGGTATGTTCCCGAACACCACAGCCGCAAGCGACCTCTGCAGTTGCTCCTTGCACCCCTGGCGAGGGCTGCGCCGCAGGATACGGTTCGGTCCAGCTGGTGCTGTCCCAGGTGACCATATCGGCAAGCATTCGACCCGCATTGGTGAATTGCTCGCAGCAGCAACGCCGCAGTGACACGGTCAAGTCCCTAATCGTCCAGACTAACATGCAAGACATCCAGCAAGTCGACCGCGGCCACATGCACCCACCGCCGTCGAATCCACTTGTTTGCGCAAAACATCAGGGTTCCGTGATTGCGCACGCACGCTCCCGCAATCCTTGCAATTCGTCCAGCGTTGAGGCCGCTGGTGACATGACGTCCATGCGACGCCGCGACTACGCAGCCGTGCTTCGCTTCAGCCATACACCACCTGAACAGGATCTCGGCAGAGGGCAGAAAACTAGGAAGTCGGGACGGCAAGAGCACAATCGGAGGACCACACATGGAGCCGCCGCCCTCCCTCCTGCGCCCGGCGACAGTTCTGCTGAGGTCTGTTCGCGCATCATTGATGAAGGTACCGCCATAACTTGTCAAGGTGATACGAGCGGTCTCATCACAGACCCGCAGCGATGGCACCGGCGACGCCTGCCGGAACTAAGGCAATAGCCTTGCAGCTGGCACACTACCCGTCCTTAACCATCACCCGCCGGCCCCTGGCATGGCCCACACGGCATGGGCCACACACAGCGTGGGTAGAGCACTTCAGTCCAGAGATGCCAGCGGACTGCCTATACCCGGCTGCCTCAGGCACCCTCCGCAGGAATCCAGTAATTCGATCCCCCGACGTCACGCCTACAATGCCACTCGCGTCGCTGAGACAATGCATACTGATTGGTTGTTAAGCCGCGGCCCGCCGCAATCGCCTGGGCGACCACCTCGCTCACTTCTATCCCGTGCCCCTGCGTCCCGCCAAGCACATGCATCACCCCTTAGCGACGACCAAATCCACGCTTTATGCCCCGAAAGGCAAGGGGCAAGTGCGGTGCCCCTGCGGTGACGCTGACAGGTCGATAGACAGCCTCCTGCTCCCTGCGTCACTCCACGTCCCTTGCACTCACGACTTCGGAGGCCAAGACCAAACCCACCTGGGTCCCACCCACGATAATCCATTCCGTCGCAGCAGGGCGCAGGTGTGATGCCGGGCCTCCTTACCATATTTTGGGGCCGGCTTCACGGGGACGCGTGACCGGAACTGGTTCGCTTCCGACCGACGGGCCCCGCTGCGGCACACGGGCACTCTCTACCTCTTAGAACGGGCAACCAGCGCAGTCTGGCTGTCGTATTCCCACATCTGGTGCACCGAGTTGGAGGGGTCTGCCAGCGCGGCGCGGTCCTTCATGATGGCCATCTCCACAAACTGCTCCTCAAACGTCTTGCTCTGCTCGACTGCGCGACAGTGGTGGGGATCAGCATGAGATAAGCATCAGGTGAGGACCGCGCCATTGCGTACATCACATGTTCTTTTGTCTCCGATCCAAACCATGATGACAGAGATCATATTGGAAACCCAACCAATCAGGCGTCGCATACAGGAAACGGATGGAGGAGCGCAACGGCAAGGCCTGGGCCAGTCAAGACAGAACAGGACAGGGTTGCAGTAATGTGCGCAGGCCTGATACCGGCTCCCGTGGCTTACTGATTGCTTGAGCCCCCGGTCGCAGTTTCCACTTTCCGAAAACGTGGGCAGGCGCTGAGGGACACGGTGCCCTGCAGCCTTGGCCCATTTCTCTGTTGGCATCGCAGGCAGCGCTGCAATCCGAGAGGCAGCCGGGCCGTTGCCCGCCCAGTCCGATAGCTGCAGCAACATTTCCCCGACCACCGTCGCAAGGGCCAACCTGTCCTATTACAGACCTGTACCCTACGTCTGCCATCCCAACCAACACCTCCCGGTCCGCGCTTCCTCCAGATCCGCAGGCGCCCCAAAAAGGCTACCACCGCCGGCCACTTACATTTGTGGATGGCGGACAGCTCCGAGTAGTTGGCCGCTGACTTCGCGATGAAAGCCTCCTCCTCGGGCTCCAGATTGCGCAGGAACTTGGCGGGAGAGCCAGCCCAGACCTGCGATGGCGGACCGAGCCGAGCGCCGGGGTTATTCATTTCCCGAGCGTCTGGCCATGGAATGGCACCCCCCCTTTGCGGAATACGAGCCACGCAGCAGTAGCGCACATGACTCAACCTCCTGTTCGGTGCATTCGTCTTCTCCCTTGCGTCGCTATGTTGTGGCAAGGCGGGACCCAAGTTGCCCGCGTCCGACGTAGCATATTCGCGAGGAGCTCTCTTCCTCAGCCGAGACCAATCGCACGGCAGGTCGCCTAACCCTGAAGGGCACACACTCGTCCAGCTTCCCCTGTAACAAATGCCGCTCGAGCTAAGGAGTGAGACCGTTCCCTGTGCAGCTTTACCCGCCGGTGCGCAACTGTCCGCCAGCAAGCACCGGGTCATGGATGGTGGTTGGGTGTTGTTCTGCACGGCTACATCACAGCCCTTCATCACCTAAACCTTTCCAGCTCTCCTCCCCTGCATAGTCGTCGTCGAGTGCGGCCGCAGGCTACCGCTCCTGACACTTCGAATGTTAAACAACCATTGCCGCGCGGCGTGTCCAGTACACTTAGTCGTCCGGACTTCCTCCCTTCCGGCCGGCCTGAACCTTCACGAACCGACAACAACCGCTCCAGGGCGAAGCGGTGGCGTATAACCGAAATGCACCAGCCACACACCCCACAGCTGCAACGGTGAGCCCTAAACCCATCCCACCTGTCCAGATGGAATGACCGTCTTGGGCGGCACCACAGCGCCTGCAGCCACAATGGACCCCTTCTTCACCTGCAGGGTCGCGGGAAATATGGGACCGGAACCGCGCACACCGCTTGAAGAGGGCCAAACATGGCATCCATACAGCCACGTGATCCACAGCCACATGGTCTCGAGGTAACCGCCCCGGACCTGTCCCGGACCCCCACCGGTTGTTAAGTGCACCCATGGGTATGGCGCGCGTAATGAATCCCAAGGGCAGGCCCAAAGCCGTCTACTGAGGTGATTGCCTGCCTGCTGCTGATCATACCGCTGCGTACACTGAAACGCAGGCGCGCTGGCACTTCATCCCGTGACGCTCTGCATGGCGATTGCTGGGCTCGTGCCCACGCGCAGTGGACTTTTCCGCTTGTGCAGATCGCATGCTGCTCCAGCCGCCCGCTGGCTCCCTCCCCATCGGCTGCCCACCCCTTTCGGCAGCACTTCTGCAAATATATCCAGGGCATGCTTTCTCATCCCGCTCCCTTGCCGTTCCCTCCCATGTGCCTGGCCTTCATCCATGGCCGAATGATGCCTCAGCCGACCGCGACATCAATGTCACTACACCCGGTCCACTGCTCCCGCGGAGGTGCGAAACCCCTCTCGTGCTCACCACTGCCCCGTCAAGGATGGTGGCCCCCATGCCCACCAGGCAGTTGTCCTCCACGGTGCAGGCGTGCACTGTGGCGCCGTGGCCTGTGATGGAGGTCCGACAAAGTGCAGCGGCTCAACAGGAGGGCCGTCAGACCACGCGTGCGGTAGTTGCGACCCAGTAATTTTGTAACGCAGCCGCTCAAACGTCCTTCGTACGGTTGGAAACAACTTCGTCAACACTTGATGCATGTACGGCAGCCAGAAATCAGAACAGGGAATTGTTGGCAACCCCGACAACAGACCCTATGTCCGAGGTCGTCGTCGCCACCCAAAAGCTGTTGATCGCAAACTGATCTGGAGGGGCAGCGCCCACAGTGTGCGCGGGAAGTGCATGGGGTGCATTCGCCCCCTGTTCCCACTTCTGTATCGCTGCCTGACGAAGCCGCAACGGCAAACGCCGCTAGGGGGACAGCCAATAGACCGACAGGATCAGGATTGTGGCCCCTGCAGCTAGTGCAGAGTTGTAAGGGAGCGAAGTAGAGTATCGGGAGTTGTGTATCGTGCTGTATATCAAACACTGGCGCGAGCCCCAGGTGTCTGGATGAGGCAAGACAGGTGTGGATATGTGTTCACCCTCAAGGACCCCGACGTGTGCACCCGGTCCTACCGATTGTCACATTGTCTCCAATCACAGTGGCCCGCGAGTCGCCGTCCAAGCTGTACTTCGAAACGTGCACAACGGCGTTGTCCTGAATGTTGGTGTTGTTCCCCACAAAAATGCCGTTCACGTCCCCTGAGCAGAGAGCGTATGTCAACCCCTATGCATCTTGACACGTGTGCAAGCAGCAAATGACTTCTAGATACCTCACCTCGCAGGATGGCGCCATACCAGACAGACGAGTTTGCCCCAATCTTGACGTTCCCCAGCACGTTTGCATTTGCCGCGACAAATGCAGAGTTTTCTTTGTTGGGCACAACTAATTCCTTAATTTTAAGGGTCCGTGCGGCAGCAGGAGGCGCTGCCACGACCTGACCTGCGCCCACCGGCCCGTCCGGTTTGCGCTGCACCGGCGCGAAAGCCAGGTTGGGTTGAACTACACGCACAGAAAACGTGGTAGTGAGAATTGCACATTGCATGTTGGAGCGCGATGTTTTTTGCAGGCGCACCGTGGTCCTTCACGGAGCCCTGCGGACCCTGCAGCATAGAGCCAAGCTCGTCGAGGGCAACGCCTACACCACGAAAGAGCCCTCCCAGGCCATACAACGTCGACTCGACCAAGCCCTTGGCTTTAGGATGACGATAGGGGAATAAGAAGCCCGCAGGCAGTGAGCCCTTAAAGAGCGACATGTTTGCAAGGAGATGCAGCCTCAGTGGGACATACCCAGGCTTTGTCATTCAGGTAACGGAGGGGAGTAATGCCGGAAACAATGTGTACGGCGGTCGTCCTCCTCGACTTCCTTGCACGATCATTTGCCATAGTTCTGATGTTCCTTGTTTGCAGAATACCCAACAACCAGTCTATAAGCTCTGCACTTATTGCAGGTGCCCTGTACTTCAATTTTGGAGAACAGCAATTAGCCAAACGAAAGGATGCGTGACGAAGGGGCCCCGACGACAAGCCCCAAGCCCGCCCCTTTTTTAACGGACGAGCAGCGCGCGGCACTTGATCAGGCCCTGCGGGACAAAGCGCAAGGTATGAAGCTTGTAGATCGCTAGAGCCGGAGGCGGCTTGCGTCGGGAAGCACCGGGCAATTGCACAATGCAATACATGTTATGAGAGGGTACTCTCAACTGCCAGGGCCGTGTCGGCGTCACGGGTGAAAAAGTTGGTGCTGACGTGGGGATTCCCTTGTCTGTACATGGCTTGTTAGGCTGTGCTCCCACAACCCTCTCCCTTGCAATCAGAGCAAGCAAAGGCCAGAGCAGCAGCAAATCACAAGGCTGCAGCGGCTTCAGGCGAGCGGAAGAGCCGGTCGGGTGAGCAACTGCAAACATGTTACGGTTAGCGGAACTCCACGAAGATGCGGCGAGGACGGCACTGCAGAGTTTGCACGTACAAATACGCTTCGTAGCATGAAATAGCAATTCGCTTTCTTACATCGGGAACAGCACGCCGTCAGAACGAACCCAGAGCTGGTGGGTTTTTATGGGCACTGTGCTGAAATTTTCGCTGTCGAATCATGTTGTAGGACAGCAAATCTTTCTGTAAGTTATCTGAGCGTCTCTTTAACCTAACCTTTTTCGTGCCTCCAGGCCTGCTGCAGTACGTTCCCGCAGTGTCCCGGCGGACACGTTTGTGCGGAACACGTCAGGGTGTATTCCGTTTGCGTGGAACATGACGATTGGCAAGGTTACCCTTCTTTTGTGGATTCTGCCCCATGTGCCTTGCAGCCAAGGGTCCTGGGGGCGCCAAGAAAGGTGGCGCTGGTGGCAAGTACACATGGGGATCACTGCTTACGCGGCAACCTGGCGCGGGTATGGTTCGGGCTCAAACCTAATCAGCGTGTTTGTTTGCTGTATGTTGAAGTTGAAGCCTCGGTGAACTGAGCTGAGTCGGTTGGAGAAGGGCCAGGCGTGTATGTGGGCAAGGAAATGGTGTGAAATGAAACGAACCTAGAAGCGAACCCGGGCACGCATATGTGGCGGAGTATCCGCATGGCAATGCATAGGAAATGGGGCCGCGACCGCGCTGCCTGCCGCCCAGTGCAACAGCAAGCAACTTACGCAGAGGGCCCGACCCGAAAATGGTGTTTATGCGACCATTTTTACGAGATGGAACGTGCAGACTCGGAAGGGGATGCTACTTACGAACCAATCGATATTCTGTATAACATGTGATCACTCGTTGGGAATTTGAATATGCTGTCACCCGGTTAATGCTCCCGGCTGCAGGCGACGAGGTCTTGGACCGTGGTGACCCCAATTACGACTCTGAGGATGATGAGAAGAATGTGGTGTTGCTCAGGAACCATCAAGCTGCGCTGCGGCAGGAAGTGACGGCTTACAAGGAGCAGGTGGCTGGGGTGATCACAAAATTAAAGAAACATGCCTTTAGGTGGTAAATGCGAGTGAGGGAGGCCTTACAAGGGATAGGTTCATGGGTTGGGTGGCCGGATAGCGGCTGCCGATCTCTGCATGGCATGTCATCCGGGACCAGGCAAGGCCGACACCGCATTCGTGCATCAGTTTGGTGCTCCTTCCTGGGTGCTCCTCCTGGGGCTGGGGCCCAAGCTGAGTGTTTCAGCTGCCGTGCGCCGGACACCTCAATGCAGTCAAAGCCCCGTACGGCGGCGGTTTGCGGCCACCCCTTGCTGCACAACCTTTAGGCCTAGCCTACCGCATGACGCTAGGAGGTCGGGTGGCGTTTCGAGGGTTTGCCAAGTTGCTGTTGTCAGCGCCTGCCGCGATAAGGTGGTGCAACACGGGTTGGCCATAGAACGCCGCCGTATGGAGATACGTCGCGATGTTCACGGGGTCGTTTGGGTGTGTTGGTGGTCGGCTAGCTCCCTACGCCTAGACGATAGAGCTTATCCGCCCTGACGGGCGCAATTGCAGCATATTCACACCCACACCCACATTCGACCGGGTGCGCAACCCACGTTGGTTCTGCTTGATCGACCTTCCCATGCGCGCTAACGCGGCATCGATTCCCCTGGTTCTCCAGGTCCGCTCGCTCGTGGAGGAGTACTTCCTGTCCGGCTCCGTCTCTGACGTGGCGGAGAGCCTGGAGGAGCTGGGCGCCTCGCACCTGGCGCACTACTTTGTAAAGCGCCTGCTGACGTCGGCGCTGGACCGCAAGGACCGGGAGAGGGAGATGGCATCGACGCTGCTATCGAGCCTGTATGCGGAGGTGTGCCTATAGAGGGAGCCTTCAGGGGATGGGGAGTTTGAATGTTACAAGGACAGACCTTGACTGCGCGAGGAATAATGAGGGGGTTTCAACTCATATCCAAACGTGCCGTAGGCCAATGTGGGTATGCCAACACCGTGAATGGAAGATGACACCAGAGATGATTCCTGGAAGAGCGGCATAGGCCGGGTGCAGAAGGTGCCTCACTGTCAGCACGGCCATGAACGCTACCACGCATGAAGCAATAACCTTCAGTGAATGCCTGCGTAATCCAGTCGTCAATTCCTTACCTCGGCGTCGGATGTGCCTGACAAACGGCACCTTTGCCTCCCGTCGCTGAGCAGGTGATTGCCCCTGACCAAGTGATCAAGGGCTTCACCTCCCTCTTCGCGTCCCTGCCCGACCTCGTCCTGGATGTGCCGGATGCGCCCGAGCTACTCGCACGCTTTGTCACTCGGGCGGTGGTTGACGACGTGCTACCGCCCGCCATTGTGGCGTACGTTGATGCGGTGCGTTCGGACTTGTCTCGTAATTAGTACGGTACGGCATGGTACCGGCGATGGTTGACCGCCGCCGGGTTGCCGACCCAAGCGAGTGTGTTCCTATTAATGACCACTGGGGAAGTGCGTGGTTACGGGAGCGTTTAGTTGTGGATAGTGCAGGGGCTTGTCGTAACCGTTGCATGCCAAATTCGAGGCGATTACCTACAGCGTAGTACTTTGCCGAAATCGTAGCGTGTCAACTACGTGTGAGGAGGGTGTGCATTGGGGCTGGTCCGAGGTGTTGGGTTGGTCACGTGCTGACCGCGTGGGACTATATCTCCTACTTGTCCTGCCCACGCCGTCCGCGGCACCTGACGCGCCGTGCAGGATACCAGCGCGGTCTCCCGAGATCTGCGGCAGCGCTGCGAGGCGCAGCTGGCGGCGCGGCACAGCGCTGAGAAGGTGCTGCGCTGCTGGGGTGGGGCAGGTGCGGAAGGGTATCGTTGTTTCTCGGTGCAAGGGCGCGGTACACGTTGCCCGTGACAATTGGTGTTGACCACCGACACGACGACCGCGCGTCTATGGATAAGTAACTTATGACGGTCGCAAGCCCGTTCCGTGGCGGCCGCCAGCCGGAGCTCATGAGCCTGTCCCTCGGTACCTGCGATTCAAGCAGCCATGAAGCATCAGGGGCTAAATGTGACATTCTGCTTGTTTGCAGACTGCTGCTGTCCCGCGCAGTGGCTGTTTGACCTCGCCTTGACGCCGGCTGTGTCCCTCCCGCCAGGTACCGGCACCTCCCACGCCGACACCAAGGCTGCCATCTCGTCGCTTCTGGTCGAGTACCTGGCCTCGCACGACGTGGTGGAGGCGTGCCGGCGGCTGAGGGAGCTGGGCCTGCCCTTCTTCCACCACGAGTTGGTCAAGCAGGTGTCTAGGGAGGGGCAAGGGAGCACCCAGAGGGTTGGTCGGCAATACAGTAAACCCTCTTTCGGGCACGGCAGACTGGAACTCTGCGCTTGGCCTTGAAAGCACGTTCCTCATCAAGCGTTGCTGAACCTTTTGTGCAGCCGCACCGTCCAATGCTGTCCCTTGGGACCCACTTCAACCGCTCGCTGGTTCTTCTTGTATATGCTAATTTGTAATTTGTTTACGCTCATCGGCGTTCCCTTGCTCGTACCCCTTCAGGCTCTGCTGGCCGCCATCGATAATCCCGCCCACCAGGAGGCCGTGGTGGCCCTGCTGGCAAGGTGGGTATATCGTTTGTGGATGGCGGAAGGAGTCCTGCCCGACCCAACGCTGGTCTGCCTTGTGCATGAACCAACAGAACTTGCGGTTCCTTCCGCATGCACGCGCTATCGCATGCACGCGCGCATTAGCATCACATGACAATGTGGCCGTCAACGTTGCAAGATGTTGTGCGGTAGGACGTCTTTGCAAGCTTGGGGGCCTGAAGCTGGCTTTAGCGCTTTCGCCGGTTGATGGCTGGATACCTGGCGCTTCTCAGCATCCGCCTCGAGTTGACTCGGGTGCTTCCCCTACATCGCTGCATGTAACCCTTGCGCTCCCGCCGGCCGATTTATGCGCGTGTGCGCTCTGTTTCACTGGCAGACTGGCCTCCTCGGGGGAGGTGTCCTGCGCGCAGCTGGCCAAGGGGCTGAGGCGGGTGGCGGATAACCTTGCGGACTCGGTCTTGGACAATCCGGCGGCGGGACCGAGATTTTCCGAGCTCATTGCGGCGGCCAAGTGAGTGTCGGGGCGCGCCTTCAAGCCCTCGATGTGATTCGTAAGGAACGACATCAAGGAAGGGGTTTAGACAACCCAGCGGCCTCAGGTGGTGCGCGTGGTGTGCATGCGCGCCCTGGGGTTGCCAAGTGGCTGTACATTTGGGCATATGTGGGGGAGGGCACGTGCGCGTTGCTGAGGGTGAGAACGAAGAGCGACAGACTAAACCCAACACGACGATCCGGTACCTGTTACCTTGCCACGTGAGGATGTTACACTCGCACGTCCTCTCTCTTGCGGCAGAGCCGCCAAGGTCTTCGACGATATGGAGCCAGAAGACGTGGGTGCCAACGCCGCAGCTGTGCTCTTCGGCATCACCGCTACGCCCGCGGATGCGGCCGCTGCTGCTGATGCAACATCCGGCCCTTCGTCCGCTGGTGCCAGCAACGGCGGCGCCGCCCACGGAGGCGTCTCGAACGGCGCTGTCGTTGGCGGTGTGCTGGTGGCCATGCCGCCCGGTGTGGCGGCGTTCAAGTCAGCTTCCCTGGCTTCGCTTCGGGAGTACTTTGACTCGCAGGACACGGGGGAGGTGGCGGCGAGGTGCGTATGGGTCCTTGGCGTGTACGTGCGCGTGTAGGGGTCGGGGTGTTGCAACCCACATGGTCCCATTGGTCAGTGAGCAGGTGGCCGACGCCTCCTGTGGGTCCCCGGGTTGGTGGAGGGCGCTAGTCTTGCGCCCCCTTGATGTCACTTCAGCGTGTTAGCGGTCGTGCAGGTGGCCTTGGTCGGCCTCACCACGGTACGGTTGCGACCTTCGCCTCGCAGCCAGCAGGGATGCCCCTCCTCTAATCAAGTCTCTGGCAATCGGCGCATCTCGTATGAGCCTCCCACATGCTATATCCACCCCATATTGGCATGCCGTGAGGTGTTCATGTTTGTGGCGCTCTAGGTGTCTAGAAGCAGGCCGGCCTCCTCGCTGCAAGAACGGTTTCCTGGCCCCCGCAACGCTCACCGGGCAACCCTGACTCGGTTCCTTTCGTATGCAACGTTACCCACCGCACCCAAGCACCGCCATTACCACGCCGGCACACGACGTGACTGCTGCGCATATGCCTGCGCGCAGGCTCGTGGCACTGGACGAGCCGGGCCTCCACCCGCTGTTCGTCAAGGCGGCCGTGTCCCTGGCTCTGGACCGGAGAGATCGGGAGAGGGAAATGGTGTCCAAGCTGCTGGTGGCGCTGGTGCCAGAGGTGAGGGCAGGAGGGGCGGTGGCGCACCGCCCGGGAGGTGTCTGGCGCGCCCCCTGTGGAGCGCTCTTTGGCCAGCTGCCGTCGACCATCCCTGCTTGCGGGGCTATCGTGAATTTCCTGGTAGCGTTGTCCAGGGCCCAACCTGCCCGGGGTCAGTCTCAGCACACCCGGGCGACGCCCGGCCCACGCCCGGCCCTCACCCTTTCCCTTGCGTGCCCTCATCCGTTGTCACAGGCCACCAGCAGTCGTACACCGCGAGGCTTGCCGATGCCCCTTTTGAGAATGTCTGCCGACTCGGTTCGCTGTGTAAATACCGAGAGTGCGTTTTGTGTTCCACTTGCCCTGTCCGCAGGTGATAACGCACGAGGCGCTGGCCGCCGGATTCACACGCCTGCTTACCGCCGTGGACGACCTGGTGCTGGACGTACCGGACGCCGTACATCTGATGAGCCTGTTTCTGGGCAGGGCGATTGTGGACGAGCTTCTACCACCGGCATTCCTCACGCAGGTCCGTGCGTGGGTTTCGGTTGTGCGGTGCCGATGGGGCGCACTGAACTTGGAAAGACTACAATCAAGTCCAAGACAATGGCTGTGAAAGGGCATCAGTTACTAAAAGGAGATGTCCAGGGGGACGTGAGCATTAGATGCAACGTAGTGCCGAGGTCCGTTTTGGTACCTGGGCCGAGCAACGGCATGCGAGGCGGACCGTGCACGATCCCGGTGCACTATCTGTTGAGGGTACCGGTCGACTGCACCTACGCCCACCATTTCCCTCCCTGGCGCTGGACTGGGTTGGGGGCAATGTTGGGTCGTGTAACCCTGTCCCAGTTGTTAGAATGGTTGCTAAAATTGATTGACTATTTCGTAATCCTTATTCAAAGTTTCGAACGCTCTCACACGTACATTCGATCATCTTTGATACTGCTAACGCCTCCAAATTTTATTTTGGGATACCGTATGGAGCATTGGAGATCATTCCTTTGATAGCAGCTTGCGTAGTAGTATTTACACATTCGGGTTGTGCATGTTTGTCCCCGTCTCCGTCCCCCTTCCACTTTCCTAGGTGCTGCCTTTCCTGGACGTGGAGGGCCTGGGCCTGGCGGTGGTGAGGTCCGCGGGCATCATGCTGGGCGCCCGCCACGGCATCGAGCGCCTTGTCAATTGCTGGCATGGCGGAGCGCTGGAGCTGGGGGGGGTGCGCGAGGCCATCCGCCTAGCAATCCAGGAGTACGGCAGCAGTGGCGACGTCGCCGAGGTGGCGCGCTGCTTGCGGGATCTGGATGCCGCAGCGTACTCGCACGAGGCCGTGGTGGCAGCCGGTGGGTCTGGGGCCGCGGGGTGGAAGGCTGTGGGTTTTGGTGCAGCAGGGGCGGGGCCACCACGCTGGAGTTGTCTCCTCCGGGTCGCCAGAGCCGCCACCTCGACCACGTGGCCGCCTTCGAGGTGCCCTGCCCGCTTCTTCCGTCAGCCTTGGATATGAGGCATGTAGCCGCATTGAGGGTCCGGACTCTTGACGTAAGGATCCGAGGACGACAGCTCGGGAGGTGCCACAGCCGCTTGGGGATGAGGGCCGCACAAAGCAAGCTGTCACAGCACCCGGACCTGAATGTGGGGTGGGGTGTCCGATAGGGTAAGCTATGTATTGCACCACTCCTGCATAGCCGTCAATGCTGCTCCGCTCCCAGCTGTCGAGGTCGCGCCGTTTATTAACATGAGGTTTGCCTGCAATTTACCGCGCCCTGTCCCAGACCCTGCTGTCCGCTTGCTTGTCCTATGACACCTCGCATTAAACTTTTGCGCCGCCAAACCCCCTCTGTGCCTTGTGCAAACACAATTCGCTATTTAAGGTTACACTTCTTCCTCTAGCGTCTGGCGGTGCGCCTCTTTACTGCGCTGGCAATCTTTTTCCCAACTCTGGCCTGCGCAGTGGAGCTCGCGTTTACCCGCTACAACGGCAAGGCCGCCTCCTCCGCAGCAGCCGAAGCAAGCACCGCGGCCGGAGACACGAACGGCGGCGCGCATGCCAACGGCGGTGCCAAGCAGGAGCAGCAGGAGGAGCCCTCCGAGGGCAGCTTGGAGGCGGCGGCGGCGCCGGTGGTGCACCTGCTTGCGGCCCTGGCGGGCCAGGGTGTGCTATCGTCAACGCAACTGGCGACCGGCATCGAGAGAGTGCGGACGGCGCTCAGCGAAGAGGTGAGGGAGGCGATGCGGCAGCGGCGGTTGCGTTGGGAATGCCTTGCCCCGGCCTGGTCTGCATTATTCACGGGCGGTCGCACTCCGGAGGCGAAGTCCACAGTTGTGTTTTGTCGTGCATAGCGAAGCGCTTGAGGACATGGTTGCTGGGCGGTTGCCGTTGATCGGGTCATGTGAACAGCATTGATCATGTACCAGGACCTACACACCAAACCGGGTGCACAGACTCCTGATTGTCATATCAAACAGGAAGGCAGTGCTCAGGCCACCAAGTCATGTCGTCCTTTGGAACACATGCCATGTCCTACTGACGCGGCACATTTGGGTGCGGCCTCACTGACGGCATCCGCGGTCTGGCGGTTTGTAGCATGTCTATCCAAGAAACCACTCGCTCCCTTGACTGAAGTTTGAGTGCATCTTTACTTACCAGGAACCTTGAGCTGTGGACCCCTACTCCCGTTTCTTAAGGTTTGGCTTCTGCCGTGGTACTTGCTGCGCGTTAGGTGATGGACTACGGGCCCTCGTCGCGGCAAGTGCTGGCGTGGATAGCTGAACGAGGAAAACTTGAGGGCTGGCTGCAGGCGTAGGGAAGCGCTCGCTTTGAAGCAGGCAGCCCGAACCCCGGACTGAGCGACCTTGTCAATATATGCATGGCCCCGACCCAGTTGGAGATCGGTTAGGAACCTGACAGGACGAAGCTGAGGAGGCGTCTTGTCGTGTTCAGGCGCGGGCGGGCGGGCTCTGTGCGGGTACCGAGAGACAGAGCTATATGGAGGGCCGAATGTGACAGCAACGAGGGAAACACCCTTGTTGCCGTGCGTAAGCACGGGTAAGCGCGTTTGCTGGTCTGCTGCCATGCGACACATCTGTGAAGGTGGCCCAGGACCGAACAGGTCTGAGCTCATGTGGGGTTGATTTGCGAGTGCAGTGCACATGCGAGGTTTGCGAGTAGCGGTGCATCCGAGGCGGCAATCAGACGGCATTAATCGGCGGCCGTCGGTGCACCTTAGCCATGCATGTGCGGCGGTTTGGCGATTTTGGGCAGGTGCGCTGAAGGCGTGGTCACACACCAGAGCGTTGGATAGTTGGGGGTGCACGCGCGGGTACTGTAAATCAACGTAACGGAACTTGCCGTGCGCGGGGTGGGATGTATCGCTTACATGTCCTGCATTTCTCACGAAGGTTTCGGAAGGCAGTGCAGGTGGTCGTAAGATGCTGATTCAGTTGTTTATAGGAAAGGATGTACATTCGGCCCCACAAAAGGACCAGGTAGCGGGCGCACGATTAATGGGCCGTGGTCCGAGCTTCGTGGCCTGTACGGCATGTCATCGGTGCAGGCTGCATGGCCCTTAGGCCGACCTTCAGTATTAATACGCCTGGTCGACCGATTAACAGGTGCGCTTGAACCGCTGGTCGACCTGCCTGATGTACATCCCCGGCAATACAGGTTTCCGTGGTGACCGACATTCGCTCCGAGATGACAAGGCGTCTAGTGCGGAGGGTATGGGCGGAGGTTAGATGCGTTTTCAGACCTGCCCGGCGCTACCGATAAGAGCGTCCTCTTTGGCATTTTTCGCACCTCATTTTGGTATCTACATGGGCTGAGTGGGGGCACTGGGCCACCCAGACGAGCTTCCAAGGCAGCCAGATGCGACCTCAAGGGCCTGACGGCCAGCTAGATTAGCATACGCGGCAGTCAGATGCGGTTCAGGGGGTACCACGTCCCAGCTAAATGTGGCTTTTGGGACAATTAGTTGTGGTTTGTGGTTTAGAGACCTTCTTCTGATATCCAGATACCGTTTCAGGGCCGCCAGATGCGCGTGCGACTTGCAGATGCGCGTTCCAGCGAGCCAGGCGCGAGGCGTTTGTGCTTGAACTTTTGCGTTCAATATATTCAATCATTCAAGGCATGCCCCTCGAAAACGTATGGCCAGCGTCCCCCAATCAACAACATTACTGCGCGTGTGCGGCTTTCAAATGTACGGCACGTTCGTTCGCGCCGCAACGGGTGCTTTAGATATGTGCTTGCCGCAATCCCCACCGCGACCGCCGTACTTCTCCTCCTCCTGCGGCGCGCTTAGGAATAGGGCGACGAGGGTTTGGGAAGGGTGGGAGAGAAGGGGAACAAGGAGGGGACCCTTCCTCGCCCCACTCCGTCCCCCCTTGTTCCCCCCTTCGTCGCCTTACTCCACAGCGCGCCGCAGGAGGACGAGAAGTAAGCCAGCTATGGCTCCTCGCGCTACCTCCCCGTAGCGCCGGCAGCAGCTCCTTGCCGAACGGGTTTCATTAATCAAAACAAGTAGTACACAACAGATGACATCAATGGATATGGGCACATATGTGTCGCAGCGTAGGACACGTCTCAGTGCACAATTGGTGCACTGGCCAAAATGGAAGCTGCACTTCAGCCGATAACTGCCAGGTACGAATTGGTTAGCAGCCTTGGTTGAATTCGTCCACTTTAGCTAGGCGCGAAACATTCAACCACGAAGGTTACTTAGGGCTGTTTGTAAGAATGGCCAACGCATGTGTTCCTCAGCCATCCGCTACTCCACTCTGACATCAGGCTTGTTCCTTATATAGTGACAAGGTGAGCGAGCGACACACAACAGTAGATGTACGGGTGGTTCCAGCTTGGTTCCGGTGCGAGGCGGTAGCGTTGAGTGACAATGAATTGACTAACTCTATTGAACTAATGTTACTTTGCGCCGGCACTCACACGGTTGGAGGCATAATTGCCACCGCTTCCTTGCACAACCATGCAGTGGTTAGAATGCAAGCGATTATTCATTAAAAAATTTACAGCAATTTGGGTTCTTGCATGGCTTCTGATCCAACACGCATCTTATGCGGTGGAGTGTCCCGAACCGCATCGCTCAGCGCTGAACGAGTACAAGGCATTCCATAATGCCAATAAGCATGCCCCCGACGCGCAGTACCTTGTCCAACATTGCTGGCACGTTGGTTGCCAGGGTACAGGTGCGTGCACAAGGTGACCCATTTCGACCCGTTGGCCCTTTGTCACGTTCTACACGGGTACCTGGCCCTTGCGTGCAGGCGATCGACTACGTGGTGCAATGTACACATTGCGGGTTGCGATGAAATACAAACGAATTTTCATTCTTGACTGGACGAGACCAAGTGTCATAACTGACTTCCTGGTTCCGAATGAAATTGATTGGCGATATGTTGGTTTCCCGCCAGGCTATTTTCAAGAATCGTACAGCAACTTAAGTAAGGTTGAAATTGAAATGCCCCGCATATGACCCCCAACGGCTGATATGACCGTTTTTGGATGCAGCCCTCGAGGAGTACAATTCTACATCCTGGTATCGTAATGATTCAACTCATGCCATAGAAAAATTTCAGGGAATTAAGGTCAGTGTCACGCTGAATCCACAGACCCTCGGGTACGGACGCCGTTGCTTGAAGCGAGGAGCTCACAACACGAAGCGCATGGCATCTTTGGTTTACGTACACAGCAGGGAAGTATTTCCCCCGTACTGCCCATGTCACGCCCACAGAGTTTCGCTGTTATGGAAGTCAAGCACTTCGAAGACAACGCTCCGGTAGGCCAATCGTACGGCAAGCAGACACCGTACAAGCAACCTCGTATATCACTAACGCTCGTAGCTGTCGTTATCTTGCCCATCGTGAGGCGACGACAAAGGCACCCCGGAAAACGCCGGGTTATCTGCCAGCCTGGCAAAGTCGTACGGGTTGTCCTTGGTTTGCGGTCGCATGGCTCTCTAGGCATAGAGCAGGGATGCCACGGGCTTTGCTTAGGGGCAAATGCATGATCAGTCTGATAGATCCCTGGAATAAACGTGAAGGCGAGTGTGTTAGTGGTTAACTTGACGCCGCCGATCGGTGACACGACGCCCATCCACCCGTCGTTCATTGTTGCCACGCAGTTCCTGCCACCGGTAGATCCGGAGCATGCCATTGAGATTGGCGCTTGCTACTTCCAGTTTTTGTTTAAACCAAACGAAACGATCGTCCGTGCTGGGGAGGAGCAGCTTCGTGAGCTGTACGGGCCGGGCCCGGTGGACTATGTGGCGTGGCATTGGTACGTGTGCCCGGATGTGCACGAGTGCGTGTACTGTGCATCCCTGTGCCGCTTGACCCCTGCGCTCTCCTGCACAATCCATTGTCGTCAAAACGTTCGGCCGGTCGTGTACTTCTCGGATCCTCGTGCTCTAGACGGCACCCGATCGGCAACGCCTCTGGACGTTGCTTGTGGCCCTGGCGTTCAACGGTCCTGGGAGGCTGCACGACAGCAACAAATGGAGTGGCCACCGCATGCTTTGGATCGGGACCCTAATGGCGTTGGTTGTATCCGTCGGGACCACAATTCCAGCTCTGCGCACCGTGGTGCTTTATCCTGATCAATGGACACCGAGTCAAATCGCTGCCCCTTACGGCATTGGAGGTGACCGTTCACTGGACGGCGCGGGCACCGCAAGTGGTCCCGTCAGATCCGTCGGATTGAACACCCAGGAGCATAATGTCATGGTACAGATGAGTTCTCACTGGCCTCGTCGGGCTTACCGGTCGACCCGTCCCTCTCTCTCAGGCGGCACCTGGACGTCGACCTCGACTTGACGCCGAGAGAAAAGCCCATCGAGTCATCAGCCCTCCAAAACGCAATGGCGTGCGCGGAGAGGATATCCAGTGACATCAAGATTGACTTCCTACAGCGTCCAATGTTGCTGATCACAGACTTCAACAGTAAGCTGTCGAGGGAGCACGGTGTGGGTTGGGATGTCCCGGAAACGCATTCGACACAATGGGGTCCGCTGTAACCTTCATTCATTCATCATTCGACAGGGGCGGTCGAAACGCTGCACTTCGCTGTTGCGGGGGCGTACCATCACCGATGCTCCAGGAAGTCGACGGCATCAACTTTGGGCGGGATACCGGCCATGCTTATGCTACCTGACAGACGGGTGTTTCGCATGACCCAAGCACACGATCTCCATCACACGCGTCCTGTCTTTTGTCCAGGGAAGGGTATCGAAGATTGGCATAGCCTGTGAAAGGGTTGAGCTGCCCCCTTGATGCCCTGCCTTGAGCTCGCATTCGGCATTGCACGTCGTGATTACCTTTCCTACTTCATCCGCTGCAACAGTGCTTGGTTTGCAGGTAATGTCGCTGCCATCGGTTGTCCGACCTCCTCGGTCTGACCCGGACGCCCGGGCCTGCCTCACACCGCCCGCCCGTTTCCTCATGTGTCCCTGCATGTCTTCAGTCTTCCGGCAGCTTGTGCTGCGGGGCGACTTCCGCAAGCTGCGCACGACCAACATCACCGCAGAGCACATCGACAAGGGGCCCCAAATTGATTACCAGAGCGTGTTCGTGGACCTGTACCTGCTGTCCCGTGCCCGCTGCCTGCTGACCAGCTGGTCCGGCTACAGCAAGCTAGCGCTGTGGATGGCTGGCTCCAGCGACCTCCTCAAGTGTCACAGAGACTGGTGGGGCTGCCACGAGAAGGTTCAAAACATTAAGCGGATCTAGGCCGTATTCGGCGTGGTGACGCAGCGCTGCACTCCATCCCAAGGGCGCAGAGCAGCGCTCCATCCCAAGGGCGGCCCAGGGACCACTCCTGCCTAGGGCTGCCATGACTCGACAGCGTATTTATTCTTCGTTTATAAGTCTGTGATAGAGCCTCTGCATCGATAGAGCGTGTGTCTGTATGCGTGCGTAAGGAATGGGCTTAATGAGATGTTGAATATGTTGAAGTGTATGCAAATTTGCGTCTTGTAGATTTTGAATTGGAACCAGGATTGGAACCAGGACAGCACGCGGAGGACACCCGGTGGACACACGGGCCCAGCGGACTGGTGACCCAAGCACGAGAGGTGAGGCTTCCTGAGGTGGCTGTCGTTCGGCACTGGTTACCTCGCCGACGTTGCAAAGACCAGAGTGATGACGATGGACAACGGTACAGCGTGGAGCGTGCGTTCATTGGATTTTGCAGCCGAAACCTGAGACAGATTTGGTTCGTATTGATTTGGTTGCTGCCGCGTTGCGTTGACTTGCTGTGGGAGATTTTATTTATGTCGGAGCATTCCTCTGCAAGCGAGATATTCGGCGCTTCACGAGATCAGGACACGGCGTTGAACACGAAGTCAAACCTGTCCAGCATGGCCCTTGCCCTGCTAACGCCTGAACTGAGACTGCGAGTACATGCAAGTGGCCAGTCGTGTGTGGAGTGGATGTGGGTGTAGGCTTTGGAAGCGTTCGCAAGGCCGCAGCGAACTGCCCGTTGAGTATGTCTTGCCCCCTAGGGGCAGGTGGTCCACAGTCGGGGCCGGGCACTCTGTTGTCACAGGTACGGTACGGGATGGGTACCTTGTGCGCCGTGGGCCGCTAGGTGCGAGACAGGGTGGAGGAGGTCGGTCAGGTTCAGGGCGGCGCACCACAGAGCAGCGGCAAAGTCCGTCCGCACTAGCGGATAGCTGCTCAGTGGGCTGACCCTAGTGCGCCATCCGGACCGGTACCTGAGGGCGGCTCTCAAGCCCCCTTGTTCGGCCATAATATTGGGCCACCGCCGGGGAACCGGACAGGCTATTGACGGTGGTAGTTCGGTGTTCGGTAGTTCGGTGAATAGGCGCGCCTGTGTGGTTGACTCCCAATGGGCTCTTCCCGACATCCCGGGTAGTACGAGCCCGAGGTGGGTTTTCAATTGCGGAGGTGCAGCACACGGTGGCCCTCGGGGACCTCCCGCGACTCAGCTCTGTGGCTTGATTTGCGTCTCTGGCGCGCTGAAGCGCTCGCTGATCAGAGCAACCCAATGGCCTTCATATACGCCAGTGCCAGGGGTTTGGGTCCCTAGGCGTGGCAAAAGGCATGCAAGCTGCTTCGCCCGCATGAGTCAGTCATGAAGCTGCTTCACAGTATCGACTGCAGATCGTCGCACTACTGAACGACTGATGTGCTAAATTTTAAAAGCAGGACCAGTCAGGTTCCGATGTCTGATTGCTAATCAGGCGCTTCGGTACACACCGCGCGACATGAGTCGCCCGCCTGGACACTGCCCCAGTGGTGCATGCGCAACGGCGAGGAACCCACACTTGACATCAGACGTGCTTGGTTGCATGAGTTTGACGTGTATGACGGCATGCCTGGCGGGGCATCACCGATGACACTTGTAGTTCACTGTAATCTAACTAATTCATCCATTAGTTTATGTTCAAGTGGACCCCGCGGGTCATACATGAATGAATGAACGTTACAGCGGACCCCAAAGGGATCAACCTTGTATACCAGGGCAAGCCCCAGCAGGCCCCACCGCCAAGGCAGCAAGACAACTCAACGCCGCAGACAAAAAAACACACCGGGCCATGACCCGACCCAGACAGACACCGAAGCAAGCAGACGCGCATAGCGGGGCAACATTACCAAAGGGATAGGCACAGCAGGGGGCAGAATCCCCAGAAGTGGATAAAGCCAAGCACAGGGAAGGTCGCCCACACAGGCACCCCATTACCCAGCTACCACCACCCCTGAAGCACCCAGCGCTGCACCCTCTCGAGGTCTTGGAAGACCCAAGCCTGGCTCATGACACTGCCCAGCGACCGCTAGTGGAGTAGCCCGCATCAAAAGAAGCACCGTGGCCAAGCAACAATATACCAACGGGAGCCCTGCCCCCTACCCCATCTGAGGGCAGGCCAGGTCCCCAACTTGGGCCCCGGGTGGGTGAACCCGTATTCAAACCGGTAGAGGACGGGGACCCCTTGTCTCAGCCTTCATCAGGAGTCGGCCCCGCACACCGCAAGACTCCCCCCGAGCCCCGACACTTTCAAGAAAGGGTGGAAGGGGCCCACCGAGGTCCATCCACGTCTCGGGAGGCCCAACTGGGCAAACCCATGAAGGCGCCCCCAAAAGTCAGCGATTGCACGCCGCTCCCCTTGCTCTGCCAACTCCGGTCCCGGCAATACAGTCTGACCCCGACCAGGAGCTGACCGCCGCAGGGCGGCCGCCATGACCAGTCTCCATGGCCGCGACCGCGGCCAACACCACCACATCCCAGACACATTGCTCCACGTGTGGCGAGGGTTCCGCCAGCCAGACATGCGTCCTCCGTAGCCGCGCCCCTAGGCGCGATTCCATCTGACCCACCACCGCCTGGGCCACCCGGCACGACCAGAAGTGGTGCTGGTGGGGTGTGTCTGCCTCCCCGCCTTCCACTGGGTATCCACCGCACCGACACTGCGCCACCCTCGCGTGTCGCATATGGGAATTGCCCAACAACGGGACGCCATCGACTGTAAGGCGCCAAAAGGCCTCCTTATGCTCATTTTTGGGCGGGGCCCCAGCGCGAAGCGCGTTCGGGGGGCCCCGCCCCCTAGGATTGCCCATGTCCGTGTGTCCGTGTGTCCGTGTGTCGGTGTGTCCGTGTGTCCGTGTGTCCGGTAACAGCAAAACGTTCATTATCCGCTAAACTAATTCGCAATGTTTGTCATATTAATTGTCCTCTATTGCAAGGTAACTTTGGTTTGGCTGAAAAAAATTCTTTGCGCACAAACGGTCAAAGTAAAGCTCCGCGGTCTCCATGGACCCGAGTCAACATCCACCCAACGCCTCTCGCGCTCATGTTTGTTGCAACAGGTGCCGCGTGATGAATACTTGGATTAGGGGCAGGTGGCGCGTGCTAAATTGAACTTCCATAGTGTTCTGATGTTTGAACATCAAGATGCCACCAACACCAAGATTTGCCTTTTTGTTTTGCCAGATGAATACAATTCAACATTATGTATTGAATCAAAGTTTCAAGATGCAAAGGGATAGCATACCGAGTACCAAGGAGTTCTCCAGTTCCGTGGGCCCGAAGTCCGGCTCTCACCGCGACTTTTTTGCACCCTGCTTTGGCTTTACATTGCTATGTAACTATTATAGCAAACTTTAGAGGTTCACGTCTGCTGCACGCGTGCAGCAGAAGGCAAGCCGACGGACCAAACAACGACAGTTTCACGGCCAGAATGCTTCAAGCTTGATTTGTGATCATCTGCTTGACAGAAGGATGTGGTAGTGCAGAGGCGACTAGCGTTACGATAGTGATAATGCAGATGCCATGACCGCCGTGTACTGCAGGTTGGTTTCGGGGCTACCTACCTGCTTGAGCTTGCTGAATCTATACACGCCGATCCACCTTCAACATCAACGACACCCTCAATGGCACCCTTTCACTCTCTCACACTCTTGCGCGGTAATAGAGTTTTCGTTGTAAAGCAAGCGGCCTGTACGGATTGTAGGGGGCCCCGCCCTTTTCCGGCTTCAAGGAAGCCGACCCCCTACTTGTCCCACCGGGTACTAAGCCAGACGCGGCTCAGCAGCCCCTGGATCCGGGCGGCCGCCACCTGAGTGGTCGGGTCGGTGGGCCCCAGTCCTAACGCCTCACAGGCAAACAGCAAGGCCGCACTGCGTCGATCCGCCACCTCGGCTAGTTGCATCGCTGTCCCCACCCGAACAGAATACTCTCCCAGGGCCACCTTCAGCCCATTGTTCAACCGCCAGCCCATGCGATCGAGCAGCATGGCCGTCACCTCCTATTCCGTGGGCACCTGCGCCCCCTGGGTCCCGTCCGACCGTACCTCTAGGGCTGCTGCCACCCAGGCCGTTGGTAGCCTTGCTCGAAGGTCCACCAGTCGTCGGTCTAGCTCGGCCCATTGCCGCCAATCACCCCATCGCCCGGTCCCCGCGCGAGTACCCAGGCAATCCTGTACGAAGGTCGCCCATGCCCGTGCCATGCCCATGCCCGTGCACCATGTCGGTTACCATCCGGAGCCCCTCCCCCGCACGGATCAGTTGCCCAACCGTTTGCAGCCCGGTGCAGTCCACCAGGTCTGGGAATACATGCTCGAGGCCGGGGCGGCCCCCCTCGGGCAGTTCCTCCGGGAGCAGTGGGTTCCCCCACAGTGGTGCGTTCCAGCACCACGCCCCCGGGGAGAGCGGGTGTTCGGCAATGTTCACCACTCTGGGCAGGGCGGCTAGGGCTGTCACGACCCGCTGTACCTCTAGCTCTAGCCTTCAAATCCCTCTCCATGGGCTGTCGCCCGTTGCCGTGAGCACCATGCGCGGCTTCCATGCCGCGGAGGCATCCGCTAGAATCGTTCCTCGACTCGTTGCCAGGGGGCGGCCCGCTGGTGGCGGGTCCTCCTCATGTATCGCACCGTATCGCACCGCCGCTGAGGCCCAGCGCGCACGGATATGTTCCCGCAGCGGCAGCGCGCCGAAGCCCCCCATAGTCGGGTGCCCAGGCAGCAGACTACGTGGCACCCCAGTAGGCCGCCTCTCGGTGGCTTCGGGGCCCTGGGCCCTATCTACTAGGCGTGCCGTCCACCCTTCGAGTCGGTCTATCACTGCCTCCGGCGGCATCCCGCCATGCTCCATGTGCCACGTGAGTCTGTGTAGCCCGTACGCCGCTGCTGCCGACGCCCTCCCGAAGGCGGACAGGGACAGTTGCGCAATCCTCGTGAACCTGACACAAACCTTGTCTATCTGCGCTCCCCAGTCCACGACCGGGGCGCCATCCACGTCCGTGTAAGGTAGGCCTAACGCCGTGGCGGTTTTGACCACTCGCATCCCGCACCGAACCTCTTCGCCTCCACCCCTTTCTCCGCGGGTCCCACCGGTAATAATTCCACCTTGTCGGGGTTCAGTTTCTGTCCCGATCCCCTGGCAAAGATGTCCATGCTCGCCAGGAAATGCCCGAGTTCGACCGAGCTGCCCATGATCACCTCAGTATCGTCCGCATATTGCATGGCCGTGGTTAGGTCTTCTTCGGTAGGGCGGAGGCGGATCCCCACCCCCCGGTGTTGCAGCCAACACAACAAAGCCTGGGCCACGAACAAATAGAGCAGGGGGGCTAGAGGACATCCCTGGCGCACCCCCGCTTGCATAGGTACCATCCCCGACTGGAACGAAGCCGTTGACCACCGCCAGGGAGCGCGTGGAGTTCAGGAGGGTCCGCACCCACGCGGTGAGCCCCTCCCCAGCTCCCATGATATCCATCACTTCCAGCAGGAAGCCCCGATCAATAGTATCATACGCCTTTGCTATCCCCAAAAAAGCCACCACGCACGATCTGTCTTGCCTCGCCATGAGGCGTGGTAATAGCCGCAGGAACAGAATGTTGGCCCCAATCAGCCGGTCTGGCAGGAAGGAAGACTGCTCAAGGGCAATCACCTTCCCTAGGGCCGGGCCTAGCCGATTCGCAATTGCTTTGGTCAAGATGCGGTAGTCCGTGTTGAGCAGCGTGATTGGCCTATAGCTACCAGGATCATGCTGTGCACCCCGATTTTTGTAGATGACCGTGATCACCCCGTCCACAAACCCCTCCGGAGTGCGGTGGGTCCTGGCGATGGCCGTAAATAGATCGGCCAACACAGTTGCGAATACGTCCTTAAACGCCTTGTATGTAGGTACCCCGGGATTCCATCCCTTCCGGGTGACTTTCCCGGGGGTAAACCCTTGAGGACCCGTCGTACCTCCTCTGTGGACACTTCCTGCCGGCCTACCTCCTCTGCATCACCCTCCGCCATTCGCGGGCCCCTCTCTCTGACCGCTTCGAGCACCGCTGCCCGTGCTTCGGGGCACTGATCCTGGGGGGTCGGCAGACCCTCCCCCAGTAATCTGCAACCACTTGCGGCAACTTCGCCATGTTGGTGACTAGGCTGCCGTGTTTGTCGCGCAGGCCCGCAACAGATTGCTGGGCCTGGGCGGGCCGCACCATGTATGTGAGGGCCCTGCTGGGCCGCTCCCCCGATCTCAACCAGTGAACTCGCGCGTGTTGTGCCTGTCGTGCCCCCTCTTCCGTCATGGCAGAGACCACCTCCATCTGTGCCGCCACAATCCCGTCCATGCTCCCCAGGGTCTGATCCCCTTGGTCAGCCGCTGTTTGGCGCCTCGCGACTTCGTTCAGCGCCAATTTAACCCGTTCTCCCGGGCGGGTGCGTCTGCTCCGTGCCTCTTTGTTTAGGCCACGAACCATGTGCGCTAGCCGGTGTTTGAAGGGGACCCACCAGTCTACCAGCGCCTCCTCCTCGCCTTCTCCCGGGCGTCCCCCAAGCTCATCCAGCAGCCAGCCCTCAATCAAACGCCTGCCGAAGATCCTGGTGGGATGTAAAGTCACACCGCACCCTGTTGATGCCAGGGCCGCGGTTGAGGCCCGTTCGGGCCATGAGTGTCATAATCGCCATCCTATGGTCGGATGGTGTTGCGGTTGGAATGCTAGCCCCGGAGACATAAGGGGCGGCTCCCTCCGATATGTAAATCCTATCTAGTCGGGAGCCCCCGGGTGTCGGTGCCACGTACATGTGTGAGAAATGCCGCCGCCCCGGGTGTGCCGCCCGGAACGTGTCAACCAGGTTAGGGCACTGGACGTTAAAGGCCTCCGCGACCGGCCTGTCTGCAGCTCTACCCTGTTCCCCTGCCGAGCTATCCATGCTGGGGTTCATCACAAAGTTGAAGTCTCCCGCGACAATCACAGTGTTTGATTCATTCGCCGCCGCGCAGGCGGGTGCAAGCATCTTGTTCACGAAGTCGAGCCGCTCACCCACGGGAAACCGTGATGTGGGTAGGTATACGTTGACCAGCAGGTGTATCCGGTGACCGCCCCACCGAAACGTCCACTGGCATGCCCGCCCCTTCGGGGCGTGGTGGTGTCGTACCCCTTCCGGGGATCCACCGCGGTGGCAGTGCGAAGGAGGCCTGCCCGCACGATGATAGCCACTCCTCCTGACCGTGCCGAGGATGCATATGAGTGCGAGACAACCTCCCACCCCTGTTCATGAAGGATCGCCGCCCCGGTCGCTAGCTTGCGTTGGATGCCGTTAAACTGCTTCTGTGTGGTGATATGCGTTTCTTGTAGGCACACGGTGTCCAGACCTAAGCCTACCCACATCTTCATCGCCGCCCCTAGCTTGGCGTCGTGCCCCGCTAGGTGTAGCCCGTCAGCATTCCACGGCCCCACTCTCAGGGGCCGGTAGTACCTGCCCCTTCGACTGCGGCTGCCCGTCACTCGTCACCCATGTTCTTGTCCTCCGGCGCCAGGGTCCGCAGGCTCTCATACCGGTTGTGGGTGGCGCCCTCCGCGGGTTGAGGGAGGTTGTTTCGGGCGGGACGCACGGGTCGCGGCGCTGGCTGAAACCCATCGTCTGCCGTCATCACCGTATCTTCATCCGCAGGCCCGTTCTTCCTCTCCGCTGTCAGTGCCACCGCAGGGTTCTTGGCTGGGGGGGTTTCGCCCGCGCCGGAGGTCGACCTCGGCCTTGAAATGCCCTGCCGTGGGGGCGCTCCTGCCGGGGTTTCCTGGGTGTCTGGCGGCGGCGGAATGATGGCCGTCGCTCGTGGGGGGTTTCTGTGGGCCCCTGGTCCGTTCGCGCCCGAGCCGCTGGGTCCGGGGTTCGGTGGTCCAAAGAACCGGCCGGACGTCAGGGGTCGTGCCCCTGTCGGGATGTTCACCCGAAGTCCTCCCTCGCCCGCGGCTGCTCCGGCTGGGGCCGCGGCGGTTGTCGGTGGTGTCGCTACTGCCGCCGCTGGGGTTGCTGGGGTCATACATGCCTGCAATTGCTGCTGGGGTTGCTGGGGTTGCTGGGGTTGCTGGGGTTGCTGGGGTCATACATGCCTGGGGTCATACATGCCTGGGGTCATACATGCCTGGGGTCATACATGCCTGGGGTCATACATGCCTGCAATTATCGGCGCCACCACGCCTGCGCGGCTACGCGAAGCTTTTAGATAACGCTCTCCTGCAAGGCCGTTCTCTTGGCAATTGTGAACGGCTTGTTTTTATGACACACCACCTAGAAAACAATTGGGTAAGGTAGGGTTGTAAAGAGGTCCTAATCCCCTAATCTAAGGAGGGTGGTACCGGCTATCCTTATACGTCGATCCAAAAGAAGGCCGACCCAGATAGCAGCTGACCCGGTCTGTATCTCCACGAACGAAGCGCAGCCAAGATATCTATACGGGCATAACTGAAGCTGTTTATGTGCTGCGGAGCATTCCTAGATACTAAAGTCGACAACAGGTGGGCGGGGCCTCGTTGCGGCTTTCTCACGACAGCGCAGCAAACGAACTAGAATGCATTAGGTTTAGCGGTCCATGCAAATATTTTGGCTTGTGATCGAGTTCGGATTTCGATGGTGGGACCTTAGGCAATTCGTGTGCGGAGCACCGCCCAGCTTGAGAAAAGCTGACAAGGAGAAATCAACATAATACTGTTGATATACCATGGATCATCATAATGTTCGGGTGGTTCGATACAAGGGCGGCCGCAGCAGCAAACTTTCGACGAGTAAAGGTTTTCGGGGGTTTCCCGCCGAGATGAGTAATTTGTAGTCGTACATCCCAAAATGTCGTTCTCTCCAAATTGAAGATGTGTGTGTTATATATGGTCTTTATAACAGATATACTTGACACAAACATAGGCTTTAGCCCTACTCGTGACAAGCAACCCTTCCGTGATCATCATATGTTAGACATTTACCAGTAGGCTTTACCAGTCTTACCAAGGCGCTACCAACTCTTCATATTTGGCATCAGTGTTTGTGGCTGGACATGGCTGACAAGGCGTTTCGATTCTGCAAGTTTGCGCTCGTCGTGATGACAGTTGTTAATGTCGCGGTCAGTTCTGTCCGTGTAGTCCCTTGACTGTGCGCATGTGATTCACAAGATAATTACTGATCTACTTTGTTTTGATATTTGGCAGGAGGTCGCGGACGCTGTCGGCGGTCGACGATTACTGCAGAACCCGGACTTACCATCGCAGCGCAGCAGTAAGCCGGAACGAATTTTCACGAATAGTTACCTGCGTGAATCTGCATGAATTTCTTCACGGTGCAGCAGTTGCGAATTCCTCTATCGTCATAATTGACAGCCTCGCCGTCGGGGCGTGCTTTGAGCTGATAGCCTGTGCGTATGTGTCCCTGTCCCTTTAGGTAACCCTTCTTGGCTGAATCAGGGCAGCGGCTCTCAGTCGCAGCAGTCCGATAGCTCAAGTCAGGGCCAGCCTCAGACCTTGGCGCAACCCCAATCTCAGAATGCGCTGAATGACATGTTGACGAATTTGGGCAGCACCGCTACCTCTTCTCTTCCTGTGGTAATCTTCACTGGTGGTCTCTTCGGCGCGGGCTGGTCGGACAGCAGCTACGGCGGTCGTCCCTTCACATCGTTTGCACCCGCAGGTATTTACGAATCACTAACTCCACGGCGACTCTGCGGCAGCCTTGCTCAACGTACTGGGTTACATGCTGCTTGCCTTGCTGGCATCCGGTAGAAAAATAAGGCTCGTGACTAGGCTCAGCGTGCTGCTGCACGATGCCGCGCGACCGCATTTGTGCAACCTCGTCCTTCATATCGCGCGTACACTTGTCTGCAGGCAAGGACAGCGGCACGGCGTCCTGCCACTACCTCCCAGTGGGAGCAGCCAAGAGCTTCTATGGTCCTCAAGCGTCTTTTGAGGGCAAGAGGTGGGATTCAGGGTTTTCCGGGCAAGGGGTGAGATTCACCTCCCAACCTTGGCCGTGCTTTTCATGGTCCGGACTGGGGCTGATCGCGGGCTTGCCCTCGTTGGCTGCTCTTCCGCTGGCGGAGCTTGTCGTGTCGTGCATTGGCTTAATATCGGTCAGCTTGCCGGGTCTCGGCCAGAGAGTCTTCCTGTGCGGCGTCTCGAGCGACGGGATGCGTCCTGACTGCACGAGTTATGTTCGAGTGTCTCGAGGTCATGCGTCTTATCCTGCGTTATGGTCCGTGGTTTGGATGAAGACGCCCGGGACCCAGATCTGACCCAGATCGCGACGACTTGCCCTCTCTTCCACGCGCTTGTCCTTGCCGCGCATGCCCCTTCAGGGCTCTCCAGTTGTGGGCTTACGCGGGTGCGACTGGTGTTCCGGATGTCAACCTTGTGGTGTCAGGCACCTCGCCAGCCGCTTGCCGCCAGGTTCCGCTCAGCTCCGTCTCCATCGCTGACAGCACCGCCAACGGTTGGGTCAAGTACTGGGTCGACCTCAACCGGTTCAGCTGGACACAGCAAGCAAGTGGATCCTTCTCGGGCTGCGGCTCCAGCGGCACCAGTGTGAATGAGCTCGTTAAGCTGGACTTCCTCAACACCCACCCCGAGTACGAGGCACTCCTGTGCATCGATGACATCCGCTTGATGCCGTGAGCTGGTTTTAATAGCCCACGCAGCATGCTGGAGCCGTCAGGCATGCAGATCTTAACCGGGGTGCATGGATTTGAAAAGAGACCCCTTCTGCCATAGTCACCACCGCTGAGGAAAGCACCGCGCAATGTGTTTTTTTATTGCCGTTCGACAATGTACCATACGATAATCCGCGACGAAAGAATGGATGGGAAATGGACTCTGGAACCTGGAAGGTTGCTCTCGCATGGAGATTTCAGGTAGGCAGGTCGGCGGGCAGGATGTCTGGGGTAACCTAGATCGCGGGAGGGAATCGTCGCAGGCTGGTCACCATGGTCGGGTCATCACTGGCCATCGGTGTACACATTGGCATTTCCCTTGTTTCAAGCTCTACCTGCGCATCGTGTGCGCATCGTGTGTCGGATTTGTACTGCGTTTGCACGGAAGGTTATCAACATGTCGCGCTCGGGATGGCCGAGAAGGCACACAACGTAAGAACGCATCGGGATGCATGACGCGAACGCAATGCGGCGCCGTTTCATAGTGTATGTGGCGGCCTGCGAAGTCAGTGGAGGTGGCTATGGCGGCATACGGTGTCTGACATAGGAAACACTAATGCCATGGTGGCTGGCAATGCACGTTCCATCTTCATGAAGGACGATCATCCTTGTAATCCGAGCAGGATAACATCGCCAACCAATACTCCAATTTCACGTCCAGCCCCCGGGCACCTAACACAACACAGCCATCTCGGAGCGCCGGCTGGCTACACGGGCAGTGCAAGTCGCCCAGAGAACGTAAACCAGAGCCCGTCAATTACTGGTGACAGCAAGAACCTTCCCAGTCCTCACCAACGTGAGGACTGCACAAGGCTGCACAAAACCCACTCCTGACACCAACATGATGCATCAATCGCCTTGTGTGCTGCAAACGTTGTGCGGTAAATGTCCCTAAAAAAAGGGTGTGTGCACACAGCATGCTGCGGGTAAAGCCGCTCACCCACTCCACCTGGTCGTGCAGCGCCCCAGAAGGCTCACGGCATGCATGTCATTGAACGGCTGGCCCGGCTGCGTCCGCTTCTCTCCCGTTTGCTTGGCCAAGCACTCGTCCTTACCGCTACGCCTCCTCAGAACGCTGACATCCACAGCACGCCCCGTTCGGCCCCGTGGTCGGGAACCAGGCACCACGCCGCGTCGCTGCTGGAACATCCCCTGACTGGGAGTTGCGCCTCATCCGCGTCATCCTCCACGTCCTCACCTTCCTGTCCCACCTTGGCTTCATGCTCCTCTCCGTCTGCTCCGTCACGACGCCCAGATGCCAGCACCACAAACCCCGTGTGCCTGACCTCGTACACGAGCGCCCAGGGTGCTACCATGGTTGCGGCGCATGCCACAGCCTCGCCGTGTGTGACCACCAGCACAGCTTCGCCCGAGCACGCCCCTGGCTGGCGTCCCCGCTGGCTCTGCCGCATATCCGGTCCTGGCGGCCCCATGTGAAGCCCCGCGTCCCGCTCGCCTGTGTCCTTGCCTTGGTCCTCGTCCTGCCGCCCAACCTGGCTGGAACTGGTCGGCACGGACGTGGCGCTATCGCAGACGCCTCCGTGGCTGCCAGCGCCGCCGGCGGCCGACTCCCCCGGAGGAGGCGTCCGGGCATTGCCGAACGCCGGCGGCGTTGCTGCCGACGCTGTCGTTCCTCGCTGCAGTTCGCAGCCACTGTCGCTGTCACCATCAGCTGCCGTACTACTACTAGCACCGAGTCCGATTGTGGAAGACTTCTTTGCCCGGCACACCGTGATCTCCGGCCACCACAGCGTGCGCCAGGGTCCAAGTCCCTGCTGTCCTACGTCCCGGTTAGCCGTGATTAATGTTGACCCGCGCGCCGAGGCCGCTGCGTCGCTGCCTTCCCTAGAGTCACGGGCAGTGTCCGAGAACTCCGTAGCGGCCATCAGGCACCGCAGCGCTGCCCGGTACCGAGCGTGGGCTTCCTCAAGCGCCTCCGGACTGTACGGCACGCCGGGCGTCGTTTGGCTGTACCTCTCCGCCGCCCCGGGGGCGCAATCAGCAGGTTGGGAATTGGACTGGTTGGGTGCGGTTCGACCATCACCTTCCGCTTGCCGCTGGGGCGATGCCGGCCTTGCCCTGTTGTCGTCACCGCCGAGGGCCTCGGCGCGTGGGGCCACATCGGGGCCTTCTACGTCCATCCGGAGAGGGCAGGGCCGGCAGCCGGGGGCCCCCTGCTGCTCGGTCTCTGCTTTGGTGCAGGGCCCCCGGAGTTGTCCGCGCTCCGCGCCCACGGCACCGTCCGGCGGCAGCTGGGACGTCTCAGGGCCGTGCCCGGTGGGGCAGGTGCCGATGGGGTCGGTGTCGGCATCGGGGGCGGGGGCGGCGACCCCAAGCGCGCTCAGGTGTGGCACGTCGTCGAGTGTCGGGGGCAGCACTGATACAAGGAAGCCCTGCAGGGCATGTACAGCGAGGCGCGAGAGCGGAATCACGCGATGGTGGCTTAGGTTGCCGACAGAACTCGCAGGGTACCGTAGGACAGGAGGCAGCACGACGTGCCCGGGTGATGCATGCCATGGCGGAACATGACGGCCAAGTCCCCGCAGTGGAGACGTGGGCGGAACACATGGGCGGAACCCATTCATGGCCGATGCCATGACGACATAGAAGTGCATTTCCCCGCTCTGTGAACAGTGCCAGGGGTGCGGAGGAGCCAGGGCAGGCTGTGTGTCTGGAAGGCCATGTCTTCAAAGGATGACACACACGAGAACGAGGTCGGAGATCTGTTGACCTCTTGAGACGCGGGGATGAGCGCGCACTCGGTTTGATTCAGGCCACACACCTGCAGCACCCGGCCGGTGCACGGATCGCCCCGCACTCCCGCCGCGGCATCTGAGGATCCCTCGCCGCCCGTAGCTGGCGCCGCCGCAGCTCCCTCGCCGTTTTGGTCCCGTGCTGTATCCCCCCGTTGCCGCGCTACCTCGTCCCGCTCCCCTGGCGCCCCGCCGCTACTGGCTTCGGGTGCCACGACCGCGCCCAGCTGCGCGAGGAACTCCTCGGCGGAGCAGAAGTCACTGGTGCCCTCCCCGCATGTGCAGCTGCTGGAGCCCGCGCCGTCATCGCTCCGGCTGCGGGCCTGCACCGGTGACCTGGGCCACATCCAAAGGGGGAGCGGCCCTGCCGGGGCAGCTGCAATGCGGCACAAGGCCTCGGAAAGCAGCCAGCTGATCTGCAGCCGCTCGATGCCGAGGCGGCGGCAAACCGCTGCGGAGGTTTGCAGGCACCTGCGGATGCGCGCAATAGCGTGACGGAGCCGGGCGGGGCGGGGAGAGTTCTCGCGGCGTGAGTGATGGGTCACACGCCATACTCCACACACGGCCGGGCCGAGACGGGACGGGGAGCCCGCATAGCTGCTGCATGCTGGGCCATGGACCGGCGCGAGCACTCTCGCTGAGGGGAGGTGACTCACAGCGCACCTCAGGAAGGGCGATGTCACGACCGCCACGATGCGGACGCCTGTGTGATGCTGCCAGGAAGCCAGCCGGGACGCAGCTTCTGCCGCCTGCTCGAGTCCGCGGGACGAAAGCGGGGGGTCCCAGGGACGGGCCCCCTGCCGGCCAGCCTCCATCACGGCCCAGCTGTCATCAACCTCGTCCTGCCGTTCAGCATGCCGCATTACTAGCAGATAGCGTGGCGCCACAGGCGCCATAGCGCCAGTCCTAAGCAGCTGAGGAATCGGAAAGGAGAGCGTCAGGGCTAACGTTTACCACAGCACAGCAATTTATGCGCCTGGCGATCCGGTTTGAAGCTGCTTGTTCGTCACTTTAAAAGTACCGCAACGCCGTATGCTCCCGTATGCCAAACTGCTCCCACTCCTCATATGCAGTCGTTTTACTGATTCACAATTAATGTTGACGGCCCTGCATGAGTTGCGCCTTGCTGCCACGTACTAGTCATTTTCGCTCTGAAATGAGTTTCAACTCCTTTCGGCCCTGACCAGCGCCGTTGCACACATGATTTATAACGTATTTGAAAATGCCTGCTGTGATTAACGTTGGAGGGCCTGTGGCCTGGGGCCTTGTCGTGCTCGTATCCGCTTGGGCAGTGCGCGCTGTCAAGGCGTTGGCTCGACGGCATCAAGACAGCCGTAAGGGTCAGGATGACGACCTCCTGCCGCATGATCCCAACACCCAGCAGCCACACTACCTGCAGCGTCTGTCCGCGACAGCAATTCGGATGCTGGTGCGCGCCGTACGCATTGCGGGGAAGGGACGGTATAGCGTCGCCCGGTGCCCTCCGTCAACCTACCAATGCCCTACCCTACCCTCCCCACCAGCCCCGCACACACATCATTTCACCAAGCAATCCGCGCAGCCATTTACCTGTTCCGACTCGCTGCTCCGCTTCCCTGCCCCTTCCCTGCCCCTTCCCTGCCCCTTCCCTGGGGGGCAGATTGAGACGGGCGCCCTCCCATGCGCCGTCTTGGAGCTCGCGGATGCCGGCGGTAACACTACCGCCACTGCCAGCAGCAGCACCACCACCACCACCACCACCGCCGCTAGTACGGGCAACCTGCACGAACCCGGCCGCCCCCCGACACAAGGACCTGCGGCCGCCCCCTCCCACCCGGGTCCCGCGGGCGCCTCGCCGCAGTCGTGCCGTATCGTACCCACTGAGCTGGCGGTTGTCGTACCGTGCATGTCAGGTAGGAGGGCCGCCTGGCGCGGACGTCGGCCTAGGGTTTCAGTCCTGTCGAGTTGAGGGATTTTCAGAGCCGCGTGGGGCTTTAGTGTTCGCCCAGCCATGGCATACAGGAGTACACAGCATGGCGGCCTGAGCCGGATGGGGGACCACAACCTCCGGGCTCCCCAACGCTCCTCTGGCGCCCAGAGCTTTCGTTTTGGATCTCGATATTCATCATGGGGGACCCCATGTTGAATATCGAGATCAAGTGTTGGTTTACGAGATCCCGTACTGTTGATCCCAATTGGAATCTCAGGGCGCATCTCGAGCCGTCTGTAAGGCACGCAGCGTGTCAGTCCCCGCCCGCCCGCTCAGCCTCGAGGCCTGCACCGGCCTGCCTGCACCGGCTCCGGCGACAATGCGTGTTGGTCCACGAAACGCCACGTGTCTCGCTGAACGCCCGGTGAGCACCTGGAGAGTGACCTGCTCTCGTATTGTTCTTCTCGCCCGGCGGTCGCCCTCAGTTGTCCGGGCTCGGTTCTGGATTTGGTTTTCCTTTTCTTCTTTACCCCCAGTCGCCGCCTGGGTGCGCGCGTTCGGCGGCGCGGAGTCGTGGCGGTCAGAGCTGGCGCGCGCTGCGTCAGCAGACGCGGCGGCGGCGGCATCGAGCGCCAGCGGCACCGGTGGCATCGGCAGCAGCAGCAGCGGCGGCGGCGCGCGCGACGGCACAGCTTGTAATCCTGTGGCCTCAAAATTCCCCCAGGACCTGCTCTTCAGTCGGACGGGTGGCGGCGGAACCGCTGCCGTAGCCACCAGCCCACTGGATCACGGGCAGGCCTCCGGTGCCATCAGCGAGGCAGGCGGCGGCGCCAACAGCTCTGTCGTACCGCCGTACCCGTCACGCAACGATCTGGTGGTGGTGCTGGGACGGCGCGAGCGCGCAGTGGCGGCGGTGACGGCCGCGGCGGCGGCGGCCGGGTTCAGCAGGTGGGGGCTACGCCACGAACTATGACAGCCGCCCATGCGTCGTTACAGCGGTCGACTTTCTCACAGATCAATTTAGAGGGGCCCTATAGATTCCCACTGCCTTTTGGAACCGGCCGCAGAGCTGGGTTAGCGCCTGTGTCCCACGGACCCCACTACCTCCGCGGACCCCCCCTTGCCATGCATGGATCCCTAGTAGCTGCCTGTGGGCCCGTTACCCCCTGACAAGCAGAGTGGGCGTGTGGGTGGGCCCCGCCGACTCCTTCGCCGTAGCCTCCCTGGACGGCCCCCGGCTGCCCGCCATAAGCCGCCACGCGCTGTGGCTGGTGCTGCAGCTGGGGCACGAGCCGCTGTTCCACGTGCCGGCGCTCGTCCTGGATGTGCGGCGGCCGGACGAGCGACTACTTTACGGCGCCATCCGTGGCACAGTCAACATACCAGGCACGGACCGCGGGGCTTGGGGGGCTTGGTTGGAGTTTAGGGCCGGAGCAAGTCCTAGGGCTGGAGTAGAACCGGGGCCGGGCGCGCGGGTTTAAGATGTAGGGACCGCGGAAATGCGGCGGACCGGGCGCCCGAGGCACAAAAACGGTACTGGCAGCCTGGACGACGTGTCGGGGGGCTTACAGCGCTCGCGCCGCCAGCTGATGTATGTGCTGCCATCGGCCACAAGTGTACCGGCAGCCGTGCGCTGGCCGGCGGGGTATTGTACGGGCAAAGGAATGAAGGGACTGACGAGGTTTCCGAACGCTGTTCGCTACACGAGGGGGGTTGCGGGGCCTGGTACCCTGGTTGCTTGAAACGCCGCAGCGGTGCGAAGTAGACGCCGCGGCCTGGACCTTGGCGTCGCCGGATTGTGCCTCCCACACCGTTCCTGTACCGTTTACAGCTCTACGCAGCGTCCTCAGCACGAAACTGTAAAACCTGTGACGACTGTTGACTCAACCCCGAATGTCGGTACGGTCTACGCACGCCTCAGCGCCTGCCTGTGGCCCCCCTTCCCATCCTTGCACACGCACCCGTCCATGTCTGCTACGCCCGCTCTCTCACCTCCGAGCAGCATTGCGCTCCTGTCCTGCCCCGCCACACCCCACGTCCGTGGTACGTACGACATCTGTGCACGACAGCGGACGAGCTCCAGGCGGCGCTGGCGCTGCCCGCTGGCGAGTTCCGGCGGCGGCTAGGGGTGGCGAAGCCGGGTCGCGATGATGTGGTGGTGCTGCACTCGCGGGCGGGTCGGAGGGCGGCCTGGGCGGCGCAGGTCTGCTGGGACGCGGGCCTCAGAAGGTGGGCTGCGGCATGGCGGTTTGCCCTTGTCCTGGCGTACCCTTGCCGCTGCTGCGGTCGCGTAACTGGTCGGCATGGCCTGCTGCCGACGCCGCTGTGCTCTTGTGATGGGCGGGTTAGGTTCCATGGGTGGGTGAGAGGTGGTGTAAGGGGGAGTTGGGGAGGTGCGGGTGGGGATATGGGTTGAGCGAGGCAACGGGCAAGGGGGGGTTGGGGGCGGGATTGAGGTTCGCGTTTGGTTGCGTCCGAGGGCCAGGGTATCGCCGGGACGTCGGGAGCTGATTCGAAGTGAGCGGTGAGGTGAGGTGAGGTGAGGTGAGGTGAGGTGAGGTGAGGTGAGGTGAGGTGAGGTGAGGTGAGGTGAGGTGAGGTGAGGTGAGGTGAGGTGAGGTGAGGTAGCGTTGGGGCTGTCCCGGGCCAACTTAGCTGGACATTGGAGCGGAGCATTCTGGCGGGATGTCAGAAACGATCCGCCCTCCAACCTTTCTCACGCCGTTGCCCCGCCCCGTTGGCTGCTGGCTCGCAGTGTCTTCGTGTACGGCGAGGGGGTGAATGGCTGGCGGTTCGAGGATCGGGTCAAGCCGTACAGATTGTACCAGCTTGTGAGTAGGGCCGTACTACACGGGTTGCGGCTTGGTGTGGCAAAGCCTCGCGGCGGTAGTGGCTGGTGCCTGCGCGTTGGATGCCTTAGGAAGGGACACGCATGCAATCGTGTATAACAAAATACCCGTGAAGGGAATACCACTATCGTCTGTACATATGTGTATATAAGTATATATAGCCATATGTGAGTGTGTGATTGTTGATAGGGTTGATGCGGTATCGCGAAATGAGCAAATGACCGACAGCACAACAGGGTGCCCCTGACGCGCTGTCCCTAGTGACTCCGCCACCTGCCCGCCTGTCTGTCTGTCTGTCTGTCTGTCTGTCTGTCTGTCTGTCTGTCTGTCTGTCTGTCTGTCTGTCTGCCGCCCGTCTGCGTACAGGCGCGGGTTACAGCACCCGCATGAGCTCCTTGCTTGTGGCTTGCTCACAGACGCCGCGCTGGTCGCTTGCGAGGTTTAGGCTGTACAGATTGGGATGGATTGAGCCTGTCCCTTCCCGCCTGCCCTGAACCCGTTCCCGCCCCCGCTCCAGGGTGCCCCGCCGCCCGACCCCGAGCCCTTCTCACCCGAGGAGCCGGACGAGGCCCTGGGTCTGCAGGTGAGCCACCATCCCTACCTACCTACCTACCTACCTATACCTGCCTAGCTACTACCGCCCTACCCACCTGCCCACCTCCCTGCCTACGTCCCGGGTGGGGCGCCCTAACGGGTGACGCCGCCCGCGCAGGTTGCACTGTGACCGGTGGCGTCGCCCGGCGCCAGCTCCCGATAGCCCCCAATGGCTCCCGATAGCAGCCCCCTCACCCGCGGACGAGGGGTTGATCTCCGACGGGTTCATTGTGCCGCCCACCGCCGCAGGAGCTGCACGCGCTGGGCCTGCCCATGCGCGAGGGCCCCCGCCCGTCCCGCTTCGAGCTGGCCGGGGACCCGGTCACCGGCCGACCCGCAGCTGCGCCGCCGCCGCCGCCGCCGCCGCTGACAAGTGCCCCACCGGCGGGGAGACGGCTTACAGCCGGGATGGCAGTGCCGACTTAGGCGGCAGGAAAGCGATGGAGGCGGTTGCATCAGTGACCGACTTGCAGGCATTCACCTGTAGGATGGTGCGACTGTGGGATGGGGGATTTAAGTGGGCATGTAAACGTTTTGCATGAGGAGGTAGCAAACCGCCCGCGTTTCGGTGCGCGCCGGTCGTCCCCTTCCCTTCCGCGAGGAGGTTCGGTGTGACGGGCCCCGACCCGTCAGCAGCGGAGAGGCGGCCGGGGCGCTGTGGTTCGGCGGAGTGGGAGCAGCAGGTGGAGGGGGGAGGTAGCAGGCGGAGGCAGCAGGCAGGGCGGCGGTTCTGGCGCGGAGCCTCCAAGGAGTTCAGCTGCCAGTACCGTACGGTGCCGTATGGTGTTGGTCAGGAGCTAGGGCCAGGGCCACTCGCACCCGCCGGTAGAGGGGACTCCGTGTGGGGTCTACCACCGGCGCACGGGTGGTTGCCATGGCTGGCCCTGGCCCGGATCCCAACGTCGGCTCTCCTTCAGTCATCGGTTCCCATGGTGCTAGTTTGGCTTCAGGTGCCCAGAGGCCGGTGTGTGGGGGGGGGGGGGGCACTGCCGCTGTGCAGTTAATTTTGTTTACGATTTTGTGTACCGTGGTGGCCGTGTCAGCTACAGGTGCTGGAGCGCTCTCGGGTGTCTGCCGCCCGGCGCAGGAGGGGAGCCACCCGGCAGTCGGAGCCGCACCGCACCGCCGTTCATCGCCCCCCGATCTGTGTGTGCGTATACGGTACGGGAACTGAGCCGCGAGATGAGGAACCGTGGACAATGATTACCCTGAGCCCTGTCTGTCTGTGTTCATGTTTGTAACCGTTACAAATGGACCCGTATCCCGACCGGGTGTACCAACGGGCCCAGATAGCTCGTAGGTGCCTCGTCTCATCAACCCCTACCATGGACTGCGCACCCACCCTCCATCACCCGCGGGGAGGTCACGCAGCCATACCGGCCAACACACCAGGTTACCAGCGCGCCAGGATTGCCTCTCCTGGAAACCACGCCAGACCCGCCTAATCACACGGCGGTAAGGGATCCGAAATTCGAACCGCGGATCTCTGGACAGAATGCCAGTGTCTTTCCCATTTGACGACCCCCCCCGTGTTATTAAGGCAGGCAGAACAGGAGTGCGTGACATGCGAGGGGCCAAGTGGCGCCCAATAGTTGGCCCGTATGCGCACATAATATACCCATTGCCCGACCAATGTAATAAAATAAAGGCTGCGGTGTCGGAAGAGCGCTGTCGATTTGGCGCGCTGTCGATTTGTCGCGGCGTCGAGGAAGACTACCAGCTGGTGCGGGTCGGCTGCCTTGGCCCCACAGATTCACACCACAGTGCTGTGCGTGCGTGCGGTCCTGTCTGTCTGTGTGTATACCGTAACATTAGTGTCCCATTAGTGTCCGTACATTAGTGTCCGTACATTAGTGAGGGGTGGGGGGGTCTGGTGTGAGCCGCGTGACAAGCTGGGTGCTGAACCCTGTGAGTGTGTGTGCAAGAAAAGCGAGCCGCGAGAACCGCTGTGTGTGCGGGGGGTGGGGGCCCTGGGGCAGGTGCGGGGCGCAACACCGAGGGTGGGCCCACCTACGGAGAAGGCAGCGGGTCGGGATCCGTGCCGGTACCCCTGAGGGACGTTGGGGTGTGCGTCTGAGGCGTTCCAGGGTTACGGTGGACATCATCACCCGGAGGGGGGTGCACATACGCGGGCTAACAGAGGGGACCTTCCGGGGACCCTCGGATCAGACATAGTGAGTATTACCATTGCCGCATCAATTGGCGCAACTGTCTCCGCAGTTCGCACCGGGCTGTCTTCCGCCGCAGCGAGCGACCCAAAAAAAATGCATACGGTACGTTACCTCCTCCCCACACCGGCACCGATGGTGTGCCTAAGCATGACATACGCATCTTTAAAGTAACCCGCCGCCACGTTGCCCCACCCCAGCAGCAGCCCGGCACTGCTGCACGATGCGTCCGTGCCGCGCAACCCGCGTGACGGCCCCCAACTCCCGCCCTTCGACCCGGGTGAGGAGCGCGCCTCAACCCTCGAGAGCGTAACTCGTATCCACATCCGTCAAAACTGGGCGAGTCGGTCCTGTTGCCCCACTTGGCCCTGAGGCTGAGCCCTCCACACAGTTCACGGGACTCGAGCGCGCGAGAAAATCAGCGGTTGTGGTCCGAAACCAATGATGGTGCATATTCTACGGCATCAGTCCGGCCCGGCCCGGGCATGCATCTCCTGCACGTATCCGTGAAGGACGACACCAGAGTGCAACAGGATAAGCGCAGGGCCACTAATGCGGGGTAACGCGCGGCTTGAGGGCAGTCACGCCGCCGCATGAATCAGGGACGGAGCCCTGCGGATTCCCCGGCGGACTCCTGGTAGTGGGCCACTCCGCCACCTGTCCCGCAGCCACGGCCGCCGCCGTCTGCCGTTCGCCTCCAGCCCTTCACAACGCCAGCACCCTTGCCTGCCTGGAGCGCTCCGTATCTGGTCAGGACCTGCGGCCGGCCATCTGCGGTCCTTCCGCACCTGAACGGCTTTCCCATCGCCCGCTGTCAAACGCCGAGGGACGACATGCCCCGACCGGCGTCTCAACGTGCCGGCGGCTGAACACAGCAGCGGCCCAACCAGCGGCCGACCCCATCAGCACACGTCAAGAGCCACTTCAGAGGCACAGCCGCCCGATTCCGGGAGGAGGGGCCGGCTGCTCCACCCGTGCCCCAACTGGTGCTGATGCAGTTCTGCCACTGCTCTGTAGTTGTCGCCGCGCCCATGACGTCCTGGCAGAACCCCTTTCTCTCCTCACAGGAGGCGGAAGGTGCTGATGATGTGGCGCAGCTTGGCCTCGTTCGCCGCGAAGCTCTGCGAGACGGGGGCGGCGGGTGAGCGGGGGTGGCCTGGCTTTCGTCCCCGTTGCCATGAGAGACCAACAAGCAATCATTCCTAAGATCCTCTAACGCTGGTAACCCAAAGACATTAATCCCCTGTATTCCTATAACTCAGACTGCCAATCCGCGGTCGCCAGTCGGTGGTTTTGACCCTCAGACTGCCATTGCTCCGTCGCTGTGTTGCAGCTCCTCGCATCATCCCCTGCCCTGCCCTTCAATGGAACACACATGCACATGTCTATCAAACCCCCAATGTCAAAGCAATGACAGCAAAACCATCGACACCAAACACACGCACCCACCCGCCCACCCACCTTGGTTGGCGACCTCACAAAGACTCCGAAGACCTTGCCCTGGGACACGGTGATGGTCACCAGGTAGCGGAACTCCTGCGGAGGGAGGGAGGGAGGCAGGGCAGGGTGGGCGGCGTGTGCTCACAAGCCGCGAAACAAGCCGCGAAACAAGCCGCGCGAGGGACGAAGGCCAGCAAACCAGACTGACAGCAGAACGGTACATACAGAACGCCAAACGGAGGACTGTGCAAAGGGGGGGTACGAGGGTTTCGAGGGCTTCAAGGGCAGGGCTTGAGAGTTTCACGGCAGGGCTCGTTACATTGGGTTTAGGGTTCTAGAGTATGAACGGTATATTGGACGTGGCCTGGCGCAACGTGAGCAAGGGATACGGGATTTCGAGATTTCGACATGTAGCATGTGGCATCGGGACCTGGAGTGGCGGCGCACTGTCCAGCTGCTGTCCCTGAGGCGCGGGCAGACAGGAGCGGTGAAACGAGGACTCCGTGTATGGCACACGCCGTACGCGCATGTGGCGCACGTGATGTCTTGATGTGTCGTACCGGCGAGTCAATGTCGTAGTCGTAGAAGGTTTTGCCGTCCACCTCCCGCGAGGAGGTGGTGCGGTTGGTGACGCTGGACAGGGCGTCCTGCGGGTCGGAGGACACGCGGGGAGAGATGCAGATTCTCAGATACTTTACCCGGTCTTTGCAGCGTGTGGTTAGTGAGGAGGCCACAGCTGCCACCGATGACCCTAGCGGGGTCCACTGAACCATCACTCTTAAAATACATGAGGTCGGAGCTCAGGGGCAGGAGTAGGAGGGACGGAGGATCAATACTTCACCCAGCATGAGGTCGGGGCTCAAAAGCATGGGTGGAGAGGAAGGGTGTTACAAAAAACCAAGAGGCCCAGAAGGAAGGGCGAGGGAGCCCACGGAAGGGCACGACCCCGCACCCTGTTCCGCCGCCAATAGTTGGAAGTCGTCCTACCTCCCCAGCCTCGGACCCCGTCCTTAGGCTCCGTCACCCGTTCGCCCCCCTCACCTGGAGATCGTAGTCCGCCCCGGCGAAGCCGCTGAGGGTGGAGTCCAGGTCGGTGAGGCGGAAGGATTTGTTGTCCTCACCCGCCCGGGACAGGGTGATCACGAAGGCGCGCTGGTCTGCGCAGCACATTGCAGGACAGGGTACGGTTAAGGCGGTCTTTGACAGCCGAGCGACAATCGGCGCGGCAGATTGATTAGCATTGGAACTGCAGTCGAGTGCGGCGGCGGCAGGTCGGCAGATCCGATGCCGTGACACGTGCTATCATTGCTCATGAAGCCCGGGCAGACAGCTGCACCAGCCCTGACCAATCATCCCCATGCACAGACACAGCCCCATGCCCAGCCTCGCGACCGTGTCTGCATCATCACGCTTTTGACTCACCCCTGCTGCGAGGGTTGACCACACGGCCGTCGATCCCCTGCGTGCCCTTCTCCACCTGCGCGGAAACACGGCAATCGTACGATGCATCCACCAACCACCGGACGGCAAATCACCTCGTCGTACGAAGTGGTTGATTTCCAGCTTTAAGAGCTTAGACTCCAATAACAACTTTTGCACGTCCCCCAGCATGTTCACTACCGCTGGGAAACTACATTCGGGGACATGGCGCGTGCGTGCGCGCGCGAGAGCGTGTGTATGTCTGTGTGTGTCTGTGTGTGCGGGCGGGGGGTCACGGGAATCACTCGGGCGCTGCCACGCGCCTTGCCTGCCAGGATACCACGCATGCTGTCTTTGCACCGCCGAACCCACGGAGAGGCGGAACGCAGATGAAAGATGAGCCGGGGGATCAGGCAGCCCTTCAGAGTGCCATCGAGCTGCAACGCCCACGCACACGGACGTACTGCCGTACACTCCCATGGACAACGGCAGTACCCCCGCCCACCGACCTTGTTGGGCACCTCCTCCTTCCAGCCCGTGGGGTACTCGAAGGTGTACTTGGGGGTCTCCTTGGCGTTGCCGCCGTAGCCGCCGTAGCTGGTGGGTGGCGTGGCGTAGCCCAAGAAGGTCGTGAACTCTGGAAGGAGGGAGAGAGGGTTGAAGATGAGCGGCCAAGGCGGAACAGGGCGGCGACGCGGCATTTTGGCGGGAGGTGGCGATCCGGATCGGATGTCGGGGTGTTGAGGGAGTTCAATGAGTGGAGGTCGAGGAAACAGGTGCCGCTTGGAACAAGGCAACAAGAGGGGTCAGGGAGTCCCAACGACGAACGTTCGGAGCGATCATACAGGCACAGCGCTAGAGCAGGGAGTCTGCTGTCGGTTAGCGAAGAAGCGGCGGCATACAGCGCATACAGCCCACGAATTACACAGGTACTCTTCAAACCACAGACTCGGGGGATGCTTTGCGTATGCGCTTTGCAAGCTACAAAAATAAAGCATCTGAGCAGACCGTTTGGAATAGTCCGCTCGTAATGTAAGTAGGGTATCTGGAAGGTAAGTACGGCAGTAAGGTGGCGGAAGGACCGCCACGCATGCCGATGGCCCAACAAGAGTAAGGCAAGAAAAAATGTATCGCCGTCAGTTCCTTACCGCCGTCGGCGCGAACGGGCGCTGGAACGGAAAGCGCAAGACCCAGCCCCGTCAAGGAAAGAAGAACTTCGCGACGCCCAAACTGGGTTGCTGGTGCAGTGGCGGCATGTTCGGATCGTAATAAAGCAAGAATTGTGTGGGCAGCAACGCGGCTCCGAGGGAGCACCGAAACAGATGCACTCCGCGAGTGGGAGGCCTGAGGAACACGGCACTTCGTGATGAGAGACATTTACAGGATTCAAGAGAAAATGTGGAGGTTGGGAGTCTGAATCAATCCTTCCTCTGTTTCCACTGACCATACATCCTGCAAGCGATCTTGGTGACGAGCAACGACATCTTACAACGAATCTGAACCACTTGTAGATAGCATGTTCCCTTATAACCATTATACATTGTCATAAGCTTATCTTCGATACACGCTGATGTCTCTTGTTCGGCGCTTGTTTTAAAACAAGTGAGTTTAGGGGTTAATCGTTGTTTCTTCCGCTGCGTTCCACAGCACACGAACACCTAAAAACGCCCGAGAAGTATTTTACACGTAGCGACAGCAGCGTTCTTCAGGCGGCGGTAATCTTCTGGTACCGACCCGGTCGTGCATGGTCAGCCCCTCGCCTGGTCGTCTGCAAAAATGCCACACAGGCTTGAGCGGCATTGTGGTCGAGTCGAACGAATCATGTTGCGAGACACGGGGGTTCACTGACGGCTGCGCGCACCAATACCGCCTAGCAAAGCGAAAATTCCATTCCCCGGGCAAGAATGCGAAATCAGGTCGTGTGGACACCACTGGGCGCCAAGCACCGGAATGGCGGGAGCATGCGGGAGATAGCAGCAGAGCTTCGGGAGCCCTGGCATACCATATTTCATGAGGTGTAACGGCGCTGCCCCTACGCATCGCAACATCATGTGAATGAATGAGCGTTACAGCGGATCCCAAAGGGATCAACGGTGTATACCAGGGCAAGCCCCAGCAGGCCCCACCGACAAGGCGGCAGGACACCTCCACACCTCAACGCCGCAAACACAGAACACACCGGGCCATGACCCCACCAATCTAGACACCGAAGCAAGCAGGGCCGCACAGCGGGGCAACACTACCAAAGGGATAGGCACAGCCGAGGGCGAAATCCCCAGAAGTGGATAAAGCCAAGCACAGGGAAGGTCGCCCACACAGGCACCCCATTACCCAGCTACCATCACCCCTGAAGCACCCAGCGCTGCACCCTCTCGAGGTCTTGGGAGACCCACGCCTGGCTCGTGACACTGCGCAGCGACCGCTAGTGGAGTAACCCGCGTCCAAAGAAACGTCGCAACCAAACAACAAAATACCCACGGGAGCCCGGCCTCCTACCCCAGTTGAGGGCAGGCCAGGTCCCCGCCGTGGACCCCGGGCATGTGCACCACCGAGGTGCTGCCTCCGATCCCGGTCTGCGACAGGCTGTACCCACCCACTAAACAGCAAGGTTGGAATTGCTCCCTCCTGCATGTGGGCAGCTTGGGTAACGCTTTAACTTGATTTCTGTCCTTGGCCGTCGGGTTGGAATGCATTGTAGAGCTTGGGTGGTTTACCTAGGGTTTCCCTTTCGGTGTCTACCTTTCGCTCAGTTCTTGGCGTGTGTGCCCGCAGGCTCTACCCTCCTTGTTGTGTCCGGAGCCCCTGTCACCAGTGCTACCACACTAGTACCGTCCGCACCTGTAAGCGTCCTTTGACCACATTAACCTGGACCTGAGCGCGACAAGGCCTGGGGAGCACGCCTTTGCAACGAGTACTTGATGCATCATAACTTGTCTTACCATCAACCAGTGCACGTACAGGAATTTACCTCCATGCGGTACGTCCATGTACGCATGTGTAGTTATGCATTGCCAACTGCCAAAGGCAAACTGACAAAGCCAACTGCCCATGGCCAACCGACATAACGTTCCTCTATCACCCAGCACCCACCACCTCCCACGTCAAACCCTAAAACAATGAACTGGATATCAGGACGCAAATCTGCACAAATCCGTCAGCCTAGGGGCCCCAAAAGCACATCGTGCAGGTTAGTCCCGAGCTGAACCCTCATTGTCCCCAGTCCGTACCGCGACCTCTCTCACACCTCCATGCAACTGACAGGCCCCCACACCGCCGACGCTTGCTCAATTGTGCAAGTCAGGCAATCAGCTGAACGGTCGTCATATTGCAGTTGCCCATATCTCTGTGACACTTGAGGAGGTCGCTTGAGCCCATCCACAGCGCTAGCTTGCTGTAGCCGGACCAGCTGGTCAGCAGGCAGCGGGCACGGGACAGCAGGTACAGGTCCACGAACACCTCACTGTACTCCACCAAGGAATGCCGGCCCTTGTCGATGTGCTTCGCGGTGGTGTTCGTGGTCACGACGTTCCGAAACTTGCCACGCGCCACAAGCTGGCGGAAGACTGGGGTGTCGAGGAAAGGGAATGATGGCCGATGGGCATGAGGGTGTGGGTGTAGCCATGGCGAGGGTGGGGTTCAGACAGGATTGACTGCATGATTGGTTTCGGACCAGGAGCGAGCCGGCTGGGAGCCCAGGAAGCCCTCGCACACATCCAGGGTCCCTTCAACAAGGACTTACTGTTGAAGTCGGTGACCAGTAACACGGGGCGGCTCCTCAGGTCGACACCGACGCTGTTCGCTAGCTGCCCCGCGCAGTCCATGACACGCAAGAGGCCATTGGCGACTACGGGGGTCTCGACCAGGCGGTCAACATCCAGGTGGCGCCTGAGGAGTGGCGGCCGCATGGAGAGGCGCTGAGGAGGCGTCGGAAATGCTGTGAACGTTTCTTTGTGACGGAGATAATCGCTGCACGCAGAGGGAGACCTCGACTTTTCTGACCTCCCTACTTATCCCTCGCACACACAGAGGATGGCCCTCGCAAGCCGCCGCCTAGGGTTGACGTGCGGAAAGTCGCGGTCCACAGCGTATTCCTGTGTCCTTTCCCCTGAGCCTGCTGCATCCCCAGAAGACGACCCCTGTGCAGATGGCATGTTTACGGCGGCCCACCAGAGATCCAGCGGCGGTCAAGGTGCGTGCGCGCATTATTGTAATAGTTGGTTCGTTCAGCGTTGTCTTGCTCGAATCATGTTACCGTGGACCCCTCTGTACTGACTGCGATGCTCACCAGTGCCAGGCTACGTAGTCTGCGGGCTTTGGGCCGTACAGCTGCGACAGCTTCTCGTCCCCCAGCCGCACGATCGTCTCGTTCAATTTGAAGAGATACTGGAAGTAGCAGGCTCCCAGCGCCAGTCCATTTTCTCGGTCCACAGGGGTAAGCCTCTGCATGCATGGCCATGCACGGCATTGAGTCAGTGCGCGGTGCGGTGGCCCACACCGACATTACAACGCTGTCCAGCGTCCATCAAACTGCCCAGATGCATCTCCTGGGGATCGCCACGCTCGGCGCTTACGGCCCCCTACCGCTAATTGGCACAAGTGCGTATAGCACGCACGGCATCGGCCATGGTGTCCTGTCGCATTTCCGTGTGTGCTCGGTCGGTACACACGTGGTGGCATGCAGGCAATCACTTTAAAGTGGGTATGCATTTTGAGCACATGTGCCAATTCACTGCCGGGTACAGCGAAAGCCACTCAAAGAATGTCCGCCTTACTTCCGCAGAAATACACATCACCGTACCGGAGCCATTGCCTCAAATTGCCGAACTCCCGTCATTGAAAAGATCTGCGGGAATTGTGAGGCGAGAGTGGGTTTTCGGAAAAGTTTGGAAAGAGGCGCATGGCGTGGGCGCATGTGGCACAAACATGTTCTGGCACATGTACTCCATCACTGCTGCGTGATGACGAAACGCTGCATTCGCGTGAAGTTTACCTTTGTGGACTTGAATTTTTCAATCGCCTCCTCAGATTCATTTGAGTACAGGGTTGTGGCGTTGAACTCCGGTACGGCTGCGCACGTAACGACCAGGACATGCCGTCTACTCGGCGGCTCGGTGACCCAAGACAGGTACTCCCGGCTCGCCCTACACATCTACCCGCCAGCTCTGACGTAGCCATGCATTTGCGGCCCAAACTCACTCATCGTGTTCGCGGAGTGGATGAAGTCCTCCGGGAAGCCAGTCGCCCTCCAGTCTATTTGGTTGGGAACCAAAAAGTTCGTTATTGCACACGGATTCGTCCAGTCCAGGATGTATATCTTCTTATAATGCATCGCCACGCGCAACTGAAACAGAGCGCCTCGTAGACGATCACCTTCGTTGGCGATGGGGAGGAGATACAAGTTCCGGTAACGGATGTGGGTTTGTGTTTCATTGGCAAGTGTTCGTACTGGAGGAAGGGAGCATTACCCGCTCCCTGGCAACCGACACCCCAGCACTGTTGGACAATATATTGAGCATCTGGAGAGTATTTGTTTGCGTCATGAAAGGCTTTGTAGTCCTGGAGCATATGTCGATGTGGTTCCGGGCATTCTACAGAGCATGCCACATACTGTATTAATGTAGAGATTAATAAAATAATGCCGACAAAGTGACTTTTAGACCCATCCTCCATCTTGTTTGCTCAGCACGCGTCAACACTGTAATACACGCTGGATGGGCCGCGTAGAAGACAGTATGGACACGCACGATAACAATCACATCATCAACCAGACCTGTGGTGTATTAATTCACGTGTCACGTCGGCATTAGTCCGCCGAGCGCGCATAAGGCCCATGGCTGCAACACAAACGAAACACAGTAATACCACAGCTAAGCGAAGCTGTAGGCGGTCTTGTGTGTAGGAAGTTAGTATGGTATCAGAGCAATGCAGAAAGCCTGTAAGGGAGCTAAACCAAGTACCCGTTGAAGGGTAGTACCAGGTGGTACCGATCTACCGAATCGCAAGCGTCCGCAACACACCCTGCCAAATATGTTGTAGATGTTCCAAGCTCATTTCGTAAGTTGTATAACCTATTTTAGCTACCCGCAAAGGACATCCCCTTGTATATGCCACAAGGTAGGCAGTTCGCACCTCCCTTGCACTGCTTGTGTCCGCACCTCCGGGCACGATGCTCGTGCGCACGATGGTGTCCGGGGACACCTCCCATAACTGCGGAGAAAGAAAAAGCCAAGACATCCGTGTAGTTGTTGCAAAAGCGGCTGCAAAATGCTGGCAACTGACCCTTGCGTGTACGCAACACATCACTCTGGGCCGGCCCGGCAAGATAGAAGACGAAGTTCGCAATCGGGTCGTAGCCACGTGTAACTAGGTAGCAGAACAAGACATCAAACCAGCAAATGACAACGGAATTGGTTGGGCCCCAGGCGCGCGGCCAGATAGCGCCCCAGCCTACTCCAACCGCATGTGTCGCCTGGTGCCAGCTGTCAGACGCCGTGTTGAGGGCCCCGCGCGCTGCGGGTCCTTTGAGCGTCCACAAACTCATGCCGCTGCGAAACATGTTGTATAGCTCACGTCAGACTATTCAGTCCAGTAACCCATGAACACCTCGCGAGGCCACATCTCGCGCCGCGTGAACTGTACCTGCGGAGATGTTTCGGACGGACGAAACGCATGCGTGTGGCAACGGTGGGTACGTGGGGCAGGCAGCGGGTCATCCAGTCGTTGGCTTCCCAACCAATCCCGGCCGCAGATGGGATTTCACCATGCATGGAGGGGCATCGGTCCAGACGTGCCGCGCGGGCGCGGGGATCTGAGGGAGAATGTTGGTGTGCACGAGAAGGGGAAGGCGATGAACAGCGTTGCGGGGTTCAGCGCAGGGATGGGTGAAGGAGAGGTGACCCTGTTCGGCTGGGGTGAGGTGGCCCTCTTCCGCGGGATACGGCAGTCGACATGCTGCCTGTCCGTCATTGTTTTTGCCTCGCAGAATGCGCGGATGTAGTGACGGTGCGGATGCACACTGAGCGCGCTGCTCAGGTGACGCTTAGGGGCAGCACGAGTGGCGGTGTGCGATGGTGAGGAGGTCAGGGTGGGTGGACCGACGGCGGCGTGGGGCGTGGAGCTGAGGAGGGAAAGCGAGGCAGGAGTTGCTGCCGTGGGTAGCCCCGCGCTTCGAGCGCGGAGTGGCAATTGCGAATGGAGTGGCAGGATGCTATCAAAATACGTATACGAGCCGCACTTGTATTGTGCGCAGATCAATGCCGCAACCTTTTAATATTGACTTTGGTACCTTATAGCTTCCGCAAACAACCCGATATCCTGAAGTGGAAGTAGCTAGTCTATGTATCGGGACGGATGGATAGGTCTGTCGAAGCGAAACCGGTTGTAACCTAGCTGTCGAGTATGGATAGACCCGTCGATCCGCCGGCTATCCGTTGGTATCTTTGGTTAGTCGTTGAAGGGCCCGAGTGTCCGAGGGCCCTCCTGGAGTATGTACAACATGGAACGCTATTTAAGTGGCCCCCACCCCCCAGGCCATTTCGGACGATTATCCTTGACTCCCCTTGACTCCCAGACAACCAAGCTTGTAACTGTTAAGTGTTGCACCCGAGGCCCATTGTCCCCAGTACCGGAGCACTTCCACCCTTCTACACTGTCGCTGGAGGCGATGATACAGAGGAGGCAGCGGGATTGGCCGTTGGGTATTATGTTGCGCTTGCTGGCTTCATTGACGTTGGACTCCGGAGCCACAAAGGCGGATAGGCGGACGTGTTATAACGCTTGTTGGTCGCATTTGCGGTGCGTCTGGTACCGGCTACGGTCGTTGATATGAGCGGTCCCTAGCGGTCACTCGGAGGACGTTGAGCAAATGCGTTGAGCTGGTTGGCAGGTGATAGGGTTCCTGAAGGGCCGATACAGAGCTCGGCCGGGCAAGTACCGTACGTGCAGGTAACGATCACAGAGAGGAGCTCGCGCACGCGTGGGTTATTGAGGGAGTGGTCGTCGTCGAGGTATCGTTCAGGGTAACGTTGAAGTCCTGTGTAGCCGCGTCGAAGGCTGCAAGGCGTGAGACAGAACGGCTTAGCGGAACTGATGTGAAATGCCGTCGACGGTCCTGGCAGCCCGGAATCCTTACAAGAACGGTGATCAAGGAGCAACGTGAGTGGCTAGTGGCTGCCGTGAGTAGGCAGGGTGGGGGCGACTCGGGTGTGGCCCACTGGCTGGTTTGGCCCTCGGCCGCCCCACACGACCTTCCGGTCCGTCAGCACAGGCGTGGAAGGCAATGAGCACCGCCGTACTCCACCTCCCGCCGCATGACAAGTTAGCGACCCTACCGGCGGCTCGGCGTTAGGACGAGCAGGTGGATGGGGTTTTTGGGCGGGGCCCCAGCGCGAAGCGCGTTCGGGGGGCCCCGCCCCCTAGGATTGCCCATGTCCGTGTGTCCGTGTGTCCGTGTGTCCGTGTGTCCGTGTGTCCGTGTGTCCGTGTGTCCATGTGTCCGTGTGTCCGTGTGTCCGGTAACGGCAAAACGTTCATTATCCGCTAAACTAATTCGCTATGTTTGTCATATTAATTGTCCTCTATTACAAGGTAACTTTGGTTTGGCTGAAAAAAATTCTTTGCGCAAAAACGGTCAAAGTAAAGCTCCTCGGTCTCCATGGACCCGGGTCAACATCCGCCCAACGCCTCTCGCGCTCATATTTGTTTCAACGGGTGCCGCGTGATGAATACTTGGATTAGGAATGGGCGGCGCGTGCTAAATTGAACTTCGATAGTGTTCTGATGTTTGAACATCAAGATACCACCAACATCAAGATTTGCCTTTCTGTCTTGCCAGATGAATACAATTCAACAGTATGTATTGAATCAAAGTTTCAAGATGCAAAGGGATAGCGTACCGAGTGCCAACGAGTTCTCCAGTTCCGATGGCCCAAAGTCCGGGTCTCACCGCGGCTTTTTCGCACCCTGTTTTTGCCTTACATTTGCTATGTAACTATTGGTAGCAAACTTTAGAGGTTCACGTCTGCTGCGGGCGTGCAACTGAAGGGTTGCATGCCTGCCGACGGACCAAACAACTACAGTTTCACGGCAAAACAAGGATGCTTCAAGCTTGCTTTGTGATCATCTGCTTGACAGACGGATGTGGTAGTGCAGAGGCGACTATCGGTACCATAGTGCCGATACGGTAGGTGACCGCTGTCGCCGGCGGCGCGTACTGCAGGATGGTTTCGGGGCTGCTGACGTGTTTGTACTTGGTGAATCTATGCACGCCGATCCCCCTTCAACATCAACGACACCCCCAATGGCAACCTTTCACTCTCACACACTGTTGCGCGGTAATAGAGTTCTCCTTCTAAAGCAAGCGGCCTGTACGGATTATAGGGGGCCCCGCCCTTTTCCGGCTTCGAGGAAGCCGACCCCTACTTGTCCAATCAATAGGCACGTGCTTGCGGTATGCTGGCCGGTGGCGGTGACGGTGAAGAGTTTTGCAGGGCGCGACAGCTGGGGCGACGGTGTCAGCTGTGAGAACGCAGTTCAGCCAGGATGATGTCAACGGATGATGTCACGGGGAGAGGGTTTGCATGGTACCTGGCGCCCTTGTCCCAGACTTCCCAGAACGCGACGAGGGCGGGCGGTAGGATGAGGACGGGGCTGGTAGACATGACATGCGGCATATCGTCGGGGCAGAGCGTGGGGAGCGTTGGCGGGCAGGGCGACGATACAGACTACTCAATTGTGTTAGCACCCTTCAGCACAGATCAGAGTGAAGAGCCTCGGGCCGCTCGGGCTTTCCAGACAGGACGTTATACGAAGGCCTAAAGTGGCCCTCAGTATTTTACAGCAATACATGTCAAATGGCGATAAGGAGAGCCATCATGAGGATGTATTACCAAAGATATTATGTCGCAACTTTTGGGTTGGCCTGCCATGCTGCCACTCAGCGCCCAGAAAGAACGATAAGCAAGGGACGCATATCCACCGACGTGGAATCAACCAAAGTCTAGGACTCATAACTGCAATGTTCGCGTTAACCAGCTCCAACGGCAGGCAGAAACGAGCGTTACTGCAGTACGGCCTGAAACCAGGTAGTCGAAACCTTCAGGTTTTCTAGTTGCTTAGGAGGGTGGTCGCGCAACGTTTTTGGCACTTCGTAGTACAGGGAGGGGGTCCGGACCACCCCTCCTCCCCCATCATTCTTCCTTGCCCCTCCCGTGGCATCCATGGGCTTAGCGCGTTCCGTACCTGTGCGTTGCGCCGTTATTACAACACAGTTCCAGAGTCCCTAGCGGTAACCATGAAACCTGATCTACGCATCATTCATGATAAACCTTGTAAGCAAACAGCGCTGAGAAGCTTGGGCTTACAACACGGCAGGGCTGGGCGCATTCCTTCAGTGAAGGAGTCCATTTGAACTCTTCCGAAGCACCGCATTTCACTACTGGCATGTCGGCTGTAATCGAAGCACCTGTCCGCTTCACTTTTAGTAGACTCTGTCAAACTAGCGACGCTGGTAGTTCAATGTTGTTCAGGCATCCAGTGTGTAACATCCGATGTTTCTGGTTTTGCAATGGAATATAAGGGGCCTCTATGATGTATGAAACATGAACCCGATCCCTGAATATGTTGATTGGATTGGCGCCCGAGGCAGCCCCGCCTTGGAAGCTAGCACACAGCAGTGTACGACAACGCGCATACTTCCAACATCGCCCGATCCGCATGTGCGTGCACGCGACGCATTTAGCTGCGCTCCAAAGTCACGCGTTGAACTGCAACTTGTATGGCACGGCTTGCGATGCAACAGGGTGACCCACCAGCATGTACTGCTGTGGCGCGTACGAAGCGTTGCCGTTGCCGAGACCCTGGATCGACCTAATCTCCTCTTCCTCCCACTCTGATCTCGCCATACCCTGCCACCGCTCCATATCTCGCCTGACCTGATTGAACTGCCCATTCATCTGCAGCGCGTTAAGGAGTGCATGGTGGATTGGCACACCCGTGCTTGCTGCCTCAAACACCGAACTGCCACCCCCAATCCCACCGCCACCTGGCAGGGTAACACTGCCTTGCATTGCTGCAGACCCAGCCCGCGCCTCCGCTACCATGGCTGCGTCCGGGGCGCCAGTGAAGCGCTGCATGGGGCCCAAGCCCCCTCCCGCCACCCCCACATCCAAGCCCGCATACGGCCCGGCAACCTGAGGCCGCACACCACCCGCCTGCGCCTGCACGTTGGCTGCTGCCAGTGCGATAGCGTCAGCGGCGGCATTGAAGCGCTGCATGGGGCCCAAGCCCCCTCCCGCCACCCCCACATCCAAGCCCGCATACGGCCCGGCAACCTGAGGCCCGCCGCACACCACCCGCCTGCGCCTGCACGTTGGCTGCTGCCAGTGCAATAGCGTCAGCGGCGGCATTGAAGCGCTGCATGGGGCCCAAGCCCCCCCCGCACCCCCCACATCCAAGCCCTCAACTGCAATAAGGCAAGATCTTAAGCACCCAACCAGAGAAGTATCGCGCATGGACAAGGGAAACAATGCTTGCACTTACCAATGACCCACTTATGGTCGCCATGTCGTGACCTGACTGAGTGGCGTGGCCAGCCTAAGTGCGTATCAACTAAGGGAGGTAGATACGTGGCCAGGAACTAGCTTGCATGACTTGGTAATCAACCATTTTCAACAGTACGCTGCGCCATCGATCAGTGACGGTCGGACTGCAAATGCTGGCTGACGCAAGGAACGCACTCTATATGTTGTTGGCTTCCCAAACGAACGTATAATCTGCACATTTATCCATGTGAAGTTGCCAAGCGGATCTGCGGTATAAAGCTTGTACGGCCATGGCCGTACGCGTGCCGTACTAATGATTGTTGGGCGAGAGGGTACCTCAGACCACCCCTCCCCCCCATCATTCGTTACTCCCACACCCCCATTACCCTACGAGGTGGCAAAAAAGTTGCACGACCACCCTCTTAGGTGCTTAGGTAATTTGATGAAATATTATCAATCCATCACCCGAAGAGGCCGTTTCCCTATCACGAGTCGCTTAACGTTCTGGGTAAGCTGTTTAAGCCACAACAATAACTCAGTTTGAAAGTCAGTCCAACATGAAATTTGGAAGATTGCGGGGCGCTTACGCGCTGAAGACCTGCACAAGGATACCGTACACGAACGACATAAGCTAGAAACCACCAATTCCATCCCTAGCAATCATTGTGGAAGCCTTCCACCAGTGAAAGTAACTGCCAACTGTGCACACTCCAGCCATCTCCCGGGGCTGGGACCATCTCCCGGGGCTGCTCGTCTCAATCGCGTCTTCAAGATTGCTATTTGTGTTGTATCTTCTCTTTACATGTTTAATTTCCAGTTCGGCGATTCATGAGCTCCCATGATGAGCCTTTGTGCTGTAAGGGACTGTCCTTGTGTATAACAAAAAAGTGCTCGTGCCTGACTGCGCCTGATCACTAAACATAATTTGTGAACGTGACGATGCGTAATGACTTGCCCGGAACAAACGAAATTGCCATGAAGAGATCCATGATGCGTCCCAGAACTTGCAGGTGTTTGGAGTTGCCACGGACGATGACACGGCCTGCCCGCATTCAAACCGGAATTGGCTGCCCGCCCGCGTCTGGCTTCGCAGTTAAGGGTGACGAGACGTCTACGCTAACAACGGCATGTAGTTGCCGTACCTGTAGGCAACTCCAACTCTATGCGCGAGCGTGGCGGGGGATAACTGTCAGACAGGGGAACGTCAACTGACCGACCGGCACAGCGGGTCGAACTTTGACATTTATGGATTTGTTCTAATAAATATTGAAATATTACATTCGTATATTGATGTCAGTACATAGCTTGCGATTAACGTTCGGAAGAACACCCACGCAACATACCGATGTAAGCCTCGCGGATGCTTTACTCTGCAAATTTGGTGCGAAGCTCAGTAGCTACCAGCCATAATGGCCGGCTTGCAAACAGGTGCCCGACTGTTTCGGCGGTCCTTGTTAACAATCATTGCCCATTGGATTAGCTGTCAGGCAATTATAAATACATCCCTACCCAACTACAAGGAAGTCTACAAGCCCATTGATTACGCAGTAGTGGGACAGCAAAAGGTTTGTGACTTGCCTCAGCACATTAAACGCCACGCACGCAGCAACTGTTGATTGATTACTATGCTTATCTCATCTGACCATGCCGATGCAACTCAACGTTGGCCGCATCTGCCTGGTCAACCGTTGCCGTGCCCCCGATACCTCAGTGTGGAACAAGCACGCTGTGGAACGTCTTGACATCAAACCCCACAATTAAATGGGTCGGATATGGAAAGGTGCGTCCAGCGGCGCTGTCTGTTCCATTTTTGAGTACGCGTTGATTCCGCAGCACGAGTTGCGGCGCGAGTAGCTGCGCACCCTCGGCTACGCAAAGGCGCTGTGCTGCTGGCTTACGGAACGGAACGGCCCGTTGGCGCATCCTCTGTCCAGACAGCAAGTGAAGCTGCTCTGCCTCCGCGCCGACCCGGTAATGTGCGTTTGATTCATCCTGAGTCTCCCTTCGTGACCTCGCCTGCTCGCTCCCCGCCACACCCGTTCCCAGGAAAGCTTCGTCTTCAACGCGGAGCTTCCTCGCAGTACTCTTTGCGACAATATGGTGGAGGACTTCCTGGTGCAGGGCGCGGTGCAGCGTTTGAAACTGAACCGCACCGACCTGCTGATCGGGGACTGGTCAGCTACCCACTTCAGCTGCTCCTGCTGTCCCCTCGCCCTTAGAACCCTGAACCCAAACCTCAAGGTACGATGGAGTTGTGGGCGAGTTGGGTTGGTGACGCTGAAGACGCGGTCGAAATCGTGTCTGTCGAGCTAAATCGTCCCGTGCCGTTGCTCTTGATGTTCCGTTCCTGGGGAGCGCTGGTTCTCATGGTGCCGGTCTGCACTGGACTCACGCGCCTCAGCCCCATCTCGCTGCCCGACTGGTCCGCCAGGTGGTCGTGGTGCTGCGCGACCCCGCGCAAAGGGCTTTCAGTCGCTTCCTGGAGCAGAAACGGAACCCAAAAATGCCCTTCCACTCGCAGGTAATTGGTACGCGCGCAAAACAAACGCTTCACTTACCAGTCTGGTTGAAGGGCCGCTTCCTGCACGTGTAGCCCGTACCCAACTGTCAGGGCCCCTGGTCTGCGTCTGCGTCGCTTTCCACACACACCTCCTTTGAAGAGACCGTTGCGAGGACGTGTGGACGACGGGGGTCGGGCCTGCACGGTCGGAGGAGAGATTGAGAACGAAGGGCTTTCGCTGGAGGCCGCTATGAATCGCCTGCGACTTATCTCCTGCAGGGGCCCGGTTGGCCGCGGCTTGGCAAGCAGTGGCTTGCCTCGCACGATGCCTGTTCTCCCCCCAAAAGTACGCGCCATGCTGTCGTGGTATCTGCCGTCTTGCAGGTGGTCAACGTCTCCTTCGCTGAGTACACCCAGCAGGAGGTGACCGCGCTGGAGGCGTGCCTGGCGCGGGCCGCGCCGCTTCGGGCGCCGCTCGCAGCCCCGGGTTCTGGACCGGCCGGCGAGCGCCATCCGGACCTGCTTGGCTGGGGCAAGTCACTGGACGTTGGGCGCTGGATGGAGATGCAGTGCTTTTCGCGGAGCAGTGAGTCGCCTGCACGGCATCGGCTGGCCGGTGACACCTGGCTAAGCCGGGGTCCTCCCTGCCTATCCCAGCGGCTGAAGAGCTTCGTGCCTTTCCGGTGCACGCCATCAACGCATGCAATCGATACTGCCCGAGAGGCACAGCACACGCGTCCGGGGTGGTTCGGGCGGGTTTCTCGCTTATCGAGTCCGGTCAGACGCCGGTGGGCTGGGTCCGCAATCGCCTCTTGGCCGTGACGGTGTGCCCGGTCTGCGGCGGTGCAGCAAGGCGTGTGCGCCACATGCCGAAACAGTGACCTGTGAGTGAACTCTCAGTGAGGGGTCTCCCTTGTGCTCCACCTGCCCGGGGAGCCACTTGCCGCCTGCCCTCTCCGCCAGTGGGGACTTCGGGGCCTCACAGGGCGTGCTGTGGGGCATCGCATCAGGCCCTCTACACCTCCACCATGCCCTGTCCCGTTTCGCTACCCGCAACTCCTTGCCCCCGCCCCAGATATCCTGGGCTGGTCGGTGTACGACGTCTTCTTGGAGAACTACCTCGCACACTTCCCCCAGGAACAGGTACGTAGATCCGGAAAGGAGGGGGGTTCTTGTTTGCCGCACCTCAGCCTTGCAAGCGTCCTGGTCTGTAGCCCACCGTCAATGTGAGTCGTGCAAGTCGTGAGCCACCCGTGTGGGAGCCGGGGACACGCTTCACCCGCCGGTGCTAGCCTGCACCTGCCTGCTATGGATCCTTCCGCTCCGGCGGGCGGGTCAGGGGTGCGGTCCGGCTCCACCCGTTGACCAGCCGATGAACAATGAGGCCGGGGGAAAGATCCTCTCTGTGTGAGTATTGCTGGCGGACGAGTTGCAAGCATCCCCCTTAACCGTGTGCCACCTGGTTGCTGACCGCCTCACGTTGGGTAGGAACGCTGCGCCGCGTTGTGGTTTGAAACGACAGAAAGACGCACGGGCGAGGACGTGCATTCGCCGCATATCAGCCGTCTGATTGACCGTCCAGGGCACCGGTCCCCGACACCCACGCTCCCAGTCGACTCCGCACCAGCGGCCTAAGTCTGGAAGTTGTCACACTTGGCGGGGTGCTCTCTGTCGTGCGGCAATGCAGGTGCTGGTGCTGTACACCGACGACCTGTCGTCCAGGACGTTGGAAGTTGTACAGCGGGTTGAGTCCTTCCTCGGTGCAACGCCGTATCAGTACGACGCGAAGCTGCTCGGCCTGGTGTACAACAGTCGAGAGTGTTACGTAAGCAGCTGAGGGTATCCGGGGATGGAATGCAGTTGCACAGGGTTGGTTTGTTAACTGCTTGGGCTCGCGTGTCATGCATCGCGTAAGGCCTAAGGGAGCAGCTGAAATCTCGAGTGTCACACGCCCAAAGGTGGATGTGGTGACTGATTACTCCGGTCCACATCATGCCATCCCAGCGAAACTACATTGGTCGATGACGGAAAGATAGGTCACCATCCCGCCCGTGCACCGCGCCTCAAACCTCGGCTCAGACGACTGAGGCCTCGGCCCTGTGCGCTCGTCCGCTGTCTTGCCTGTCTCCGCCTCCCGCCGCCGTCCGCAGCACTGGCGGTGCGCCCGCCAGAAGGGCGAGTTGAGGACCGCCCAGCTGGACGACTCGTCTTCCAGCGACACGGGACCCGCGCATGACCCACGGGACGGTAGTTTCGCGCAGGCCATGTCGAGGCTGGTCGCTTTCTACAGGCCGCACGTGCAGCGCCTCTTCATCTGGGCGCAGCAGGGCCGCATCACGCAACCGCCAGATGCGTGGCGGACGAAGTACGGATAGTGCCGTACTTTTCCCGCCACAGTGGAGGGCTTTGGAGTGGCTGCATGGTATCGCAGAGACAGGCACGGGCAAGGGCAAGGCTTCTCGGGACGCCGACGCAGCTAGGGTGTGACGCAGCTAGGGTGTGACGGGCTAGGGTGTGACGGGGCCCTTCGTCGCGAGGGACACACAACGGTGCGCATGTGTTGGGGTGCACTCGTGCACACCAAGAGCGGGTGCTTGGCGCGGTGTTGCAGCTGTTGCCCCGTACGTAATGTTAATGCCGGCGGGATGGTGTCAGACGTTTCGGGTGTAGGGTTTTGTGGTTTCCCCCCCTGCGATATGAGCTCAGCAGCGGGTGCACGTGCCGCGGCATTGTGGAAGGAAGGGCATGCGCTGCACTAGAGATCCGATTGGGTAAGGGAAGCAAGTCACCAGGTGAGGGGTGGCGGCGCAAGGGTCAGGGGTTTGGAGCTGTGTGGAACGCCAAGGATCTTGAACCGCAATCCAATACACATGAACAGACGATGCAACACGGGCGCTGCGCTGTGCACAGCGCGCCACCGTGGGTAGCAGCGACACGGTGAATAACATATTGAATAAGTTGAGCAGCGTGGTGTTGTTGAGCAGCGTGGTGCTTTTGGCTCCTGCGGGAGGTAAGCCCTGGCGGCAATCGCGCCGGCCTGCCTACAGATAAAACGGGCACGCAGAGAAGATGTCATTGGTGTTGTTTTGATGGTGCGTCAGCGGTCGTGCGTGTGTGTCAGCACCGGCCATGTGATTGTGTGATGGTCGTGGTATGCGGGACATCCGCCTTCAGGTTTACTGTGCACGAGGATGGACGCAATACGGCAAACCGGCCGGCAGTGGTTAGAGCAGGCCTTTTCAGGCAAGTCGCAGGTTGACCAGGTCAGGGTTAGGACTTCAGGCTGTTCAGGTCGTTCAGATCGTGACATGGCACCCTAGGTCCAAACGCGAGTGTTCGTGTGCTATGATACCATACACATATTGTCGCGGGATGCAAGGGTAACCCTAGAACCTGGTACACCGCATGCATGTGCGGCTCTTACCACACCTGAATCCCCGACGAGTAGACGAGACTGTACGGCGACCGTACGGCGATTGGGCCGATCGAGCGGATGTGCCGATCTTGTTGCGATGAGGGTCGTGAATTTTTATGTGGTGCCAACGGATGGCGGCAAAGAATACATGAATGCATCTGCGCCAAGACGTACGGTGATTGGGCGTCGCAGTTTGGGTAGTGCTCAAGGCCCCGGGGGTCAGTTGCAGCGCCGGGAGACCGGCGGGGAGGTCGCATGCGGTAGCAGCATCCCTGGGGAGCAGCGGCAGGGGTCACGCGTGATTTCCCGGGCGGGTTATCGGGCGAGCTGCGGGCGTTGCCCGAACCCCCCAATAAGTGTTTCCCGATCCCCAGGGCGACCTGCCGGGCTGTAGACAGAGCGACGGAGTGCCTCGCTGGGTGCCTGCTGAGTGTGATGGCGCCTGTTGCCTCGCCGTCGTGCCCACGTTCCACCCGGGAGGTGCCGTGGAGCGAACAGCTGGTGGACCTGGCCCCCATGTGTGAGGATGTACCTGCGGGGCATGGCTGCCTTGGCTTCACAGCGGATTTTTGATTCGTGATGGGGTGGCTGTTATACTGGGCTAACCGCGTACCCTTTCCGAGCGCTGCGGCTCTCGTGATGACCGCCGATATCCCAGTCATGTGAAGGGGTCGCCCGGAGCTTGACCTGCCTGCGCTTCCAACTACATGCGCAGCTTCCATTTCAGTGTGAGTCGGCAAACAGTTCGTTCTCTGGGTGAACTGGAGGCGGTGGTGGATGTCCGCCAGTTAGGTGTCGTGCCAAATCCCCGTGAGATGAGCATGAGAATCGTGCTGGTGGGTCCGAGAACGTCCACCCCCAACCGCCCGGCCGTCCCAGCGTAGAGATTTATGCTTGGCGGCCCTGCAGGAAGGCCATAAGCACATCCGTCAAAGCTGTTCGAGAGCTGCCAAAGCGCATTTCTTGGGTCGGCAGGGGTCTGACCAGCCAGACCAGCTGTCTGGCGTCCACGGGATGGCTTGTAGGGCCCTCTCCCCAGGCGCAGTGGAATCGGAGCGCCACCAGGACGGGTTCAGCGTGGTGTTGCGGACACTTATGCACCACCCATTTAGCTCGGTACTGCACCCAGGGCAACGCCTGAGTGCTTCGGGACCTCGGCACGGACGTTGGAAATCCAGAACACCGGCTTGCTGGGCTCCTGGTGCTTGGGCGGGATCCTTCATATCCGAAGCTTACGAACAAGTCGAACATAGCGGCCGCCTTGAAAGCGCCGTGTCCTCGCGGTCGAGGGATCACCGTCACGATTTAATTGGTTCAGGCAGCTAGGGGCAGCACAGCGGAAGCAGTAGACGCTTGTACTGCCGGACCGCTGTCGTTTTGCTTCTTTTTATGGGAGAGAAGGAACTGTATAAATATAATTGCCGCGGATCATTCGGGTGCGGATCGAGGGGAGATCACACATTTCGAGGTCGTTGTCCGGGTATGTCACGTCTTGTCACGTGACGGTGCTGAGCGCAACGAGGAGCAGTAGTGGAACAATAATATCTTCATTCAATGTTTATAAATATCTCTGTCTTACAAAGCATAACAAAAAGGTCACAACTTATGCGTGACGGTGACCTTACATCACAACCAACGCACGGGATGACACTCCACTTACGCCCCCATATATTGCGATGTAACATTGTATGCGCAGTATTGATATGGGCATTAAGACTTTGGGAGCCCGTGAAAATTTCCGCTGCAAGTAACGGTTTTCACTTATCGTACATAGGCCCCATCCTTGTTCAGATTAAGCTCCAAACTCTCAGCAATCATTGGTTGTGGTTTGCGACAACAAGTGACCTTGTTGGAGGTGTGTGCTCGGTTCGACCTTTGTCGAGCTCCACCAGCCGCCCCGATCATCTTTCGCACGTGACTGCCGAAACATGCTGGGTGAGCTATTTTATGTTATGGAACGGACAATAATTGGCTTCACTTGCAATTACTTCCATGTTTGCGCGCGTTGTTTGAGGAAGCTTTCGTAAGGGAGCCAGAGCCCTAGCGGCCCGCCGCGGCGCCATCAAGCGCTGCAGACGAGATATGCATGCTGACGACTTATTCATCTTGTGGTGTAGGACTCAAGCTGAACCAGCGTTGTGCTGGCTCTCGGGCCAAGCCGACCGTGCGCAGCCGCAAGGCTTGCGTTGCCGTGCGAGCTGCCACTGGCCCTTCTGGCAATGTGAAAAAAGTTGTCCTTGCGTACTCTGGTGCGTTGATTGTTGGCTTCCGGGAGGTCGTTGACTTTACGGGTGGTTTGCTTGCTGCATGCCGTAAGGCCGTAGAGCAACACTGAGTCTTGGCCTTGCAGGCACCTAATTTCTGCTCAGGTTTCTAAGGTCATACGTGAACCCTAGCCCATCCTCAAACTCTTCGCGACGCAGGCGGTCTTGACACGTCCATCATCCTGAAGTGGCTTCAGGACACGTATGGCTGCGAGGTTGTCACCTTCACGGCCGACCTGGGCCAGGTACTTAGCAGGGCCCGTGGGCCAGTGGCCGGCCTGCCGGGATGGCTGGGTCTGCATGCGGGTTGGCCCTTCCCAAAACTCAAACCACAACAGTCCGGCAGTCCCAAACTGAAGCTCGTGTACTGAAGCTCGTGTGCCTGGAAACCCGCACAGGGTGAGGAGCTGGAGCCGGCCCGCGCCAAGGCCGAGAAGATGGGCGTCAAGCAGATCTTCATTGACGATCTGCGCGAGGAGTTCGTCCGTGATTACGTGTTCCCGATGTTCAGGTAGGGTCCAAGACGCGGAGCGTAGGCCGGGTAGTCTCGTCCAATCAAAGGGGCGAGATGGCGCCCCGGCATTGGCCTTGCGCGTGATAATGACCCAATTCAATCCCTACAGCTAAGTGAGTGGCTGTCATGAAAGGGACTGGCAGAACGGTGTCGTTTCGGCAACGGTGCACCGCGTGCGCGAGGTACCCGCACTCCAGCACTGTCGTACCGTCGTCACATTGCCACAAGGGCCACTGCCACCGGCGACATCGCACGCGCACTCATGTTTGCATGCCCTTGAGGGTTTGTGAAGTCCGTTATAAGAGTAGGGTGCTGCCCTGGCCGTACCCGTTGCTTAGGCTTCGTGCTCTCTTTTTGCCCCGGCCGCCCGCAGGGCCAACGCCTTGTACGAGGGCGTCTACCTGTTGGGGACGTCCATCGCCCGCCCGCTGATCGCCAAGCGCCAGATAGAGATCGCCAAGGAGGTGGGCGCCGATGCCGTGTCACACGGCGCCACCGGCAAGGGGAACGATCAGGTCCGCTTCGAGGTCGGGTGAGTTAATGAGCCAACTAGAGTGGTCGAGCAGCGATGGGGTGCCGACATCGGGGGCGACGTCTTGTCCTCCCGTCGGTTTATGTAGGCGACCTCGCGCCGAAGAAAGTGGTGCTGCGAGGTGTCTGCACGGGGAAACTCGCCCGGCCCCAACTAATTAACAGTAATACTTGCCAGCATAAGTGCGAAGACACTTGACAATTGAGGGAAAGGCCGTCCAGGGAGGCCGGGTGGTGGGATCCGGCAGCTCCTACACGGTCCGAGGGCAGAAGGCTGGGAGACGTCTGCGGGTCGGGGAGGTTGTGCCCATGCAGTGGTGGTGTGCCCCGTGTGCCAGTAGCAACCGTCAGACCGAGCGAGTTGTTTGTGAGTGTGTACTTTTTAAGAGCCCCGAGCCGCGAGATAGACAAACGAGTCGGGGGCGTGCGTGTGAGAAAGCGTGTTGACTACTGCATATCCGACCGAGCCCTTTGCTGCCCAACGCGCCGTTACGCTCCCCACGTTGAACTATTTTAATACAATCTATGTTGTCAGGTACTACTCGCTCAAGCCCGACATCAAGGTGATTGCGCCATGGCGCGAGTGGGACCTGCTGTCCCGCACAAAGCTCATCGAGTACGCCGAGAAGAACGGCATCCCCGTGCCACAGGTACGGCGGTACGGCGGCTTGGAAGTCTTTTGTACGAACGGCCAGCGCATCGTTCCCTCCTGTTCTAACCTGCGCACCCCTCACTTCCGGCGTCTGACTTGTGACCAACCTGGCCATTACTGTTCTGGCAGTAGACTGTATCGCCGAGGTGGGCGACGCTTCGTCCATCGGGGCACCGACGTGTTGCCGCCCGCTCCCGCCGGGATATTAGACATGTTGATGACAGCGTGCAAGTACGCAGTAAGAAGGGGTGCAGTCGTGCAGAGGGAGCAACTGGCGCACGGACTGCCGGCTGGTCGCTCGCCACCTGCGTGCTCCTGTACGGCGCAAATACGTCCCACGGGGGCGCTTTGAGGGCGAACACCAAAACTGAACCCGCATTGGAATGTGCCGTACCCGCATGCGAATGTGCCGTACCCTCGTTGGAGAATGCCGTACCCGCGTTGGAATGTGCCGTACCCGCGTACGCACGACTGTGACTCTGCCGCCCCGCACCCCCGCAGAAGAAGCGCGGTGAGCCGCCGTTCAGCATGGACGCCAACCTGCTGCACATCAGCTACGAGGGCAACGCCCTGGAGGACCCGTGGGTCGCCCCGGACGAGTCGATGTTCACTCGCTCCGTCTCGCCGGAGCAGGCCCCCAACGAGCCCACTACCATTGAGCTCTCCTTCGAGCACGGCAACCCGGTCGCCATCGACGGCGTGGCTATGAGCCCCGCCACCCTCCTTACAAAGCTCAACGAGCTGGGCGGTAAGCCGGGCGGGTCGGACGTTTGGGGGCTGGACTACCCCAGCGGGGTGGAGACCCGGAACGGTAGCGGGTATTTGGGTTGTGCTCGTTTTCCTGACACCAGGGGATCAGGGAATGGGGGTTCGAACGACGGCCCGGCATGGAGGCTCGTCGCGGGTAAGGGTAGAGCGGAAAGGGAGTTGGCAGAGGCTTGTCATTGCCACAGGTATCTTGCGTACCCATGCTCACCACGTCTCTCTCTCTCTCTCTCTCTCTCTCTCTCTGGCCCTGGCGGCCTCGGTCCATGCGTGACAGACCCACCCAAACCCACCCACACCGCCGCACCGTCCACTCCGATCCGCCCCGCAGGCGCCAACGGCATCGGCCGCGTGGACCTGGTGGAGTCGCGGTTCGTGGGCATGAAGAGCCGCGGAGTGTATGAGACCCCGGGTGGCACTATCCTGCAGGTGGCCCACAGGTACGACACGTACGACGGGTTACGATGTATGGCAGCATGACCTGTGCTTAGCTAGCGCGCCAGAGTCGATCTGACCTATTACGAGGAGGTGGAGGCACACGGAAGACATATTTTCCAGGGCTGGTTCGGGCGGGCTTCTCACGGCTCAGTTCTCTTGTACAGTACACACTCACACAACCAACGGAAAGGGTTATCGTGTCATTGGGGCTCGGGTGTGATCATCTACTCCGACTGTCGCGCTGGACTACTCGTTTTTCAGCTGCTCGGTTCTCCTTAATACATGCGTACTCACAGATTCTCTTACAAACCAACACGCACACCTCGCATGTCACGTACACCTGTTCTGCCTGCCTGCGAACACAAACGACGATCATACTAAACCATCCGTTAGCGCTGCCCCAGGTATGTTATCCGGTATCTCTTTGTGACCCTGCCTGATAGTTCCGACAAAACCTTTCATGTCCAGAGGTAGTCCACTGCATAAACTCTCTGTTTTCACCCCTACAGGGCCATGGAGTCGATCACGCTGGACCGCGAGGAGCTACACCTCAAGGACGACGTCATGCCGCGCTACGCCTCCCTCGTCTACAACGGCTTCTGGTTCAGCCCCGAGCGTGAGGCCCTGCAGCAGCTGGTGGACCGCACGCAGGAATACTGCACGGGTGAGCGGCGGAGCGGGCCCATAGGTGATGGGGGGTATAGGAAATTTGTAAACATTTAAACTGCGCTGCTGCCACAGCGACGGTTCGATTGGAAAAATGGTAACGTACCATAGATCGCCAGCGACGACAACGGTGTAGGCGTCGGTGGTGCTGAAACGAAGTAAGATGAATCGGAGACATGTCAGTTGTCTAATGCTGATGGGGGGAGGGAGAGGCGGCGGTAACGGACAGCTCGAGGGGCGGTCGAAATACGGAAGGAAGGACCGGGACGAGGTACTGCTGTACAGACCGTTTCGACTGAACATGATCTTAATGCACGGCATTATTCATCCGGATATGGTGCCCCAGGTACGGTCCGTGTCAAGCTGTACAAGGGCAACGTGGAGGTGCTGGGCCGCAAGAGCCCCTTCTCGCTGTACGACAAGGTACGGAGGAGTCCGCCGGGGCTGAGTTTTGCCGTTTGGATCCTGCCTTCAGTGAATTCGTGGTTGGACTGCCGACCCAGTGGGTCATCCTCGACATACACAACAATGGCGTCCACATCCAGCGAATCCCGACACGTACCAGTCCAGCCCAACCTCACGCTCTCCTTGCAACTCGCCCCACCCCACCCGACCGGGCAGGTGATCGCCTCGTTCGAGGATGACAAGGGTCTGTACAACCAGAAGGATGCGGGCGGCTTCATCAAGCTGCAGGCGTTGCGGCTGCGCACCCTGGGTGTTAATCGCTACAAGCTGCTCTAAACCTCGTCAGCGCATAGCAGGGTACGGATTTGTACAGTGCGATGTGTCCTGTCACCACGGCGGGCGCTGGGCGCGGCTCCCGCTTCTCCCTGATGTGGCCTGCCATGCACCAAATGTCATGTGCGATACCGCTATGGTGCGTGGCAAGTTCTCTGTGGGAACGTGGCGAGTTGCAGGGCCGTGCCTACCAGGAGGGTCGGTGGGAAATGAAGAAAGCGTGCGTGCGTGCGGCGAGCCGCTTTCAAATTACTAGCTCGATGACGTGTAAAATCATTAAACACGAACATTTTACATCCTCTTATCCATTTGTTTGGAAACCTCCCTTCGAGATGACATCAACGCAGCGTGCCAGGTTCCGGTGTTGACGATGGCCGACGCAGCGTGCCGGGTTCCGATGATGATGACAATGAGGCTGGGTCCGATGTACGAACGTGCGTACACATAGTCGACGTCCCCAAGCAGTATGTCAGCGCAGAAAGGTCCGGACGAGGCGAATGCTCGACTGCCTTGCCGGACTGCGGCGCAGGGAGTGTTTCAGACATGATCGTTACGCAGCTGCGGGACAGATGTGGACGGTGAAGGCGCTGTGAACAGTTTACGCACCAGACCTTACGCAGAGCTGTTGTGTGAGCCGACAGTTGGTGTTTGGTAGGCAAAAGCCGATGGTATTGTGTAGAACGATCAATGTCGGCTGCAAATCTATAGGAAACCAACTGCTGAAGACATCGTGCGCGTTTTGACAAGCTGCACCATCGAGCAGGCCGCTGTTATCCACACCCCACTCCAGCCCGAAAGCAGATTGGAAGCACCTGAGGTGGGTTTCGCAAACACAGCTTCACCCGGCCCTGCCGGAGAACGAGGCTGCGTGCTCACGCGCGTGCAATGGACTCACCGTCAAGGGACAACCTTCCGGGTGTAGCGGCCCAGTATCCCCGTCGGACAGGGGGCACGTAGAGTTGGTGACGGCCACAACTCGCTCAGACGTGGTGCTGGTATCGCTACTCACGTACCGTGTACAGAGCGCTCAGATACTACAGGCAGGAGGTCGGACGCCGGACAAGGTCCGCAAATATAAGGTGAACAATCCCGCCCAGGGGCCAAAACGCAAGTTATGGCTGGGAGCAGAGGGGATAGTGTCGTGTTGCTCCAATCTATCCCGGCCTCCCCCCCCCTCCAGCGTTACAGTCAGCTTGCGCGCTGGCTAGTCTACCGTATCTCACGGGCTAAAAAAGATGCCCCCAGACAATATAAAAGGACCAACCAGGGTAGAGAGGGAAAGGGTTGCCCCGGCGCGTACGCATATCCTTAAACCTGATATGCCGTTGAAATAGACGTATTGGGACCGACCTTGGCAGCAACGCAGCAATGATGTTGTCAGCCGCACGCCGTCAACGTGTTGCTGGCGGGCTAGGCGTCAAGATTCCCGAAGGACACGGAGATTTTTTCTTAGGCCTGGCAAGCTACCCATGCAATGCTGCAGTTGAGTCCAACCAAATGACTAGTTCGTCTGGGGTAGCCTTCCAGAGTCGTCGTCGCCCCGTGCGCGCAGTGCCGGACAGTGGTGGGCCGTCGCCACCCTTCGTCTTGCCATTCACACATTGTTGTGCAAGCTGCCGGCCACACCGGCCGCCCGGCAGCGCATGTTAATCTGGTTGGCCACATCGGCCTGTAATCACAGGATTGGTGTTTCCTGTTTGCCGCGCTACTGCAACTCTCCGACCGTAGTCAAGAAGATGTAATGACTGTGCGCGGCACACAATTGATGCCGCGTTGTCGGTCATTACACCTGCACGGAGAAGGGGCCATTCTGACCCTTCCTGACACAGCGGCACCCTCAGCAACCCGAAAGCACCCACCTTGCAGCACCCAGCGCTTGATGTCTGATAGCCCATAAGAATGCTCAACGCCGGAACCTCGGGCTAAGCCGTCTTGTGGTCACCTGCAGGGTCGTATGGATCATCTGCAGGGTTTTCATATTGGGCGTGAACGGTTGGTTTGACACTGCGGCCCACCAGCAGAAGTTATCGTGGTAACTGAAGGTGCATTGCTGCTGGGTCATTGAACCTCTCAAGCAGCAAAATGTGAAGGTGGACACTTGCGTGGACCTGCTGAACGATTTGCCACCAAGCAGCAGTAACAATGAACGCCGCCAGCTATGGAGTGCATACCGTGAAGTCCCTGGGGCCGGAAGGTGGTGGATCGCAGTCGGCGCCAATGAAGCTGGCTAATGGGTACGGGACCAAGCGATCCCTTAAGCACTGTTGGCATGCGTGGTTACGTCGTCCCATTGCCGGTTAGGGTTTTGGGATTTGGTAGGGCGAGTGAATGCCAGTTGCTCCGTCCCAGCCGTTGCACAAAATGGGGCTCGGATTAGCCTGGGGTAACAACCAACCCAAACAATGTTGGGCGGTCTGATACGCCGGTACCAAACTTAGAAATTGAGGCCTGGCAGGCAAAGCCAACAATGCCGCTTGCTGGCTACTGGTTACGGGTCCAAGCGACCTCTGCAGCACCCTTGCTGTGGAAAAACGCAGGCCAGGGTCGATCCCAGAATCGAGGCTTCGATGCCCAAGAGCATGGAGATGATGACCACTGTATGGAGTCAAAATCTGCTGCTGCGGAATAAACGCTCCACAGACCTCCCGCATCGTAGGCCACCATGAAGGCCGGGTCCAGAAAACTGCGCTTACCTGGTGTCACGTGACACCAGAACGCGTGAACCGTGCGGGAGTCCACCTGGTGATGTCGTCCCAGTCACCCCGAAAAAAAATAATTTGTTGTCGCAAACCTTGCTGCCCGGGGGTGCCAACTGACGAAGATGCCCATGTTAACGAAATCATTTCATGGTCGACAGCCGCCAGCTAATCCACTTGACGAAACCTCCACGTTGCCCAAGCGAACACCGCCGTTGTGCGCAGTCGCCAGCCGGTCGCGCTGACCATGCACGCTGCGCTCAAACATCGCCGTTGTCCACAGTCGCTAGCGGTTGAGGTTAACCAATATCCTTCTGTATACTAGCTTGGTATTGCATGCAGAAGCTGGGCCCGACGTAAAGTTGGTTCCCGCCAACTACATCATTCCCCATTCCCATATGCATACATATCATTATCTCCGTGACCCAGTTTACTTGTGATGCATTATTGTAATTACCGGTATCGCACAGAAAAAATCCAAAGCAAGTAAGGGCGGTGTTGGTTCATTGCAAAACCGCTGTAATTCTGGTGTGCTGGCATAAGCGCTAAAGTAAAGCAGAACTGATAATTGAAATACTCTAAAGCAGGATTCTTTGTCGAGCTCGGTTTCGTTAATCTAGCAACCACCAGGTGCAACAAGGTAGAGGCCACCGTCCTGGCAGAAGGACGCGCCTCGTTGATACTGTTCGACAAATACCGACAATTAAAGCGGAAGTGAGCAGGAGGCTGCTAATAGCTGCCGCAGTCTACACGCAGTCGTACATAAGCGTCGTGCACCCTGCACACGGAAATTGGTTCGCAATAACCCTCTTACCTCTAAGCTTCGCTCTGCTTGCATCGCTTCGCTATACTTCACTTGTGAAATCAAATCTTTTGATGCCGTGTCCGAGCTTCCTGGTTATGAGCCCGCGACGCCAGGACTGTGCTGTTATTGGCACCAGTGATGCTCACGAATGCCTGTCGTGGCTGTGGTGGCAATGGCCCTGCTACTGTCGAACGTTACCGAAACGCTCAGAAACATTTCACGGGCCGGAAACCTTCGGAATTCAGGTGCATATGGCTGCACGGCACATACCCGGCCATGGGGTATCCCGCAGTCCCACCATCAACCGGGCGAATGGGTTTTTCGGGGGGGGGCCACTATCAACCGGGCGAATGGGTTCTTCTTGGGGCTCTGCCAACATGTATTAGCAGGCTGAGACGCCCGCGGGCTCCGAACTCAGATCCCGGTGGAGACCCTGACAGGCTCGCCATGATGATGTCATACTGTGCTACAAAGGTATGTCGCGGATAGGGATGTCGATCATCTCCGGCTTATGATGTATCTACAGGCCGAAGGGCTGCAAGAGCTGTGCCTGACATTTTAATTGCAACCCCCCTCGTCATGCGTGGCCACATACAGGCACCTCACAGGTTGCTGAGCAATCGTTCATCCCCAGGCCTCTGGGGATAAGCTGCTCGCAGCAGGGCCGCAGGCTGACCAGGGCTGCTCAGTACTGGTTGGGTACTCAAGCGTCGTCCATGATGGCGCTGGCACCATGACAGCTCGAAAGGCCCCAGCTCAGGAACTTGCAAAAGACAGTCGCGCTGCAGAAGCAAGCCTAGCCTTGGCCAAACGCACTTTCAACAATGTTGTTGCCGATTTCAGTCCTGGTTCACCAGTTACCTCGTTGGAAGTCGGAAACGACGAGGTCACATGATATCACACATGTCGTTCAGACGTTCACATAATGCCAAGTGCCGTCCCATGCATCAGTGTGTGGATGTTTGCATCCGGCCATTTGCCCGGGTGCACCCCCTGCATGGGCTCAGCAGCGGCCCAGTATGGTTACACATAAGTTAAGATCACGAAAAGAATATGTTCGCGGCGCGGTGCAACGTCAGCGTCCTCTCCCCGTCCGGAGCTCTCACCCTCAGTCAGTACTGCACTGCACAGTTTGAGCGGTGGGGGTCATCGTTGCGCGTCCAACCGTCTATCCATCCATCCGGCCTCAGGCCCCGCCCCCGGTGTGATGAACAGAACAAACGCTCGCTCTTCCATTGACCTCTATACCCAAACAACCAATACGTCAGTGCACCACTAGCAAGACGCCGCGGCCCTTCGCAAACTCCTGTCACATCTGTGAGAAGCCATGCGGCCTTGACCCCATAACCCATTGCTATTCCCTGTCCTGTACGGTGATAGCGGACCTTTGGATCAAAGCCATACCGAGAGCTTGCGCCATGTCAACCTCACGGTATCGACTCGCAGGACACCATGTCCCTGTAGCACGGGATCTGGCCGCCGGGCCGCAGCCAGAGCGGGAGTCCCACGGTGCCGGTGCGGTTAGCAATCATGCACCGCGCACGTGTCGTCAGCGCCAGCTCCACAAAGTCGTCCTCCATCAGCTGCCGCTGCTCGCGGTTCCGAGCAATGTGCTTGTAAGTCACGTTGGGCGTAACAACGTCGGTCAGCATGTCCATCATGACCAAAGTCCGGAATTCTGGGGGACGGGGCGCGGGAGGACGGGGTTGAGGCTTTCGAAACAGAGCATACTCAGGCGACCTGCGCCTGGCAATGAGCCAAGCATCCCGCGTGCGATTACATGCCGACTGCACGCGTGCACGTCGTCGTGACTGGCTGCTGACCTGCGCGAGCCGATCACCGTGCGCCCAATTCGCGCAAGTCCCATTGCAAAGTACACATAACACACAACCACCCCCGCGGCCAGCTCACCAAGTCAAATATGCCCTTCATCACAGGCAGGGCCATCCCTGCCTACAGCCCGTGGCATGCAGCCCATCCAGCCGAGACTTACGAATTGCGTCCGTCACGAGCGCCATGGGGCGTTTCCGCAGATCCCATCCAAGGCTGCTGGCAACTTGCTCTCCACAATTCAATGTGGCCCCCAGCTCCGAGACGTAGAAGGGTGCATCTGGGGCATCGTCGCTACCCAGGAATCGCCTGTTATTCGCAAGGGGATGTGATGCACCGGGGCGTCAACATGCGACAGGAGATAGTGATGTTTCTTCCAGCGGCACTCGTTCGGAGCTGGACGCTGCTGTTCGGGTGTCTAGGCGACTGGATGACAGGCTTCGGCCCCGCGCCCGCTCTATATCCTCAATTACAACGATAATGACACGGATACCGTCCCCATGAAAACGGCGACGTTCTGCAACAACACATTCGGCATTCCGACCGGCTCGGAACACAGGCGACACAGGGTGCATAATAAACGGATCGCATGTGTGCAAAGCCAAAGTGGGAGAATTCTTGGAAAGTTTGCGACCGCTTGGTTGACGGAGGCGCAACATCACTCCTTCTTGAACCCAGCCACCTACACGTACACACGCCACTTCCACCACACGAGCACACGGTTTTCCCTTGGGTTGTCATGGTGAGCCAGCTTCTGCCCTGCCCCTCCGTTCTCGGCAACTTCCGAGTATTTTTGCAATGGCACATCATGCCTGCTTTCCCCTCTTAGAATTCTACCCCGGTGGCGCTAATCGGTGGTACCAATATCGTCGAGCAGGATGCTTCTGCTTTCTGCTAAGCTTCTGGTTGCGCGCTGTTGCGTCACTGCAGATTCGCCAGCGTATAGCCCGCAAAATTTCCCTGATGCCGCATGCAGTCGTAGGGAACGGCCCGACAAACGTGTGCTTGCCAGACCCAGCGTGCCAGTTTCATTCCCAGCCGCCATGGCGGAAGAGATTCCGGCCGAATGGGCCGACCCATATCAGTACTACGAGGATGAAGATGACGGCTATGATGAGGATGAGGAGGTGCAGCCCGTCATAAACACCAAAGCATGGCATCTGTCTACTTTGTGGAGATCTTGCATGGTGAATGAATTGCCCGTCTGCCGCACACACGCCCCCGCCCTGGGCACTTACCATTGCCAGACGATGAAATCTACGGGCGACTGCCCGTACATACGTTGTACGTGTGAATCGGCAAGCTTTTCAATTGTGGAGTTCAACTTAAACAGGAAGTTGAAGTAGCACGCACCGATCTCTCTGCGCGTCTCATGGTGCTCAACGACCGGGATCAGAGTCGCCTGGCGTTTGCGGAGCACCACAACGCAGGGCGCAGGTCAACATCAGTAAGTCATTGAACACGTCAACACTGAATTGAGCATCAGGCGTGTAAGACACGGTCAGCCGGCGTTGCAGAGACGGACAGCAATGGGTCGGGAAAGGCAGGGAATGCCATGCTGTTGTGAGACGCCCTTGCCAAACGCAGACAGAAAGTCACACCGCTGAAGCACACGGCTCCTGCGCCATGCTTACCGTTTCAAACCTGTCGTGAGCCTTGGTAGATGTGAACGACAGCTTCTGCAGCGGTTCAAGCGAACGCTGATAAGTGCTAGTTCCAGATGCAGAGGATGTTGTGCGGCATTCAACCCAGATGTAAGGTATTGAGAACCCTCAATTACAAGCGCAGCACGTCCAAGTAAATAGCCGTCATCTATACAAAGACCGGCAGTTCTCAAACCCCAGACAGCCCGAGAAGCCCACCTTGGCAGCTCGGAAGCGGGAGATCGCATCAGGGTCCGCCTGCAAAACGGCTGAATCAAGCTCCACCAAACCTGTCCAGGAAAGATACACCGCACAGGGCCCCAGAGAAAATGTGCGGCCGCCTGACATCTGGAAGGGCATACCGCATGTTGGGGTCACCGCTGCACTGCTTGCACGTATGGCAGATGACAGATAGCCTGGCAGCGACTCACCAGCTCGTCTCCCGAGCTGACTGAGCCATGCAAGCATCCATCTGTATCTGTGCCTTTACTGGGCAATAGGGATGTAGAGACCCCTGTCCTCCCATCCATTGCAGCAACTGCAGCGGAGAGTGCTTTTTTTGCCAGAGCGTGCGCGCCAGGGCTGCAGGGTTGCTGGCACTACTCATGCACGTACTCGTCCGTTCCGGCGGGGGATACCTCGTCATTGTCGGCGGGGTCAATCCTGATAGGCACCGATGATTCCTTAATGGAGTCCGTAGTAATCGTCGTGCATTCACTGGATACGATCTGATGGTTGGTCGGCATGAGTGCATGACCGAAAAGGTATCGCTATTGTCGTCCGTACTGCACCAGGTCGACAAAACCCACAGTAGACGAAACCCACTTACTGAGAAGCTGGCTTGTCGTACTGGCTGCGTCCGCCTTCAGGGTCGCAGTTGTCCAATCAATTTCGTTCGGCAACAAGAAGTCCGTGACCGGCGCCGGTTTCCTCCAGTCAAGGATCAAGACTTTCTTGTGTGCCATCGCCACACGTAGGAGCAGAAGACTGTTCCTGATGCGGTCAGCTGTATAACATGGAACGGAACGTCGACGCTGACCGAGGGGACTAACAAAGTTTGCTAGGAAGCACCAGCACGCATACCCGTTGTCTCGCAGTTTCCTTGACATTCATGTATAAGGTACTGGGCATCTGGCGAGTTTTTATTCGTATTGTGAAAGGCCTGATATTCAAGCAACTTCTGCCGATGTGGCTCAGGGCAGAAAGTCAACTGCTGTGCCCAATTTCTAATAGGAAAAGAGGCAAATAGAGCTATGTAAACAACTAATGGACAAAGCGTACGCATTGTGCAAGGTAGACCGTTGAAGCAATTTGCATAATATGCAAACAAACAAAGTAAAAGCTATAACACCAATATAGTTAGTTGTATCCTCAAATACGCGAGAACTGTTGTGGGCAAGATTACCGTACATGTACGGCTGCAGCTTGAGGTTTTGCGATACAGCTTTCGCTACTTTTGATCCTCTGAGCCCTACGAATTCGCTGAAGCGTGTACCCTCACCATACACATTTTGGCCAGCAAATGTATCAAACCGAAACCATGCGCGAGGGTCTCCATCCAGGGACCCTCAGCGACTATGGACGACGAACTCAAACGCGCCCGTGAAATAGTACTCATCGTTGTTTCCATGCTGCTTCATTAAACACAGCTATATCCGCTGCCTGTGTCTCCGAGGTTTACATCTGCCGTCATTGACCTGCGTATGTCGCGCTGCCACACAACGCCACACATGACCGCCAGAGGGCAGGGACCTGCAGGACTGCCTGACGGCATAGCCCTCCTTGCTGTTACCTTGTTTCCTTGTAGATGGAGGTACATGATAATCATACTGCATAAAGACTGTAATGTTACGACCGACTTACTCTGACTCCACTCACTATGAAAACATTTGTTGGGCTAATGCATTTGAAACCCCGACGCGGTAAAGGCATTCCTACCAGGGCTCGACTTGGATGATGGGGGACCCGAGCCTGAACGCCAAGCGCACTGTCGGGATGAACTTCACCTGCGAAAAACTGCCGCAACAGGGCTTGTGCAGGACGATGTTGCCCATGCACTGTGGACCGAGGAGGGATGTGATGCAGGTGCTCATTGGGGGTTTTAGCTCATAACGTCCTGTCAGAATGTCATTTGTTAACCGCGCGTCCCAACACGTCAGCAACCACGTAAGAGCTGAGCACCGAGCGCAACGGGCCTTTAAGTTGTAAATCCCATATCCCTACCTTCAACACTAACACACCGATTGAGCATCCGCGCGCGCGCACATAGATAACGGGTTTCTGGGGCTCAGTTCGCCGTGCAGGTTACAGGTTGTGTTGTGCGTGGTTACCGATAGGTGACTGTTGACTCGAGAAACTCGTTCATCAGATGGACGTTTCGGGTGACGTCTGGATATAAGGTAGTATAATTCATGGGTTATGAACGCGCTGCTGACCAATTCATTTGGAAATCGATATTATTTCATTCTTTTGTGCCATACCCCGCACAGAAGTCCTGCATAAGTCCTCTTGTCTGAGGCGCCAGAGTCTGGACAGCTGTAAGGGGTGAGGTGACATCCGCTTAGGTTTTCCGAACTTCTGGTTTACAGCGTATGTCACATGGGTGATTAAGAAACTCGCCGCAGCTCGTTCCGTAAAGTTGGTTCCCGCCAACTACATCATTCCCCATTCCCATATGCATACATATCATTATCTCCGTGACCCAGTTTACTTGTGATGCATTATTGTAATTACCGGTATCGCACAGAAAAAATCCAAAGCAAGTAAGGGCGGTGTTGGTTCATTGCAAAACCGCTGTAATTCTGGTGTGCTGGCATAAGCGCTAAAGTAAAGCAGAACTGATAATTGAAATACTCTAAAGCAGGATTCTTTGTCGAGCTCGGTTTCGTTAATCTAGCAACCACCAGGTGCAACAAGGTAGAGGCCACCGTCCTGGCAGAAGGACGCGCCTCGTTGATACTGTTCGACAAATACCGACAATTAAAGCGGAAGTGAGCAGGAGGCTGCTAATAGCTGCCGCAGTCTACACGCAGTCGTACATAAGCGTCGTGCACCCTGCACACGGAAATTGGTTCGCAATAACCCTCTTACCTCTAAGCTTCGCTCTGCTTGCATCGCTTCGCTATACTTCACTTGTGAAATCAAATCTTTTGATGCCGTGTCCGAGCTTCCTGGTTATGAGCCCGCGACGCCAGGACTGTGCTGTTATTGGCACCAGTGATGCTCACGAATGCCTGTCGTGGCTGTGGTGGCAATGGCCCTGCTACTGTCGAACGTTACCGAAACGCTCAGAAACATTTCACGGGCCGGAAACCTTCGGAATTCAGGTGCATATGGCTGCACGGCACATACCCGGCCATGGGGTATCCCGCAGTCCCACCATCAACCGGGCGAATGGGTTTTTCGGGGGGGGCCACTATCAACCGGGCGAATGGGTTCTTCTTGGGGCTCTGCCAACATGTATTAGCAGGCTGAGACGCCCGCGGGCTCCGAACTCAGATCCCGGTGGAGACCCTGACAGGCTCGCCATGATGATGTCATACTGTGCTACAAAGGTATGTCGCGGATAGGGATGTCGATCATCTCCGGCTTATGATGTATCTACAGGCCGAAGGGCTGCAAGAGCTGTGCCTGACATTTTAATTGCAACCCCCCTCGTCATGCGTGGCCACATACAGGCACCTCACAGGTTGCTGAGCAATCGTTCATCCCCAGGCCTCTGGGATAAGCTGCTCGCAGCAGGGCCGCAGGCTGACCAGGGCTGCTCAGTACTGGTTGGGTACTCAAGCGTCGTCCATGATGGCGCTGGCACCATGACAGCTCGAAAGGCCCCAGCTCAGGAACTTGCAAAAGACAGTCGCGCTGCAGAAGCAAGCCTAGCCTTGGCCAAACGCACTTTCAACAATGTTGTTGCCGATTTCAGTCCTGGTTCACCAGTTACCTCGTTGGAAGTCGGAAACGACGAGGTCACATGATATCACACATGTCGTTCAGACGTTCACATAATGCCAAGTGCCGTCCCATGCATCAGTGTGTGGATGTTTGCATCCGGCCATTTGCCCGGGTGCACCCCCTGCATGGGCTCAGCAGCGGCCCAGTATGGTTACACATAAGTTAAGATCACGAAAAGAATATGTTCGCGGCGCGGTGCAACGTCAGCGTCCTCTCCCCGTCCGGAGCTCTCACCCTCAGTCAGTACTGCACTGCACAGTTTGAGCGGTGGGGGTCATCGTTGCGCGTCCAACCGTCTATCCATCCATCCGGCCTCAGGCCCCGCCCCGGTGTGATGAACAGAACAAACGCTCGCTCTTCCATTGACCTCTATACCCAAACAACCAATACGTCAGTGCACCACTAGCAAGACGCCGCGGCCCTTCGCAAACTCCTGTCACATCTGTGAGAAGCCATGCGGCCTTGACCCCATAACCCATTGCTATTCCCTGTCCTGTACGGTGATAGCGGACCTTTGGATCAAAGCCATACCGAGAGCTTGCGCCATGTCAACCTCACGGTATCGACTCGCAGGACACCATGTCCCTGTAGCACGGGATCTGGCCGCCGGGCCGCAGCCAGAGCGGGAGTCCCACGGTGCCGGTGCGGTTAGCAATCATGCACCGCGCACGTGTCGTCAGCGCCAGCTCCACAAAGTCGTCCTCCATCAGCTGCCGCTGCTCGCGGTTCCGAGCAATGTGCTTGTAAGTCACGTTGGGCGTAACAACGTCGGTCAGCATGTCCATCATGACCAAAGTCCGGAATTCTGGGGGACGGGGCGCGGGAGGACGGGGTTGAGGCTTTCGAAACAGAGCATACTCAGGCGACCTGCGCCTGGCAATGAGCCAAGCATCCCGCGTGCGATTACATGCCGACTGCACGCGTGCACGTCGTCGTGACTGGCTGCTGACCTGCGCGAGCCGATCACCGTGCGCCCAATTCGCGCAAGTCCCATTGCAAAGTACACATAACACACAACCACCCCCGCGGCCAGCTCACCAAGTCAAATATGCCCTTCATCACAGGCAGGGCCATCCCTGCCTACAGCCCGTGGCATGCAGCCCATCCAGCCGAGACTTACGAATTGCGTCCGTCACGAGCGCCATGGGGCGTTTCCGCAGATCCCATCCAAGGCTGCTGGCAACTTGCTCTCCACAATTCAATGTGGCCCCCAGCTCCGAGACGTAGAAGGGTGCATCTGGGGCATCGTCGCTACCCAGGAATCGCCTGTTATTCGCAAGGGGATGTGATGCACCGGGGCGTCAACATGCGACAGGAGATAGTGATGTTTCTTCCAGCGGCACTCGTTCGGAGCTGGACGCTGCTGTTCGGGTGTCTAGGCGACTGGATGACAGGCTTCGGCCCCGCGCCCGCTCTATATCCTCAATTACAACGATAATGACACGGATACCGTCCCCATGAAAACGGCGACGTTCTGCAACAACACATTCGGCATTCCGACCGGCTCGGAACACAGGCGACACAGGGTGCATAATAAACGGATCGCATGTGTGCAAAGCCAAAGTGGGAGAATTCTTGGAAAGTTTGCGACCGCTTGGTTGACGGAGGCGCAACATCACTCCTTCTTGAACCCAGCCACCTACACGTACACACGCCACTTCCACCACACGAGCACACGGTTTTCCCTTGGGTTGTCATGGTGAGCCAGCTTCTGCCCTGCCCCTCCGTTCTCGGCAACTTCCGAGTATTTTTGCAATGGCACATCATGCCTGCTTTCCCCTCTTAGAATTCTACCCCGGTGGCGCTAATCGGTGGTACCAATATCGTCGAGCAGGATGCTTCTGCTTTCTGCTAAGCTTCTGGTTGCGCGCTGTTGCGTCACTGCAGATTCGCCAGCGTATAGCCCGCAAAATTTCCCTGATGCCGCATGCAGTCGTAGGGAACGGCCCGACAAACGTGTGCTTGCCAGACCCAGCGTGCCAGTTTCATTCCCAGCCGCCATGGCGGAAGAGATTCCGGCCGAATGGGCCGACCCATATCAGTACTACGAGGATGAAGATGACGGCTATGATGAGGATGAGGAGGTGCAGCCCGTCATAAACACCAAAGCATGGCATCTGTCTACTTTGTGGAGATCTTGCATGGTGAATGAATTGCCCGTCTGCCGCACACACGCCCCCGCCCTGGGCACTTACCATTGCCAGACGATGAAATCTACGGGCGACTGCCCGTACATACGTTGTACGTGTGAATCGGCAAGCTTTTCAATTGTGGAGTTCAACTTAAACAGGAAGTTGAAGTAGCACGCACCGATCTCTCTGCGCGTCTCATGGTGCTCAACGACCGGGATCAGAGTCGCCTGGCGTTTGCGGAGCACCACAACGCAGGGCGCAGGTCAACATCAGTAAGTCATTGAACACGTCAACACTGAATTGAGCATCAGGCGTGTAAGACACGGTCAGCCGGCGTTGCAGAGACGGACAGCAATGGGTCGGGAAAGGCAGGGAATGCCATGCTGTTGTGAGACGCCCTTGCCAAACGCAGACAGAAAGTCACACCGCTGAAGCACACGGCTCCTGCGCCATGCTTACCGTTTCAAACCTGTCGTGAGCCTTGGTAGATGTGAACGACAGCTTCTGCAGCGGTTCAAGCGAACGCTGATAAGTGCTAGTTCCAGATGCAGAGGATGTTGTGCGGCATTCAACCCAGATGTAAGGTATTGAGAACCCTCAATTACAAGCGCAGCACGTCCAAGTAAATAGCCGTCATCTATACAAAGACCGGCAGTTCTCAAACCCCAGACAGCCCGAGAAGCCCACCTTGGCAGCTCGGAAGCGGGAGATCGCATCAGGGTCCGCCTGCAAAACGGCTGAATCAAGCTCCACCAAACCTGTCCAGGAAAGATACACCGCACAGGGCCCCAGAGAAAATGTGCGGCCGCCTGACATCTGGAAGGGCATACCGCATGTTGGGGTCACCGCTGCACTGCTTGCACGTATGGCAGATGACAGATAGCCTGGCAGCGACTCACCAGCTCGTCTCCCGAGCTGACTGAGCCATGCAAGCATCCATCTGTATCTGTGCCTTTACTGGGCAATAGGGATGTAGAGACCCCTGTCCTCCCATCCATTGCAGCAACTGCAGCGGAGAGTGCTTTTTTTGCCAGAGCGTGCGCGCCAGGGCTGCAGGGTTGCTGGCACTACTCATGCACGTACTCGTCCGTTCCGGCGGGGGATACCTCGTCATTGTCGGCGGGGTCAATCCTGATAGGCACCGATGATTCCTTAATGGAGTCCGTAGTAATCGTCGTGCATTCACTGGATACGATCTGATGGTTGGTCGGCATGAGTGCATGACCGAAAAGGTATCGCTATTGTCGTCCGTACTGCACCAGGTCGACAAAACCCACAGTAGACGAAACCCACTTACTGAGAAGCTGGCTTGTCGTACTGGCTGCGTCCGCCTTCAGGGTCGCAGTTGTCCAATCAATTTCGTTCGGCAACAAGAAGTCCGTGACCGGCGCCGGTTTCCTCCAGTCAAGGATCAAGACTTTCTTGTGTGCCATCGCCACACGTAGGAGCAGAAGACTGTTCCTGATGCGGTCAGCTGTATAACATGGAACGGAACGTCGACGCTGACCGAGGGGACTAACAAAGTTTGCTAGGAAGCACCAGCACGCATACCCGTTGTCTCGCAGTTTCCTTGACATTCATGTATAAGGTACTGGGCATCTGGCGAGTTTTTATTCGTATTGTGAAAGGCCTGATATTCAAGCAACTTCTGCCGATGTGGCTCAGGGCAGAAAGTCAACTGCTGTGCCCAATTTCTAATAGGAAAAGAGGCAAATAGAGCTATGTAAACAACTAATGGACAAAGCGTACGCATTGTGCAAGGTAGACCGTTGAAGCAATTTGCATAATATGCAAACAAACAAAGTAAAAGCTATAACACCAATATAGTTAGTTGTATCCTCAAATACGCGAGAACTGTTGTGGGCAAGATTACCGTACATGTACGGCTGCAGCTTGAGGTTTTGCGATACAGCTTTCGCTACTTTTGATCCTCTGAGCCCTACGAATTCGCTGAAGCGTGTACCCTCACCATACACATTTTGGCCAGCAAATGTATCAAACCGAAACCATGCGCGAGGGTCTCCATCCAGGGACCCTCAGCGACTATGGACGACGAACTCAAACGCGCCCGTGAAATAGTACTCATCGTTGTTTCCATGCTGCTTCATTAAACACAGCTATATCCGCTGCCTGTGTCTCCGAGGTTTACATCTGCCGTCATTGACCTGCGTATGTCGCGCTGCCACACAACGCCACACATGACCGCCAGAGGGCAGGGACCTGCAGGACTGCCTGACGGCATAGCCCTCCTTGCTGTTACCTTGTTTCCTTGTAGATGGAGGTACATGATAATCATACTGCATAAAGACTGTAATGTTACGACCGACTTACTCTGACTCCACTCACTATGAAAACATTTGTTGGGCTAATGCATTTGAAACCCCGACGCGGTAAAGGCATTCCTACCAGGGCTCGACTTGGATGATGGGGGACCCGAGCCTGAACGCCAAGCGCACTGTCGGGATGAACTTCACCTGCGAAAAACTGCCGCAACAGGGCTTGTGCAGGACGATGTTGCCCATGCACTGTGGACCGAGGAGGGATGTGATGCAGGTGCTCATTGGGGGTTTTAGCTCATAACGTCCTGTCAGAATGTCATTTGTTAACCGCGCGTCCCAACACGTCAGCAACCACGTAAGAGCTGAGCACCGAGCGCAACGGGCCTTTAAGTTGTAAATCCCATATCCCTACCTTCAACACTAACACACCGATTGAGCATCCGCGCGCGCGCACATAGATAACGGGTTTCTGGGGCTCAGTTCGCCGTGCAGGTTACAGGTTGTGTTGTGCGTGGTTACCGATAGGTGACTGTTGACTCGAGAAACTCGTTCATCAGATGGACGTTTCGGGTGACGTCTGGATATAAGGTAGTATAATTCATGGGTTATGAACGCGCTGCTGACCAATTCATTTGGAAATCGATATTATTTCATTCTTTTGTGCCATACCCCGCACAGAAGTCCTGCATAAGTCCTCTTGTCTGAGGCGCCAGAGTCTGGACAGCTGTAAGGGGTGAGGTGACATCCGCTTAGGTTTTCCGAACTTCTGGTTTACAGCGTATGTCACATGGGTGATTAAGAAACTCGCCGCAGCTCGTGTTCCCGCGTTGCCAGCATCTGCCGCCCGTGTGCAAGCACCAGCCTGCCCTCAACCAGCAGGATGACAGCGGCCACTTATGCCTGCGTTGGCACGTCTCATCCTGCGTCTACTGGGTACTGGCAGCACGCGCTCTTCGTCAAGCCCTAAATGTCCGTCCGACACGTCCAACACCCGGCGTACTCGGCGTGTTGGACCGCTTGTGTCGACAACGGCCCACTTCGACGCCGTTGTTGCGTGTATGGACCTGGAAATTTCTTGGAAGAGGGCGATGTTGCAGCGGGGTGCGACCCAGACACCACCATCCTGTGCGCGCACCGCGGGGACGCGCTGCACCACAATTTGAGCTTGCTGCACCGTTGGGATGCCGTGCACGTCGGCAAGGTCCTAGCCTTGACCTTGCTTTGCCGGCCATCTTATCCGCCTTCCTCGCTCATCCCAACTGTCATTGCGCCCGCCTCCTTTGTATTAATTGTCGCTTTGTCCGCGACAGCCGTGGCCTCGCTCGGTTCCCATTGGTTCCCAAGAGCGGCGCTGGCCTTCGCTGTTGTAACGTTCCTGAGTTGACCTCCTGCATACCTTGCTTTAAATGTTCGAACATACCCCTTCCGTATCCCTTCACTTCCCTACTTCGGACTCCATCACTACCATCGACTTTGCGTGGATCCTGGTCCGTCACATCATCTGCACGCACGGTGCCATTACGGCCCTGCTCTCTAATCGTGACCCACGGTTCACCGCTCAAGCCATGTGCCACGCCGCCAAGCAACCCGGCGTCAAACAACTCATGTCCTCGGCGTACCACCCCCAAACGGACGGCCAGACTGAGCGCGCCAACCGCGTACTCCAAGAAGTACTACTCAACTACGTCGGTCCCGATCTGACTGACTCGGGAAAATACCTCCCCATGGCGGAATTCGCCATCAACAACAGCAAAAGCGAGGCCACGGGTCAAATCCCCTTCTACCTGGTGTACGGCCGCAACCCGGCTATGCCACAGGATTTCGGCCTCCCTAACCGGACCAAGTTCCCCGCAGTCGAAGCACTGGCGGACAGCGTCTCAAGCCGGCTTGAACTCGCCCGAAAGTGCATGCAGGCCGCGCAACAGGGCCAGGCTCGGCACGCTGACAAGCACCGCCGCCCCGCTCACTTCCAAGAAGGTCAGCTGGTCCTGCTCAACACCAAGAACTTCACTTTCCGAGCGCCCAACGCTGAGGGCCGAGGCAAGTTCATGCCGCGCTTCATTTGCCCCTTCCGCATCACACAGATGCTTGGTGACAACGCTGCGCGCCTCCAACTGCCGGAGCACCTACGGATGCACAACGTGTTCCACGTCTCCCTGCTGCGCACATACGTCGCAAGCAGCAGCGCACCGCCGCCCCCCGCTGTACCAGCCGAGCAGGGCGAGCCGCTTTGGTTCGTGGAAGAAATCCACGCACACCGCGCCACGCGCAGTGGTCGACGGGTCCGCACGGAGTACCTCGTGCGCTGGCAAAAGCACGGCCCAGAGTACGACTCCTGGGAGTCCGCCCAAGACTGCATGCGAGGCTGCCGCGCTGCCGTAGACGCGCACCACGCCAAGCTGTACACTAAAGGCGTGCCCCTGCCTAGTGGCTCAAGTTACTTCCTCCGTCTTCCTCCCGGCGCCCCAAGAACGGGTTCGCATTCAAGAGGGGGGAAATGTAACGACGTTTGGGCTAAGAGGCCGCTTGTCCAAAGTACGCACGTGCCGTATGGCGCTTGCATTTTGTATCGGTTAAGTACCAATGCTTCAACCTAAACGGTATCATTCGATACCACCAATCTGTGGACTGCTAACCTACAAGTTAGTTATATTACGACTAGGGACCCTATAGGGCCCGAGCTTTGTTACAATTTTGTCCGGTGTACGGCTGTAGAAGGGTGGAAGTGCTCCGGTACTGGGGACAAGGGGCCTCGGGTGTAACACTTAATAGTTACAAGCTTGGTTGTCTGAGAGTCAAGGGGAATCAAGGATAATCGTCCGGAATGGCCTGGGGGGTGGGGGCCACTTAAATAGCGTTCCATGTCGTACACACTCCAGGAGGGGCCCTCGGACACTCGGGCCCTTCAACGACTAACCAAAGATACCAACGGATAGCCGGCGGATCGACGGGTCTATCCATACTCGACAGCTAGGTTACAACCGGTTTCGCTTCGACAGACCTATCCATCCGTCCCGATACATAGACTAGCTACTTCCACTTCAGGATATCGGGTTGTTTGCGGAAGCGTTAAGGTAACAAAATCACAGGTCAAAGGTCGCGGTATCGATCCAAGCACGAAGCGATCGCAGATACATACTTTGATTTTGATAGCATCCTGCTACACCATCCCCCCTCTACGAAGGGTTGCGTCCTCGCAACTGACACACACAGATCAGCAACACACAACGGCAGCAGGCAAGATGACACAGTAGACACCTAGGGTCGCGCTCGCATTTGCATGATATCCTAATTTAGCTCTTTTTGGAGCGCACGTTGGCGCAGTTTGCTCGCTGACTGACTTACCTCCGCCCCTGTCGGCGAGTCACGACGCCTGGCTATAAACCATCGTCGGATGCCCAGCTCACTGCGGTTCTTACCTCAGCAAACAGGCTGACTTCTCCCACCTGCACCTGCTGTTATCAGCTGACTGACAACTGCCACTCGCTGCGTTAGCTGCGAGCACCTAACTTCTGCCTCAATTGCTTGTCTCCTCCAGCTTCCTTACAAAATGGCAGCTCTTATCACAATGACTGTACGTCTATGCAGTGATAGAGATCAACACGGACTGCGTTCCGTGTTGCTCTGACATAGTCGCCGGCGGCCGATCCTAAGATACGCCGTACAGTTATCACCGTCCCGCGGGTCAACGGTCACATTTGCGCCTAACCCGCCACCGTTACCCATAATTGCTAACGGCCGGCCCGCAATTGGCACGAACCACAACGGTGCACGACAGCTGTCAGGCTCCAATGAGGTTCAGGCATGTCGCCGACACTGACCCAGGCATTCCGCCCCCCAACTGCACGAGGCAAGCGAGGAAGTTGGCTCCACCTGTGTGGCGACACGTCCTCCCTAATCCGTCCCGCAATCAGCAGCAAGGTCTCTCTGTGCAGCAACACCTGCCCCCAGCTCCGGACCCCTGCGAGCGCTGGGCCTTATGCAACGCGCTGGTGATCAGACAGCACGCCACGGCATCAGTCGCCTACTGCTGGAAATGCGCATGGCGCCGACGAAATGCGCCGCGCACCGCACCACTCGTACGTAGAACGCAGCGATGCTTGCTGTCCTGTGCGCTTGTCCGCGTCCGGTGCACGTGTTCGCCTCCGGCGCGCTTATCCAAGTTCGCGGTCCTCCGCGCGCGACAACCGACAGTTTCCTCCCAAGCCTAGTTTGGCAACCCTCAGCGGCGTTGCACCAGCAGGCGCTTCGCCTCCGCCAGTGACAGTTCCTCCGCACCGCGCTGACCGCCTTCCCATTCCACAAGGAAGTACTTCGGCCTGGCCAGCGCTCCTAGGAACTGCAGGGTGCCCAAACACGGAACCTCAACAACCCGCCTTCCTTCTTTCCTACGCTCTACCCGCTGGACCTTCATTCCATGCAGCGACTCCGCCTCGTCGTCGCGCTTGCGCGTGGCCTTGTTGGGGAAGAGCAGCCGAGCTGCCTCTGGGTTCACCGGGGGTGGCAGGGCGGGCGCTTCGCGCTGAGCCTTGACACACCCAGGGCAGACCCAGGTCCCCTCAGGCACGTAGAGCAGGGGCGGCGTCAGGCATGACATGTGCCACCCCGTGCCACACGCGTCGCACAACAGCATGCTCTCCTCGGAGTGAGGCAGACCACACACCTCGCAAGACAGGTCGGCCAGGGGCCGGGCCAGCTGCGGGGTGACGATGGGATCGATGTCGGGCAGGTGGCAAGGCACCAGCTGCTCGACACGACGGCGCGCCCTTTGCCCATCCCTACCTATCAGAACCGCTACCCCCAACTCTCCCACGCTCTCAACCCGTAGCACCTCCTCCCGCTGCGGCATCTGCAGCGTGTTCGCCATCTGCCCACGCTTGATGTAGACGTAGTCGCCGGGTGCGATGCTGATCGGCCGCGCCTGGTAACGCCCCGTGCGCACCTTCGCATAGCGCTGGGTGTCACGATGCTGGGCGATGAGCAGGTTTCCTCCTGCTTCCACACAGCGCTGCCGCTGCAACTCCGCTCGCGCCAACATCAGCTCAACACACGCGTCGGGGCTGTCGAAGTCCAGCTCCTGGTCCATGCGCTCACGCGTGGCCGGTGGGACAACTGCCGCTACCCCGTACATGAGCTCGTAGGGCGAGAAACCTGTTGAGGCGACGTGCGGTAGCCCAGCGCGATCCACGGCAAGGCACGATCCCACGTGTGCACATTCTTCTCCGCCTCACAATGCTTCCTCAACGCCGCCTTCAACACCTGCACTATCCTCTCCGCAGCACCGTCCGCCTGGGGGTGACCCGCCGAGGTCAGTCGGTGGTCAATGAAACACTGCCTCAACAACTCATCAAACTCGCCCTCAAACTCCGTGCCGTTATCCGTCAAGATCTCCGCAGGTGCACCAAACCGTGCGATCACGTACGATAGCACGACCTGCGCGGTCTCAGCAGCCGTCTTGCCACGCAGAGGTACCAGCTCCACATGCTTGCTGAAATGCTCGATGGCAACCAGCACATACGAGTAGCTGTCGCCGCCCTCCACCAGCGGCGTAGTGGGACTGAAAGGCCCCGCCAGATCCACGCCCCAGCGATAGAACAGCCCCTTAACTGCCAGTGGGTGCAGCTGCTGAGTGCGCGGAGCACCTCGCGCGTTGCCCATGTCACAGAGCTTGCAACGGCTCACCACAAACTGCACCGCCCTGCGCATGCCGTACCACCAATAACCAAGCTGCAGCAGCGCAAGGGTGCGGCGCACCCCGAAATGCCCCAACTGCTCATGAACCCCCCTAACCAACCCCACACGCTCGTCCGGGTGAGGACAGACGCGAACAGCCCCATTGGCCATCAGCCTCTGAAGCTGCCCACCGTCCCACCGGTAGTGACGCGCCCGTCGACGGACACGCTTCGCCTCCTTGTCTCCAGCTTCAGCCGGCGCCGCTGGACCAGACATGAGAAACCGCAGGCAAGCCTCGTCCGTCCAGATGTCCGGATGGGACTCCCCGTCAGCCTCCACATCGGCCGCAGCTGCCAGCGTGGTTGTCAGGACGACCGCCAGCTCTCCAAGCGGCCGCCCCTCGAGCAACGCCGTGGCGATCTGTGCCGCCCCGGCTTCTCCGACCGCCGCAGCCTCCACAGCAGCAGCCTCCTCCTGAGTCGGCACCAGCGATACCGGCAGGGCATGCGTGTCGTGTGGTGTGACAAACCCACGCTGCAAGGCCAGCGCCGCCGCCACCGCAGCCTTAAAGACTCGGGGCGGCGCACCGTCCTGCAGATGCGTGAGAGCGTCATCCCGCTGCAGCCCCGCCGTCACGCCCGCCGGGTAGTCCAGAAAACCTTCCCACACACCCGCCGTCAGCGCCACCGCGATGTTCCAGTCCGGACCGGTGACCACCGCTGGCCCTTGCAGGCCAGCAGGTATCGCCGCCAGCCGTTGACCAGGTAGGTGCAGCGACACGTACGGCGGCCGTACAACCTCCTCTGCCACCGCCGGCCGGCAGCCAGGCGGCAGCAGCTGCTCCAGGGCACGGCGAGGGCACTGGTACTGGCACTCCCCCCCACAACTGACCAGCAAAGCACCAAGTCAGTTGGCAACGTGTAGGGTGCGAGCCGTGCACACCTGACCACGCCAACATCCCTCCGGATCCACCAAAGAGAACGTCACGCAAAGCAGCGCACGTGGCATGCAGTGAACACCCGATGTCCAGCAATGCACACAGAAGCGGAACATAGCAAGGGAAAAGCAAGGAAAGCCAGCCCTGACGCAGCGAACAACTAACGGTGCAAATGCATGCAGCTCCTGCGCCTCCATCTCCTGCGTTCCCCTGATCCAGACAACCCAGGGTGGCTACCACATCGAAGGTGGAGTCTAAGGCCCAGTCCCCTCCTGCGCCTGCTGAAGGGATCATGCAGCGGGGAACACCTGACAAACCCGGCAACTCAAGCCCCGCAGCTTTCACTCACAAGCCAAGCGCGCCCACATTGTAGCAGGGAGTTCATGAGCTGCGCTGCCTCCAGCACCTGCCTCTAGCTTTCGCTGCAACCCCAAGGAAAGTCAGAGCAAGAACGAACGAACGCCCGTGCTGTCACCACACCAAAACGGCAAACCCGCCCCAACTCCATGCAATGTCTGCTGCAAGGTGACGCCGTATACGAGCACGCCACAGCCAGTCCGGCCCTGTGGACAGTCCTTTCGGACGAGCAACCCCTTTCGGCGAGACGCGCCCCCCCAGCGCAAAGCCCGGCGAGTTAGCCTGCCTTCAGGGATATCCATAGACCTGAACCTAAACGGAAACCGTCAATTCCTCCTCAACCAACCTTCTGTCAAGCAGCAGACTTGCGGTGGACCTACGACGCATGTCCTCACTGACCTGGTCCCGAGACCTTCAACCGAAGCAAAAGGAAACTCGATAATCATAATGATTATACCGCATTGCGACCAGGCATGCTGCGCGTTCGCCTGCCACTTCTCCTACCTTCGAGTTCAAACATGTCAAGCCGCCGCCATACGAATCTCTTCCGATACACACAGCCACTTACGCAGCATAAAGCACTGACCATGATAAATAGTTGGCTCCTCAGTGCCGAACTAACCAAGGCGGTCGGTCGCAAGCCGAACCAAGCGATGTCGGATGCCTTCACCACCGAACTCGACAAGCCGAAGCGCCATGGTTGTTCTCTTTCTGGGTTGCTCGCTCAGCCCTGTTTGTCCGCTGCCCTAGCTGAGGAGTCACGGAGCATAGGCTCGCGAAAGCCTACCACCGGATTCCCTACCTGCAACGGGTCCTGCCCGCGCAAGCGAGACACACCGCCATTGCTGACATTGCTGACAGTAGCTGTGCTGAATGCCAGGCATCGCCGCGCCGTTCAGGGACGGCGACTGGTCCCTCCTCTTATCCTGTCACGTTACATGACCCGTGGCTGTCTCTATCGCTCAGAAGCAAGGCAATGAGCTCACGCTTCGGTCTTGGAGAGAAAGAGAACAACGTCGAGCTTCGCTCGCGTTGCCACATAAATAGCAGCCCAAACGACCGTACGATCGCCTGCCGTACAACCACCAGTACGTCATAACCAACCAACCTGCTCGGGAACCGCAACGGGACAAAACACCAACGGTGCCTGACAGGGTCTTGACGGCCTGCGCGGGCCTGGGGTTCTCCTTCTCAAACTGGGCGACAAGCTCTGGCACATCAGCGCGCAGGGTCGCCTCGTCGATGTAGAGGTTCTCGTGAACATCGTATCCCTTGAACTTGACCAGATAGGAGACCTTGTTCGTGATCGGGGTGATGTTGCGCTTGAGAATGGCTTCCACCTCGTAGAACAGGTCGCCGGTGTCGTTGATGATCGGCTCGGTGGAGCCTGAGTCCTTGTCTCTGGGCGGGAATTTGGGCTCAGACAGATACGGGCGTACCTGACTGATGTTCACAACTGGGTGGATCCGCATGTGGGCCGGCAACTTGAGCTTGATCGCATTGCGGGACACCACTGACTCGACCTCGAGAGGACCGATGTACCGCGGGTTGAACTTGGTCCGGGACGTTTGCGTCAGCAGGCGCAGGTTTGCAGTTGTCAGCAGAACCTTGTCACCCGGCTTGTAGCGTACGTCCTTGCGCTTGATGTTCACGTGGCGGGCCTGTCATGTTTGCGCGGCGCGCACGTGTGCCTTTGCGATTGCTAGGGCATATTCTCGGGCAAGCATGAAGTCGGTGACTGCCACGTTCGCTGGCTCCCAGTTCGGGTGCGATTCCAGCAGTGACAGTGGGGTCTTGGGCTCAAAGCCAAGCACCAGACGGAAGGGTGAGTACCCCGTCGATGCCTGGACAGACGAGTTGTAGGCAAACTCGAGTGAGGAGAGGAGGTCACACCAGTTGTTCTGGGTGGCGTCCACATAGTGCCGAAGCATCTCCTCCAAGGTGCGATTCGCACGCTCGGTCTGCCCATCTGTCTGTGGGTGGTTCGCCGTGGACATGGCCAGCTCTGTACCCGACAAGGAGAACAGAGTCTGCCAGAAGGTGCTTGTGAACTTGGGATCTCGGTCAGACACAATGCTGTCTGGGTGGCCAAACATGGTGAAGATCCAATCATGTGCCACCTCGGCCAGGTACTCGGCCGTGATGTCCGTCTTGCAAGGGATCAGCCGAATCATCTTGCTCAGCCGATCGACGAACACAGCAATTGCGTCATCGCCTTGGTGTGACTTGGGCAGTTGAGTGATCAGATCCATCGAAATGGACTGCCACGGTCTCTCGGGGATCGGCAGCGGTTGGGCTTTGCCCGGCACCTTGCCATGCCTGGGTTTCATACGCTGGCAGGATGGGCATGTGTCGATGTAGCGTCGAACATCATGGTCCATGTGCGGCCAGTGAAAAGCGCGTCTCAGGCGGGCCACGGTCTTGTCACGGCCAAGATGGCCAGCCAGAGGAATGTCATGCGCCTCGTGTAGCAACTTGGCGCGTAGACCTGGGATATCTGGAATCACCAAGCGTGCACGCAGGGCACCTGGGGGCTCGAAGTAGAGCAGCCCGTTGTACAGCTTGTACAGCGACTCGGGATTGGACATGGCCTGAAGGCGGAGTTGCATGTATTCAGCATCCTTGCGGTAACCCGCCTTGATCGTGTGGGCCAAGTCCTCCTTGGGTGCGGCGACTGTAACAGTCAGGGCCGCGGCTCGGAAATCGGGCCGGCGACTAATCGCATCAGCCACGACGTTGGTCTTGCCAGGTTTGTGCTCGATGACGTAGTTGAATTCCTCCAACTCCATCAGCCAACGAGCCTGTCTGCGATTGAGCAGCGGCTGCGTCTTGAACTTGGATACGGCAGAGTTGTCCGTCCAGATAGTGACTGGGTGCGGACCCTTGAGATGGTGCCACCACACACGGAGGCAGTGCACAACTGCCATCATCTCCCGATCGTGCGCGGCGTACCGACACTCGGTGGGAGTGAGCTTGCGGCTCTCGTATGCAATGACTCGTTCTTTGCCGTCTTGGACCTGGGACAGGACGCCACCGGTCGCGTAATCTGACGCGTCCGTGGTAACCGTGAAAGGCAAATTGGCGTCCGGCGGGGCGACGACGGGCGCACTCGTAAGTGCGTCCTTGATGGCTTGAAAGGCCTTGGTGCAATCGTCGTCCCAACCCGTGATCAACTGCTTGGTGCCTTTGCCTGTGTGGCCGGCGAGCAGATTGGTCAGGGGCGTAGCAAGGTGAGCGAATCCCTTAACCATTCGGCGGTAGTACTGCGCAAGTCCCAAAAACGAGCGCAAATCCGTGATGGTCTTGGGCTGCGGCCATTTGGAGACCGCATCGAGCTTGCGAGGGTCAGCAGTGATGCCATCAGCGCTCACGACGTGACCCAAGAAGTCGATCTCGGTGACACCGAAGGCACACTTGGATGCTTTAGCGTACAACTTGTGTTCTCGCAACAGCACTTGTTCCAAGTGGTCTGCGTGCTCCTCAGTGGTCTTGGAGTAGATCAGAGGTACACCAGTACAAACTGGTCCAGGAACGGACGGAAGATGTTGTTCATCAGCCGTTGGAAGGTGGCTGGGGCATTGGTTAGCCCGAACGGCATGACCGTGAACTCGAAGTGCCCGTAACGCGTGTTGATCGCGGTCTTGGGAATGTCCTCCTCCGAAACTCGGATCTGGTGATAACCGGACTGGAGATCGATCTTGCTGAACACTTTGGCGCCGTGGAGGCGGTCCAGCAATTCGTCTATGCGTGGCAGGGGGTAAACGTTGCGCACCGTGGCCTTGTTAAGGGCGCGGTAATTGATGCACATACGCAAACCACCATCCTTCTTGGACGCGAAGAGGACTGGGGCACCGTAGGGAGAGACGCTGGGCCGGATATGACCTTGGTCCAGCAACTTGGTGATCTGGGATTTGAGCTCGGCCAACTCTTCTTGCGACATGCGGTATGAGTTCCGACTCATCGGCTCATGGGTATTGAGCTCGATCTTGTGGTCCACCGCACGCTGCGGTGGCATCCCCTTGGGTTCATTGAACACATCCGGAAACTGGTTAAGTACAGGCGACATGTCGACTGCGGGCTTGGGCCCTTCCGGGGTGTCAACCTCGCGTACGACGCAAAGGTTGTACGACCGTGTGGCTCGGACCAGGCGCTTGAACTGGAGGGCGGACAGCAGCTTGGGTTTATGCTCTTGCATGGCCGTGGGCGGGTCCGAGTGCAGGACCAGCGTTTTGGCGCCTTGGGAAAGCGTGAGCGTGTTCTTTTGCCAATCGATCTGGGGGTTGAATCGCTTGAGCCAGGGTTTGCCGAGTACCACGTCAAAATCGCCAAGGTCAGTGGCCGTAAGGGTAACACGGCTCTTGTGCGACTTGAGGCAGACGGGCACGTGGGGCAACACATGGGGGCAATCTTGGTACTGTCCGTTGGCTAGCTTGACCCGAAGGTCAGGCACAGCCTTGGCCGCCTTGAGGTCCTTCCGAGCGAGCCACTTGGTGCTGACAAAATCACCGGTTGCGCCGCCATCCACAAGGATGAGTGCTCGGCGGCCGCAAACTGTTCCGGCGAAAAGCAGCTGCTGGGCACCTGCGTCCAGATGCACGGCTGCTAAGAAAAGCTCTGGTACTGGGGGCTCATGAGCATCTTGGGCCTGGGAATCCGGGGCTGGGGCTACGGGTTCCGGGGTCTGGGGCTCGGCTAGGGGCACAGGGGATGTACTGGGTTCCTGGGGGTTCTCGGGTTCCTCTGGGGTGTTCCTGGTGGTTTCTGGGACAGGGATTGGAACAGACGAACCTAGGGGTTCAGAGGCAAGGGCCCCTAGGTTTACTTCTCGTTTTTTCGGAGCGGGCACTCGATCGCCTTGTGCTTGCCGGTGCGGCACCGGAAGCAGAGGCCGCTCTCCATGAGCTTCACCTTCTCCTCGGCCGACAGCTTCTGGAGCTTGGGCGGCGCGGAGGTATCGGTTTTGGGCTTGGGCGGCGGGCCGTTCTTGCCCTTCTTGGGCACGAACTTGCTTGGGTTGAGGGCGTTGACCTCCATGACGCTGGTGTCCTTGGACGTGGAGGCACCGCCTTGGCGAGACGGTGCGCCAGCGCTCTTGATGGCGTGGTCAATGCTCTCGGCCTTGTCGCACAGCTCGCTGTAGGTGAGCTGGTCGGGCTTGGCCACCTGCACAGCCAAGGCAACGCGGACCTCGGTCAGCAGCGCCGCGATGAGGCGCTCCTTCTTCTCGGACTCTGCGATGTTGGGGATGTGCAGGCACAGCCAGTCGATCTGCGTGACCAACGCAGAGACCGACCCCTTGTACACGACCTTGCGCAGCTTGGCTCGGGCCTTGTCGGCGGCAAGGTGGTCCGTGAACTTCTGGGCCAGGTTGGCCGTGGCGTCTGGGTACGCGAACACCTTGCCCTCGATGTGGGTACGCCAGTACAAGTTGGCGTCACCCGTGAGCATCTGCGCCATGGCGGTCATGCGGCTGGTGTCGTTGAGGCCTAGGGCATCGAAGTAGTTGTTCGCCCGGTAGATGAACTCGTCCCAACGCAGCTCGCCCTTCTTGCTTTCACCGGAAAAATTGGGCGGGCGCAGGTGCTTGAGCACATCTTTCATGACCAGGGCTTGCAACGGGGCTTGGTGCGCGGTCGTGTAGGCAGTTTGCTGGGCTACTTGCTGCGCCGTATGGTGGGCAACGGCGGCGGCTTGCTGCTGTGCGATGGCGGCTGCGTGCTGCACAACTTGGTGGGCAGCGGCGCTAGTGGCTTGGTGTGCGGCTTGGGAAGCTTGTTCAGCTGCAGAGTTGATGGGGGACTGCAGCGTTTGCTGAACGTGACGCACTATCTCAGGCATGGCTTCACGCATCAGCTCTTGCACCAAGCTACGCACGGCTGGATCTTGGTCAGGTGCAAGTGGGTGAGACTCAGCATGCTCAGAGCGGGGCGTTTGTTGTTCCTCCATTGTTACAATTCAGAGGAACCTTCGACAACAACCACCGCCACTCGCAAACTACAGCTCCTTGGACGGCTTGGTTCCGGCCGCCGGCAGGCTAGCCCGCGACGGCTGGTTCTTCTCGGACCGGGACTCGGGCCTGGACTCGGGCCTGGGTTTTGGCGCTGCGGCGAGCTGAAGATGGGCTCCGGGCCCGGGCGCTTGTACGGGTTGCTGCCGGAGGGCTGGGTACCGTAGTGCGCAGCCAGCAAGGTGGAGATCTGTTCGGCCAATGGGATGCGCCTCAACTCAGCCAACTCCTGCTTGGTCCGCTCCAGCTCCCGGTTCTGAGCGACGTACTTGCTGTGCCGCTCTTGGTCCTTCTCCTGCAGGCTGTGAAGCTCTTGGTCCTTGGCGCTAATGAGCTCGACGTGCATGCTCAGCTGGGTCTTGAGGGCCTCGTAATCATCCTCGTACTTGGCCAGCTGCTTCTTGAGTTCGTCGCGCTCTTGGACCAGCAGGTGGTACGGGGTGGGCCTGTAGGGTGAAACGTCTGGGGTCTCGACCTCGGTGTAGCGCTCCAAGGCGCCGTAGGCCGTGTTGAAGCTAACCAGCTCGGTCAGGAGGGCCTCGTTGATCAAGGTGTAGACGTCTTGGATGTTGTCAACCGCCTCGCGGGTCTTGGTGATGAACGCATTGAACAGCGGGTAGCTTGAGACGTCACCATCGGCGATCGACAGCAGCAACTTGAACTGATCCTTAGTCTCGTCCGTCAGGGTCTTGGATTCAGCGAAGGTCGTGAGGGCCTCCTTTTCCTCTTTGGTGAGGGCCGGCTTGAAGCTTCGGAATGTAGGCTTACGGCAGCAAGCGTTCAGCGTGCTCCTGAGGTGCTCCGCGGCGCTGGACAGCGCAAAAAGCAGCTTGTAGACCGCATCCCGAAGGGCAGGCCGGACAGGGCTGAGACGCTTGGTGGTTCGGATAGCCTCGTCGTAGGCCGCAATGAGACCTTCCAGGGACGGGCTCAGGTCGTCAAGGTTCTCGGGCAGGGACTTGGGCGCCTACGGCACACAGGACCCGTACAAGTGACTTTTGAGGCCTCGGACTTAGGTCTTGATCAATTTAATTTGAACAAGTACCTGCTTGGACATTGTTGATGTTGACATCTCACAATGCAAAGGTCTCGGGTTCGAAACTCGAGGACTTCGTTGCAGGTTGACTTAGGTAAATCTCGGACTTCTCGGGTGACCTCGGGCTGGGGTACCTTGACAGAATCGAACGGTCTCGATACCAATGTAGAAGGGTAGAAGTGCTCCGGTACTGGGGACAAGGGGCCTCGGGTGTAATACTTAATAGTTACATGCTTGGTTGTCTGAGAGTCAAGGGGAATCAAGGATAATTGTCCGGAATGGCCTGGGGGCCACTTAAATAGCGTTCCATGTCGTACACACTCCAGGAGGGGCCCTCGGATACTCGGGCCCTTCAACGACTAACCAAAGATACCAAACGGATAGCCGGCGGACCTTCCATCCGTATCGCTACATATACTAACTACTTCCATCTCAGGACATCGGGTTGCTTGCGAAAGCGTTAAGATAACGAAATCACGGTTCAAAGGTCGCGGGATTGATCCCCGCACGAATAAATACCTATTTTGATAGCATCCTGCTACAACGGCAGTATTCGCGCGGAGCAGGGTTTCCCCCATTTCACTACCGTGCTGGAAGCCATGGCCCGGGACCCAGCTCGGTTAGCAAGACTTTTGGAGCGCATGTGGGCCCATCGCAACTCAATCGTCCCCTTTGGACGGTAGTAGTCTCCTTTTTTTCCCCTGGTTAGTGCATTGTCATGCGCGTGCTTTTAGGCGTTTTTCGCGTGCCCTTGGGCCTACGGCTCGTATGGGTAGACACACTTACCTGCCTTTCCTCCACCTTTGGCATGCTCTTCTATCACCTTATCCAATCTGTTCACACGCGAGCAGCTTCACTTAGAACACACAATAACTTACATCTCAGCTTTTGCTTCGCCCCGTTCATGGAACGCTGGATATGCTGATTCCCAGTTTCAGAGTTGGCTTAAAGAGTTGGTTAAAGATGCGGCATAGCCGGATTGCTCCACGAAGATGACCTTGCGCTGGCTGTCCGCGGCCTGCCGTGTTCGTCACCGATGGACTCGGAGACGTGATGACGCGGCAGCGGAGCAGACCCCCGCAGGACCCTGACCTCCTCCAGCCGGCCCCCGGCAGCCAGCTCCGTTCATCCCCGCCCACTTACGGGGCAATATCGGTATTGGAGGGCGAATTCGCGCAGCAGGGAATTAGCGCAAATTCGGATGCGCAGTACGACGGACTGAATTCGGTGTACCGCTCACCTACTTTGCGTGTACAGCCCCTCTAGTGCGCGCGCTGCGTATTCCCTTACGCTGTACTCACAAAGGTGTTGATTACTTCATACTTGCTTGAAATTCAATCCTTCCTATGTAATCATTTGCGTGTACTTTCTGTAACGGTGTCATAGATTCAAAAATAACTTCTCGGGAAGAGCCTGCTATACATCGCTCCTTTACTGCAACTTTCAAACGCGGCACAAGGAGCATTAGTTTCCAGCTTAACGGCAACTGTGTGACCATCACCCGGGTCGGGGGGGGTTAAGTCACCTGGACGATGTTGCGGCGATCGCGAGGGGGCCGGAGGGTTGCATTGATTAGAGATTGGGACCGGGTACTGGTCAGGGAAGAATTAGGATAAATATGGAGGGGGTAGGATTAGGATAAGAGGTGATCCCAAGATAGGGATAGCAACCCGAGTGTAGGATTAGGATTAGGACCCGGTCTAACAGGATTAGGATGGGCACCCTGTTGACCGGATTAGGATGAGCACCCCACGCACACAATTAGGATGAGTACACGGGTGTAGGATGAAGATTAGCACCCGGCAAAATGGATGAGGATGTGTATACTGCCAAGGACGCCGATTAGGAACCTGGGTTGGATGCCGGACATACAGCGCCAGCACGTTACAGACAGCGGTCGGATCCTGCTGTGAATGTATTCCTTATGTACTGTACAGAGCTCGATCATTTGCCGAATACATGCAGATACGACAGGGTACGACTATGTTCGGGAGCTGCAGTTAATAGGAAGCTCACATCTCTCACATCACCGGTAAATCAAATAGAGGCTCAGATCAACCGAGTAGTTTACATGCCAAAATCGCCTGAGCAGAGAGGATCCAGATATCCCTTTCATCCCTCGACCAAATACTCTCATCATAAAGCGACGACCCGTGGGTCAGGTCGTTACTCCACGCAAAACAGTCAAGACGGTTATGCCGTGTATGCACGAGCTCTGCGCGCTTACATGCCCTTGTAACACTGTCCTAACGGACTTGAACTAGAACGGTATGGGCTACCGTCTCATAACTGTCCTACCTATACACTACCCGCGTCCACAAATAATTCGACTGTACACATTCGAATTCCACGCGTTGCTATATGTGTCAGCCCATATACAAGCTCATGGAACCTACACGGACGGCTCCGTTCGCACGGACGGCTCCGTTCGTACGAACGCTATTGTTTGGCTTGATTGGAGCAATGGAGCCAAAGAAAGCCATGGGGAGTGGGTAATGACGCCCACGTTTCTTTCATTGCAGGAGCAGGCGACGACCTGCAAGGCCTCAAGTCCTGACGTCTCAGCTGACTCGTGGCCTTTTCTAATACTTGCCTCTGGCTCGTTCGGGAAGCCATCGGTGAGAACCCTGAAGGTCAATATGGAGAAGTTTGTGGTACCCGGGAGCAAAATGCCTGTTCCTGCTCGTGGCAAGCTTAAAGTTCAAGAGCTTGCGATCCCTTTCCTATCCCATTATCATAACATGCAACAGCTCGTGCCACTCAGCAACTTGGGGATGCTCCAAACACCTACTCGTCCCAAAGGAACTATTTTTCAAAGGGCGTCTGAACTTGCAACAGATCCACCTAACGGGAAGCCGGCATGGAGGAAGCTGATGTCAGTTGCAGTTCTGTGACTGTCGTAGAGCGGTTGTCCATCGTCATCAACCGTGAGACACAGGAAACACAAAACGCAGTACTGATAAAGAATGATTGAGTCAAATTGGATACGTTGGCTGGCCCTGCGGAATTGAAAGAGCCTACAAGGTCGCTTGCTGGCAGCTGTGCAACTTTACGGTATCATTTGGTTAGCTGATTAGCAGAACATCATTGACAGCGGCGTCAGCGTCATAATATAAACTTCTTGGGCAACTTAGTCGTCATCTCGGAAAGCAGGCATGGATCCCGCTAAGGTGCGATGCCTTGACTACTGGTTAAATGGGATGCTTAATTGCCATATGTTCACAAGTTCAATTTCTAGCACCTAAGGACCATAGCAGTTGCATTGTACGCAATTGCGCGACGCACGTGAGCCATGACGCGCCACGACAACCTCAGACGAGGTCAATGGCTGACTAGGATAGGATGGTCATTTTAGTGCTGTTACAATTATCGTTCAGCAGTATTCGCGTTCGTTGGCGAGAACGTTGAGGGGGGCACTGTTTTGCTGTCAAAGGCCCCTACCCTTCTACCATTCCGTCATGTATCTGGCTCAGGACATGCATTGCTGTGTGGGGCAGGTCCGCCCGAGCTCCGCCTACAACTCGCCCTACTGGACGACCAACAGTGGAGCGCCGGTATGGAACAACAACAACTCAATGACTGTGGGGCCACGTGGTCCCATCCTTTTGGAGGTGTGTCGCTGCCAGGGTGGTTCTACGGCGCATCGGTTTGTTTCTTGGATCACGCCTGTCAGTCAGTCCGCTTTAGAGGGGCCCTCATGTTCAGAGCATTCCACTTCATCGTCAGCGTTGAGCCCCATGGTGGTGGTGGTGATGGTGGGGGTTACAAAAGAAAAACAGCCCAGACACACCCAGCCCGGCGACAGGTGGGGGAAGGTGCCGGGTTGGGTGCATTGCAGTTTGCTGAGCAGCGAATTCTTTTCCGTCAGCTATATCCCTCTTAACACAGCAACTCTGCCCGTTTAGATACTTTGAAAAAGCAGCTAAGCTCTCTTTTGCCGTGCTCCGCTACTTTTAGTTGAGCTATTGCTCCGTTGTAGGTTGTCAATATCAGACGCCAACGGTCCGGCAGTTCAACCGCCTACATGATCAAATAGGCGTTAGGCACAAAGTATTCGTTTCATTCCAGTGAGCCAGTGTTTGCCCCTGGCACTGTTCTGTCCACCCTGCCCTCAGGACTACCACCTGCTGGAGAAGCTGGCCCAGTTTGACCGGGAGCGCATTCCGGAGCGTGTGGTGCACGCCAGGGGCGCCGCTGCCAAGGGTTTCTTTGAGGTACGGCGACGGCATTTCCTGCGCGCAGTGTGCTGGAATCGCACCACCGGAAAGGAGGGGGTGCTGCTTTTGCCTTGCCGAATAACATCGCGCCCCGGCTCGACACAGCATACCTGAACGTTGCAACACCCAAGCGCCCCTCAACTCCGTGGTGGTTTCGGTCATACTCTAATTGTACGATTCACCGCTAGCCTCATTATCATCATATTACCCTCGTTATAGGAGCGGCAATATCCGCGTTGTAGGTTGGTAGCACGCGAGCATGATATTCCGTAAGCAAACCGTAATAGCCTCCACCAAACCCCCAACCCACAGGTGACCCACGACGTGTCGCATCTGACGGCCGCGGACTTCCTACGGGCCCCCGGGGTGCAGACCCCCGTCATTGTCCGCTTCTCTACGGTGGTCCACGAGCGCGGCTCTCCAGAGACACTGCGCGACCCCCGTGGCTTTGCGGTCAAGTTTTACACCCGAGAGGGCAACTATGACATGGTCGGCAACAACATGCCGGTGAGGAGCCGGGGGCCGTGATGTGCCTGGGGGCGAGTATGACTGGCGAGTGTGAGGGATTGAAGCGATGGAGTCGGCGGGGGGGGGGCAGCAGATGGAAGCAGGGGTCGCCAAACCTGGGCCAGTTGGGCCGATGAAACCGCGCCTGCCCGTGCCCTATATTGCTCCGCATTCGCTGCACTCTGGCGGGCTTCTGGAGCAGTTTGCTTCGTACAAGATGTTTCCGGGCTGTGTTCTGTAATCGCGCCCTTTCAGGTGTTCTTCATTCGCGACGGCATGAAGTTCCCTGACATGGTCCACGCTTTCAAGCCCAACCCCAAGTCTCACATTCAGGAGGCCTGGCGCATCATGGACTTCTTGTCGCACCACCCCGAGTCGGCGCATATGGTGAGTGGCACAACGACCCATGGGGTCTGCTGGGCTGTGGAACGGCCAAACGCCCTCTCGTTTTGAGCCCTCGCATACCTGTCCGCGTCCTCTGCTTTCTTCCTCGCTTCAAGCGGATGCTAGGCAAAACACGCAAGGGCCGAGCGCGCAGTAGCATTGCTTGGTTATCATTAGGTAAGGTCGCGCACGGATCGGCCGTGCGCGTGCCTTGCAAGCCGTTTCTAAAAGTACAAGGGCAAGAGGGTACCGTACTGCCTCAAATTATTTCCGAGTTAAGTAAAATATATTTAATTATTTTGGACTTCGCAAAGCCCTGAAGTAATTGCCGAGGAAACCTCGCAAATAAGTAGAGTTCATAAATACATACGTCGACAACCTAGCAAGATAATATCGCAGAAGTAAAGTAATTCGTGCATGCGGTCGTTGCTAGGTGATTTGGTATAGGATCGCTTAGAACCGGTGTCGTTGGGTACGCAGGGTCGATGGTCCACGCTGCTAGCCTGTGCCTGCCTGTGACAGGTCCGGGTTGCAACACTGCGTTCCATGCGTTCACTTCCGTTCCGACGGAGGAGCACAGTGACCTAAATTTGTCCACGGTCGGGCTGCCTCGCATAGCTATACAGTTCCTAGACAAATTCGTAAGCGCACCTTGCAAATAATGTACAGTTTCTAACCTCAATATATTTATTGTTTTCGGTCCTCACATTCATTGCGATTGCAAATAAGTAGAGGCAGTACGGTAATTCAACCATCTATCCTCAATCAGTGCGGTATGGTGCCTACGTGGCATTTTGCGTTTTCGGCTAGGGAGTTGGGATCTCGATGTTTTGAGGTTTGCGAGGCACCCGAGGCGTAGGCCCAGATCGGAGCGCACGTGCCGGGGGGGCGCCGTAGAAGACGAATTCCATGTCCTAATGGAATGTCCAGTCTATAGGCCTTTACGGGAGGCAGTAAACTTTGATTTTGAGGAGGAGTCTATGGTGGAGGTCATGACGAAAATGGACCAGGCGAAATTAGGTGACCTTTTGGCGCTAATCCAAAAAGCGCGAAGGGACATTCTCACGAATCGGGCATAGATTCCTTCCTCCTTTTAGTTAACTCGTCTTTGTGCGCCCCTTGACGCAAATCGTTGTGGGGGAACGCATGTCAGTATTGGCCATACGACTAGTACAACATGTAACATACATACATCTATCCTCAAACAACAGTTAGCCAAAGCGGTGGGCAGGCGCGGGCGGGCGACGTCACGTAAAAGTACGAGTGTTCGAATGAAGGACACTTGCATTGTTGCCCCCTGTACCTGTGCCCGCCACGTTGCAGCTGACGTTCCTTCTGGACGATGCGGGCATTCCGCTCAACTACCGCCACATGCCCGGTTTCGGAGTGCACACGTTCAAGCTTATCAATAAGGCTGGCAAGGAGACGCTCGTCAAGTTCCACTGGATTCCCAAGTGTGGTGAGTTCGGCAGATAATGGCGGGCTGCACGAGGTTTTGGGGGATCAGCAACGGGCGGACATGGATCAGTCAAGACTGGATGCTCGCGAACTGCTGTGCAATGCTTTTCTACCTGTTGTACGGTACGGCAGGCGAGAAGTACCTGCTGGACGACGAGGCGGTGCTGGTGGGCGGCGCCAACCACAGCCATGCCACCAAGGACTTGTACGACGCCATCGCGGCGGGTGGGTGTAGGGGCTGCATGGGGCAGCGTAGGTAAAGCGGTATGACGCGGGTAATCCTATACTTGCCCGGTGCATTTGTTCGGAGAAGTGCACATGAATAGTACTCGAATCACGCGGCTTTTTTCGTCACCATTTTCTGCTGACTCTGGGTTTCAGAGCTCCTGCCAGTCCACTCGTGGAAGCTCTCTTATCGTAGCAATCGAGACATTATTACGCCACCCGCACCTCTTGAATAACTGCTCCAGGCGACTACCCGGAGTGGGCTCTGATGATCCAGACGATGGACCCCGAGGACCAAGAGAAGTGGGTCGGGCCTGGGTTGCTGATGAATGAATTATTGCCGGGCGTCGGGGATGCCTGAAACCTAACGAAGTGTCAGGAAGCCGTTTTGCCGAGGGTCCTTAGGGCCGGAAGCTGTTTGACTTGGTATCAATCCTTGAAGCCGGTTGACTTGGATATCGTGCTTGCTAATTCTTTCATTAATTTGTGCATCGCCCACCGTAACCACCCTTGACGCGTTCGCGGCCGTCACCCCAATTGCGATCCGGACTGGCAGATTTGACTTCGACCCGCTGGATGTGACCAAGACGTGGCCCGAGTCCCTGTTCCCAATGCAGCCGGTGGGCCGCATGGTGCTCAACCGCAATGTGGACAACTTCTTCAATGAGAACGAGCAGGTCGCCTTCTGTCCAGCCATCATCGTGCCAGGTACGACGAAACCCTGGAGTGGATTCTCGCGATACATGTGGCTGGCCAGAGTTGTAGTAGGTGGACCCTGAGTCCCGACCGGGCGTGCGTTCCATCGGGCCCAGATAGCTCGTAGGCGCCGCATCTCAACAACCCCTACAAAGGACTGCACACCCATCCTCCATCACCCCGGGGGGGTCATGCAGCCGTACCGGCCAACACACCAGGTTACCAGCGCGCCAGGATTGCCTCTCCTGGAAACCGCGCCAGAACCGCCGAATTACTTGGTGGGGAGGGCGCCGCCAACGGAGTTGCCATGGTTGTCTGCCATTTGAGGGCGCAGCAGACCTGGTCCCGCAACGGGCATTCTGCCCCTGCCACGGTTGACGACCGCGTTAAGGACTGCTTGCTTCAAGCAGTCATCGAGTGATTGCCCAAGAGTTGTTGTCCGGGACTTTTTGAGTCGAGTTCGCCATGCAATCGGACGCAAACCAATGTACACCATTACCGAAATAACTGAAAGCCCACGTCACTGTCTCCCAGGAAGGGAAGTGCAAATAAGGAAAGGGGGAAAAATTGCCGGGTACTCTCCCGGGCTCGCCACGTGCGCTGTCCCGCACCACAATAACACAAGGCGAGCACCTGCACACGCGCGTAGGCCGCCGCACCGGCGATGTCCTAAGCGCATACACCCCCCAGAACCTGGGAAACGAACTATGGACCAATCTGCCTGCGAACGGCGAAAAGAACAAAAATAAGACGAGAGGAGGGCGGGCGGGAAAACAAAGGTCTCCGAATAACGCGAGCACGTCTGTCCGTCCACACTGCTCTAGAGGTCAGAGTACGTTGGTCTAGCTAATTTGCAGCGCCAAGGCTCCTCACGTGAAGTGCAAGGCGCGACGTCTAAACCGGCAACAATTTACCGCTCAACCCAGCGCGGCTCGCAAGCGGTGGTCACAGTACGGCCCATCCTCTGCCGTACCCGTGCCAAAGCACGGCTGTTAACTCGCCTGCACCATATTTTCGGATTAACCTAAATCTAATTTTCGGGCTGGCTTGCACTCGGTTTGCGATTATGCCCCTCCGCGTGACCTCCGCCCCACAAACCCTTATGCCCCATGATGCCCTGTGGATACACCCCATGAAGGTATTGGTTACAGCGATGACAAGCTGCTGCAGACCCGCATCTTTTCGTACCCGGACACCCAGCGCCACCGCCTAGGTCCCAACTACCTGTTGCTGCCGGTGAACGCCCCCAAGGCATCCCACCACAACAATCACCACGAGGGCTTCATGAACTTCATGCACCGGGACGAGGAGATCAACTACTTCCCGTCCAGGTGAGAAAGTAAACCTGAGCTGACAACTCATCAGGGTGACGGATGAGGTCATCGGTTTGTGTATGGAGCCCGTTTTTGCGGTCATGATTGACGATAACGGGGCGGTTAGATTGTCTTGTCGGGGTCGGAAGATGGGAGGGAGTGCAGGAGTGGTTGGGTGGACTCGGGTTTATGTCGTGCCGATGCACGCGGGTAGGTTCATGGGACAGGTAGGACAGGTAGCGGGGCGCATTGCGGAAGACGCAGGACTAAAGCCGCGAACGTTTCAAGTGTTGTGTCCCCTACATCCTCTCGCGGCAGGTTCGATCCGGTTCGCAACGCTGAGCGGGTGGCTGCGGTGTCGTCTGCCCCGCTGGCGGGCCGCCGGGAGAAGATGGTGATTGCCAAGGAGAACAACTTCGCGCAGGTACGGGGTCTGCAGCTGCAGCGGTATCTTCCAGAACCGCTGTCATCCGTCCGCCCGCCTTATTAGCCTTTGCCCATTTTGCTGTCTTCTTCTCACCTCGATTGGCTTGCGTTTCTACCTCTGCTTGGTCGACCAACAGCCGTAGCGCTGTCCCGACGGCATTATGTTACCCCTGACCATATGTTTGGGGGCACTGCACCGTCTCATCCCCGTCCGCTACTCGTCTCCCTCAGGCTGGGGCCCGGTGGCGGTCTTTCGATCCTGCCCGTCAAGAGCGCTTCGTGGTGCGGGTCGCGGATATGCTGGCGGACCCGCGCTGCACTCAGGTGGGAGCACCGGGTCGGTTGGGGGAGGCTTTAGGGTATGCAACAGTGAGTCGGCGCTTTGTGAGATCATTGATGAAAGTTAGCCGTGGGGCTGGAAGAGGCAAAGCATGGGCTTTTCGATCGCCTGGAGGCATTGCTGCCGGGTCTGCGCAATGCGGGCGCGCAGGCGCATGGGACACAACTGTTTCGATTGACTTGCCTGGAAATTGCTGGAGGGATAGAGTTTGATTCGTCTGGCGCTCGTTTCAGTCCGATCTTGATTTGTTGCCCCTCTCCCATTCCTGTTCCTCCCCTCCCACCATCTTTCACTTGTTTAGGAGATCCGCCGCATCTGGGTGGGCTACTGGTCCCAGGCGGACCCGCAGCTGGGCTCCCGCATCGCCGCCAAGCTGCAGGTGGGTGCAGCCGGATTAGCTTGTAGCGACGAGAGGGGTGCAGCAGACGTAACACAAGTCTACCACTACACGATTAGATAACTTGGAGATTGCTGTTCTCGGGAGAGTGGGATAGTCGCGGAAGGCAGAAATGGTTTCCGGGTCTGCGTGCGTGTGGCTGCTCATGGGGCAAGGCGCCAGGCCTTCTGCAAACTGCAACTAGTATTAGACTTCACGAGGCTCAACGTGATTGGAACTCGTGGCGGCGTGCCTTTGTAGGGGCGAGGCTGCCTGTGAAGCGGTCAACGGGCAACCTGAGGAGGCGTCGCGGGGAAGTGGGCTCCGAGCGGCCAGACGGCAGTGCAGCTGTCGTCGAAAGGCCGTATGATTGCTCGTATCCGGGTCATCTCGAGCGGGAGCTCGCAAGGCTTAACACTGGGTCACCACCGACATTACAGCGGCTGTTTACTAGGGTAATTCAACGCACGGAAATGCGCCGCGATATCGGCAGCGGCATTGTAGTTCGGCGGTTGATTGGACCGGGTTACGAAGTGTTGTACGGACGGTAGTCGTCGTGTGCATGCATGGCGATGCTGAATAGGTAACCATCATCGCTGGTTACCTGTGGTAATGTGGCTGACGCAGGGCTTTGGAGCTTTGTGGATGCGCATCTGTTGAGACGTTGCGGTGTGCTGTCGGGCTTCCGCGGGCTTCACTACGCATCTCTGCGATGGGTCGGGAAATGACGAGTTTGTTGACGGAGTCCGCGCCGAGTAGCTGCTCTGGCAATAACCTGACTCGAGGGTGCCTGCAGAATTGTGCGCAGACCACGTGGGGGCTACCCTGGGCTACTAGATGTACCGTACTCAGACGATGGACCAAGAACTCGCATGTAACAATGCGTGCACCCATATGGGTGAGAGAGTAAGAATTGATCCTGCATCTGACAATCCTTGCGCGGCAAAGCTGAGGCGTGAACCGGTTGTCCAGTTGCGACTGAGCTCTCGGACAATGCCCTTCGATTCGGCGCGCCAGCGCTCGGACCCTGCCTTGAGGTTTGGATATTTTATAGCTTGGCATCGCAACGTACTACCCTTGTCGTATATCCCTTGGCAACAACCTCGGCAGCATCCCAATCCACACGAGAATTCAGCTCCGGCGCGTACACTAGACTTCGCAATGTGGACGGTCGTTGCCATCAGGCCAGTTTTGGTCACTGCGGCTGCGGCCATCCATCCAGCCACTAACCATAACAGCACAAAGGTTCGCCCTGGTGTTGACTGGGAATGGAAAATGAAGAGTATTGAGTGACTGCGTACGCAGCTCTCCAGGAGCCACAACGGTGCCGTTCGCACGTAATGGCTTAAATGAATGGCTGAACGACACTGTTGGCCGCGCACAGGCATCATCGTTGCCGAACGATCATACTCCCTGCGGCAGTCCCAGACAGGCAGCTGAGAACACCGCCCCGGGGGTGACCTCCCATCGGAACGGCAGTCCTGACGCCCCACCGCAGCAATACCGTACTCACATCCCTCGCCACAGGGCTACTCCGGGACACAGCACACCCGCCGCCTTCCTAAGCAGTGCAGAGTACCAAGCCTGCTTGCCTCCAGTCCGCGGGGCGGCTACTGTGCAGCACACGACACCGCCAGTTCGGTGGCCCCAAGCTGATTCATGGACGGCGGCAAGGCCTTAATGCGCATGCAGCCAGCACACTAACTCGTCTCCGCGAGCCCGTCCCTGGGGGCACGGCCAGGGGCGCACCCGACCACCCGCAGGATCACAGGTGGCCCTCCACCGCCGACTGGGCACATGTGGCTTCAAGAGCGGCCTAGCCGCCGGATCCCGCGCCCGCCAACTCGCGCTTCTGTCCCTCCGCCGCTGCAGCTGCGTCATCCTCCGCCTTGCGCACCCAGTACGGCACCGGGTACGCGTCGTTAAGCCACTCAATTCCGTACGGCCACCTGCGGTGATCCAGATGGGGCTCGATGTTGATTAGTTGAAAGCGGGAACACCTAGAGTCCGCGTCGGGTTCCCTGCAGCACAGTTCCCCAAATCTGTTCTGTGGGCTTTGCCCGCGTGCCCGGGGGGGAGGGGCACGAAGGTCGGGAGATTGCTCGGTAGGCAAGGTGCCGTCTCTGCCTGCCCGGCTGTCCCCGCTGAACCCGTCTCCGGCCGCTCGCGGATCCTGGCTACCCCGCCCCCCCCAGTGGCGGCATCGCCATTTCGGCAACCCCCGCCTACAACCGCAGCCCAGGTCTGCCGGCGTGCCACACACCCTTGAGCCACACGGACCAATCGGCTTAGGCTCTGTCCTACGCTCCTACGCTCCTACCGCACTAAACCCGCCTGCTTCCTGACCGCCCCGCCTGCCCCGACCCACTTGCTGTTCTCCCCGTCCGTGTATATGGTCATGTCCAGGCGGGGGCGGTCCTCAGGCTGCAGCTTCCGCGGGGGGTTCTCGTCGAATATGTCCCTCAGCTCCCCGCCCAGCAGCTCCTTGCGGTCGGCCAGGGCCTGTGGGGTGTGACACGGCAGGGTGTGAAGGGGTGCCGTGCCAGGTGACGTTGGGTGGGTTGACTGTCCGGAACCGGGTCGGCGAGACGGGTTAGGTCCCCCCCCCGAGGGGCCCCAGCCCATGCAAAAACCCGACTGGCCGACCACCCCGCCCAACCCCAGCCCGCACCTCGCACCGTCCCTCACCTTGATCCCCGCCCACATGGCCTGTTGGTGCTCCTCCAGGATGCCGAGAACGTCTTCGGAGCAGCTCTTGATCACCCGTCGCACCTCGTCCGTGTAGCTGAGGCGGAAAGAGCGGCGTAGGGGCGTAGGGGGCGGGGGCGGAAGGGGGGCATATAGCAGGTAGGAGCACACCGTAACGCAAACAAGATCCCCGACCAATACTGCAATATTATTGCGCCTGAGGAGCGCCGATGACGTTGGAAGGTTGGCTGGTTCGTTGGTGGTGTTCTAATGGTAGGGAGACGATAATGGAAAATCCTTCCGTCTGTCCCAACACACGTACCGGTGCCAGGTGACGTCCGAAGGCGACGGCGAGTCGAACCGGAAGTCCTCATGAACGGTGGGCCAGTCCGCGAAGGCGTCCATGGCGTCCGTCGATACCACCTGGCCATTACGCACGTGGAGCAGCAAGCCGATGTACGGCACGGTGTAGTGAAGTGTAAATACGGCAAGGAATGGTTGTATTCAAGCAGGTCGCGCGATTGCTGCCTGACTCATATCCATTGCATCCATATGTACGCTTCCCGTCCAGTCATCAGCCTGACCTCCCACGACGGCTCTCCGAAAACCCTAAACCCACCAGCTGCCCATGTGGGACGCCTTTTGCCTCACCTCCAATCCGGGGTCAAAACCCCCTCCAGGCCCATGCCCAGCAGTCCTCCCCCTCACCCATCCCTGCTCCCCACACCTCCTCACCTTCCTGGCTCGCTGCTGCCCCACCACAAAGTCGCTCGAGTAGGGCTGGTTGGCCCAGGTGGTAATCCCCAGCTCGGAGAAGCCGTAGTAGAACACAAACTTCTTGGCCATGTGGTGGGCGCGCTTGATGTCTGTGGCCGCAGCGTTAGGGGGGCGAGGCAGAGAAATGAGAAAATCAGCAGCCTAGCCAAGCAGCCCACCGTCATGCAGGAACGCCGAGCGTCAAGCGTTCCCAACGGCCACAGCAGCAGCCGATACGGTGGGCGGTGTTGGCGGAGGGCCTTCCCTCCTGCCGCCCTGTCCCTTCCCAGGGGTCCCGCCGCCCTCCCCGGCCGCCTCACCCGCCGCCGTGAAGTTGGTCTCCTCGCCCAGCGCCAGCCGCACCGCGAAGCCCCCGGCCAGGGCCACCCGGATGCGGTCCAGCAGCCGACCCCGGGTCATCACGTGGTACTCCTCGTCGGTGCCTGCGGGGGCCGGCAGGACAGGGGTGGGCAGAGGTGTGCGTGAGGGGGCAGCGAGGGGGTGTCACACAAGTCGAAGACCCTCGCCGCTACGGCAGCCGCGATCATCACCTCCCACGTCACACTCCAAATCCAACAACGGGTGCGCCAGCTGGACAAGCCGTACCACAAATGGTACTGCAAGGCCGTGGCTTCCCACGTTGCCTCTCGAGCAGCCTCCGCCCTGCACTGGCCCCCCCTCTCCGCCTCTCGCCCCCTCCCCCCTCCGTCCCGACCGCACCCCGCTGGAACATGGTCCGGCTGTACGCCCGTCCTTTGGGCTGGATGCTGACCCGCTCCACCGCCTCCACCCGCCCGTACCGCTGACGCAGCACACTGGCCACCAGCGCGATCCCGATCTGCGGGCGGCCACGAGAAGGGAAGGGCACAGGGGTGCATGTTATGTGTTTGTTTGCGGGTGTTGCAAAGACACTGAGCTGCGAGACGAACTAGACCCGGCAAGACTGACATTGCGGTATGAAAGCCACCGGAACCACCACCGAGACCACCACCACGGTAACGACGGCTGGAATGACGCGGCGTGGTGTGCTGTGCGCATGAAACAGCCCTTGCGTGCAGCTGTGATGTTGTAGCCGATACAAGGTGGACCCCGAGTCCCGACCGGGTGTTCCAACGGGCCCAGATAGCTCGTAGGCGCCGCATCTCACCAACCCCTACCAAGTGTGATGTCGATGACGTCATCGCAACAGCTGCACCTGGCGCCCTGACGCGGGGTGCCCCGACAGCGGACACAGCGGCGACCGCACCGCCCTCTCCCCAAGCAGGGAGTGCACCCCCTAAGCGTCAGTCCCCGCAGTACCTCTTTGGCGGCGAAGCACAGGATGGGCAGCCGGTGCGTGGTGGGCAGCGGTGGCCGGACCTCACCCTGATCCAAGAGAAGGGACCAGGGAGAGGGGGGTTTGGACAGTGCAAGGGATATGAATATGGGCATGGGAAAGGATAGGGATACGAAAGGGAGAGGGATTGGGGAAAGGGGAAGGATCCAGAACAGTAGAGAACGGGGGGCAACAGACCGAGGCACGCCACACACAGCATTTTGCCAGCAGGTGGGTCTGCTCCGATCCCGTCGTCGCGCGCGTCGCACGCACTCAGTACACAGCATTGTGGAGTGTGTCTTGAGTGACCCGGGGGGCAGCGGGCCCGCACCGGCTGGCAGACACGACGGCATCAGCCCAGCCCAGCCGGCCTCCGAAAGCCTGCCGACATACACCAACCTTCGCGGCTCGCCTTACTGCGCATCTAGCTCATTGTGTCATTACGGGCCGGGGCAGAGGAAGTTGAGCCACGCACTCTCTCCTTGCCTGCCGAATAAATTCACAGCACACCGGTGGTGGCGCGGTTGCCTTGTTTGTTTGCCTGCCGTACCTGCGTGAAGCGGTCCACGCCCGAGTACATGTCCCGCGCCGTGATCACCGTCCGCCCACCGTCCCGGACGGCGCACATGGCCGCCTCGTTGACGATGTTGGCCAGGTCCGCCCCCACCAGGCCGGGCAGGTCGCGGGCCAGCTGCAGCAGGTCCACGTCGGGCGACAGGGACTTGTTGCGCAGGTGCAGCTTCAGGATCTCGAAGCGGCCCTCCGTGTCCGGCTTGGGCATGCGGATCTTGCGGTCGAAGCGACCCGGCCGCATCAGCGCTGGGTCCAGGAGGTCCGCCCTGGTGCCCGGGGGTGTTGGGGTGGGGTGGGGTGGGGTGGGGTGGGGTGGGGTGGGGTGGGGTGTGCAGCAGGGATCCGGGTGGGGGCCCGGTCAGGGTGCAACGGGTGACGCAGGCGTAAGCGGACGGGGAGGCTGGCGACGACGAAAGGTCCGAAAGGTCTGCAAGGACAGGCAGGCAGGGACTTCGCGCACGCAGAGGTACGGCACCACGAGGTACGACAGGGGTCTTGAGTGTGTCCTCTGGGACATGTCACATTTGTCAGTTTGTGGCATACCGCACGGGCTGGGTGCTCGACCTGCCCGCCCCCCGCCCCCGCCCCCCGCCCACCTGTTGGTGGCTCCCAGGAACACCACCCCGGTGTCCGGCGTGAATCCGTCCATCTCGGTGAGCAGCTGGTTCAGGGTCTGCTCGCGCTCCTCGTTGGTCTTGGCCGAGTCTGAGGGGCCGGGCGAGGGCGAGGACGAGCAAGAGGGCGCGAACCGGGGTGGGCGGCTCTTTCGGTGAGGCGAACCCCCGCGGCGTGCACGGCCTGTACGGTACGAGGTGCACGGCCTGTACGGTACGAGGTGCACGGCCTGTACGGTACGAGGTGCACGCCAAGATGGTTCCCCCATCCCCCGACCTCACTGCACTCCCTCCCCCTCCGTGCGGACCCCCGGACCTCCGGACCTCCGGACCCCCGGACCCCCGGACCCCCGGACCCCCGGACCTCCGGACCCCCGGACCCCCGGACCCCCGGACCTCCGGACCTCCGGACCCCCGGACCTCCGGACCCGCGGACCTCCGGACCTCCGGACCCCCGGACCTCCGGACCTCCGGACCTCCGGACCTCCGGACCCCCGGACCTCCGGACCTCCGGACCTCCGGACCTCCGGACCCCCGGACCTCCGGACCTCCGGACCCCCGGACCTCCGGACCTCCGGACCCCCGGACCTCCGGACCTCCGGACCTCCGGACCCCCGGACCCCCGGACCCCGGACCTCCGGACCTCCGGACCCCCGGACCCCCGACCCCCGACCTCCGGACCCCGGACCCCCGGACCCCCGGACCTCCGGACCTCCGGACCCCCGGACCCCCGGACCCCCGGACCTCCGGACCTCCGGACCCCCGGACCCCCGGACCTCCGGACCTCCGGACCTCCGGACCCCGGACCTCCGGACCCCCGACCCCCGGACCTCCGGACCTCCGGACCTCCGGACCTCCGGACCCCGGACCTCCGGACCCCCGGACCTCCGGACCCCCGGACCTCCGGACCCCGGACCTCCGACCTCCGGACCCCCGGACCCCCGGACCTCCGGACCCCGGACCTCCGGACCCCGACCCCCGGACCCCCGACCTCCGGACCCCGGACCCCGGACCCCGGACCTCCGGACCTCCGACCTCCGGACCTCCGGACCCCGGACCCCCGGACCCGGACCTCCGACCCCCGGACTCCGGACCTCCGGACCCCGGACCTCCGGACCTCCGGACCCCGGACCTCCGGACCTCCGGACCTCCGGACCTCCGGACCTCCGGACCCCGGACCTCCGGACCTCCGGACCTCCGGACCCCGGACCCCCGGACCCCGGACCTCCGGACCTCCGGACCTCCGGACCTCCGGACCCCCGACCTGACCTCCGGACCTCCCTCCGGACCTCCGGACCCCGGACCCGGACCCCCGGACCTCCGGACCCGACCTCCGGACCCCCGGACCTCCGGACCCCGGACCCCCGGACCCCGGACCCCGGACCTCCGGACCCCGGACCTCCGGACCTCCGGACCCCCGGACCCCGGACCCCGGACCTCCGGACCCCCGGACCCCCGGACCTCCGGACCTCCGGACCTCCGGACCTCCGGACCCCCGGACCCCGGACCCCGGACCTCCGGACCCCCGGACCTCCGGACCTCCGGACCCCGGACCCCCGACCCCGGACCTCCGGACCTCCGGACCTCCGGACCCCGGACCCCCGGACCTCCGGACCTCCGGACCCCCGGACCCCCGACCTCCGGACCTCCGGACCTCCGGACCTCCGGACCCCCGGACCCCGGACCTCCGGACCTCCGGACCTCCGGACCCCGGACCTCCGGACCTCCGGACCCCCGGACCCCCGGACCCCCGGACCTCCGGACCTCCGGACCTCCGGACCTCCGGACCCCCGGACCCCCGGACCTCCGGACCTCCGGACCTCCGGACCCCCGACCCCGGACCCCGGACCTCCGGACCTCCGGACCCCGGACCCCGGACCCCCGGACCTCCGGACCTCCGGACCCCGACCCCGGACCTCCGGACCTCCGGACCTCCGGACCTCCGGACCCCCGGACCCCCGGACCTCCGGACCTCCGGACCCCCGGACCTCCGGACCTCCGGACCCCCGGACCTCCGGACCTCCGGACCCCCGGACCCCCGGACCTCCGGACCCCCGGACCCCCGGACCCCCGGACCTCCGGACCTCCGGACCTCCGGACCCCCGGACCCCGGACCTCCGGACCTCCGGACCTCCGGACCCCGGACCCCGGACCTCCGGACCCCGGACGGACTCCGGACCCGGACCCCTCCGGACCCTCCGGACCCCGACCTGGACCCCCCTCCGGACCCCCGGACCTCGGACCTCCGGACCGGACCTCCGACGGACCCCGGACCTCCGGACCTCCGGACCTCCGGACCCCCGGACCCCCGGACCTCCGGACCCCCGGACCTCCGGACCTCCGGACCCCCGGACCCCCGGACCTCCGGACCCCCGGACCTCCGGACCTCCGGACCCCCCGGAGTCACCCCTAGAACCGCAACAGGATGACAGACGCGCGAGCGCCACCCTCCTCCCTAATGAAACGGTGCGGACCTGTCAGGGGGGGGGAGGGAGGGGGGGCGATATCGCGAGGAGCGGCCGGCGCCCCCTTCCCCTCCTCCCCACCCTGCCGCGGCCTCGCTCTTGCCCTGCCCCTGGAGCGTCTCCCCGGCCACCCCCATCCCCACCCCGCCTGACGCACCGTTCTCCGCGCGGCGCAGCCCCAGCGCGTCGATCTCGTCCACGAAGATGACGCAGGGCGCCGTGGCGCGCGCGCGCTTGAACAGGTCGCGCACGCGGGCGGCCCCCAGACCCACGATGCCCTCCGTGAACTCGGTGCCGCTCATCTGATAGAAGGGCACCATGGCCTCCCCCGCCAGGGCCTTGGCCAGCAGCGTCTTGCCCGTGCCTGATCAGGACACATTCGCGGGGTGGTTGTGGTTGTGGTGGATAAAGAGAAAACCAGGCCGGGAACGGGGTGGTGATTCGTGGTGGGTGGTGGCGGTGGTGGAGGAAGAGGAGGAAGAGGAGGAAGAGGAGGAAGAGGAGGAAGAGGAGGAAGAGGAGGAAGAGGAGGAAGAGGAGGAAGAGGAGGAAGAGGAGGAAGAGGAGGAAGAGGAGGAAGAGGAGGAAGAGGAGGAAGAGGAGGAAGAGGAGGAAGAGGAGGAAGAGGAGGAAGAGGAGGAAGAGGAGGAAGAGGAGGAAGAGGAGGAAGAGGAGGAGGCACCGCCGTCCTATATAAGGACGGCCGCGCTGGGATCTGCCGCGCTCTTCAGAGACCCGGGCCTCGCCCTCCTGGACGGGGTGCAGCTGCGGGACTCCGAACCCGTCGACGGCCGCGGCTGCACGTCGGCATTACTGCGTCGAGTAAACCACTTAAACCACCCCACCTCACCCCACCCCAGCCGGCTGCTCACCGGGGTCCCCCTCCAGCAGGATGCCCTTGGGGGGACGGGCGCCCAGCTTGGAGAACGTCTGCGGGTCCTTCAGGAACTGAGGTCGAGCACAGGACACCGGGGCGGGCGAGAGGGGGCGGGAGGCAGCAAGATATAGCGAGGGAGGGGAACGACTCATGGCGGGTCGAGACCCGACAAGCGGAAAGCTCGTCTGCAAGATGTCCACCCTCCCCCTCCGTGTAAACCCCGGCGCAGCGCGGGGTCCCGTGGTCGTGTGGCCGCGCAACGTGCCCCATGGTCGAAATGCGACAGCTCAGCTGCCCTCGGACCTCCCCGGCGCCCCCGTCACTACCGCCGCCACCATTCCGCCCCCCGCCCCCAGTCCCCCCAGCCGTGGGCCAGCCGGCTCACCTCCACCACCTCCACCACCTCCGACAGGATGGGCCCCAGCCCCGCCACATCCGCAAACTCCACCCCGGTGAGGCCCTCCTTGCGCGCCTCGCTCTTGGACCGGGCGAACTCCATGGCGGCTCCCGGGTCCTCCTCCAGGGTGCGGATGTCGCTGAGGTAGGGGAGGGGAGGCGGGGGGCAGGGGGCGGCGGCGGGGTAGCCGGTGGGGGGGAGGGCGCGTGCGTCGGCAGCGCGAGAGTGGTAAGAGCCGGTGGTGGGGTGGCCGCGGCTGCGCAACGTCGACGGTATCAGCTGGTGCCCAAGCCGCCTGGTGCCCAAGCCGCCTGGTGCCCAAGCCGCCTGGTGCCCAAGCCCGGACGCAGGGGCCAGCTGGTGCGTAAGCCTCGGCTCCAAAGCTGGACGCCGGGGAGGATGTGACCCGTACGCGCGAGTGCGAAACCTGCCTGCCCCAGAAGCGGTCCACTGCGCGACTGCAGCGCCCAGTCCCCCGGGTGCCCCACATCTCACCACACCCCAGCGGCCCGGCGATCCGGCAGTCGATGGGGTGCTGTCCCCAGGCCGCGATCGTACATGTGTACGGAAGGGCCCGAGTTCGCGTACGGCACGACTCACAGGATGCGCGAGCGGCGCAGCGCAGGGATGACGATGCCCAGCGTGAGGCACACCGCGAAGTAGACCACCCCCAGGTTGTTGTTGGAGCGGTTGAGCTCCAGGGTGGGCGGCTGCCACTCGGGCAGCACCGCGTCGCGCAGCCGCCGCAGCTCGTGCAGCCCGCTGTGGTCCAGACCCCACCTGGGGGTGCGGTGGGGTGGGGTGCGGTGGGGTGGGGTGGGCCGCGTGTGCCTAGCGATTACAATGAAAACAAACCCGGAACGAACTGGGCACCATTAAGGGGTTACGTAACGCACCGCGTGCGGCGACATCCAACCGCAGGTCGTGTGTTCGAGTCTGGCTCCCATCACAGGCAGGACGCACAGCAGTCGGGCACGCAGCAAGTGGGCTCAAGAAATCCCAAGAAATTCCGGATGGGAGAAATCCCCGAACAGAACGCAAGGCCAAGGCGGACAGGCCCAGGCACGTCCTCAGGCCCAGGCACGTCCTCAGGCCCAGGCACGTCCTCAGGCCCAGGCACGTCCTCAGGCTGCCCAAGCGCAGAAATGCAAGGGAGGTGGATCCAAGTTCCCAGCTGTACCATCGGCACGCATGACCCTCCAACGCGCTGCAGTACCACCTCGTACCGCCTCGCACTGCCCCGAAACCCGAAATCCCGTACGCTTCCTGCCAGCGCTGCACTGTTCCATGCGCGGGCACTCACTGGATGGCGCGAGTGAGGCCGTCCCAGGTGGGCCTGATGAACCAGGCCGTCACGCGATCTTGTACGGGATTGCCCGTACTGTGGTAAGACACATCCAGATGACGAAGCGCGGGCGTCTCGTGCTGCGGGTTGTTCCGGGCCGGGGGGTGGGGACGGAGCACGTCGGGGATAAAACTGTGACGGGACCAACACGCCGGGCGGGAGGCGTTGCTGTGGCTCCGCCCATCACGGCATTCCCCGACGCCGCGTGATCCCTCCCCCGCCGGAACGAGGAACGAACGCCACTTCCGGTACTCCATTTTGGCATCCACGTTGCAGCAGCCAGACCCGCCGCCAGACCCGCATAGCCGCGCACCGGGTTGCGTCCTAGACCAACGGACGCGCCCCATGGATCATATCCGCCCGATCATATCCGCCCGTTCGCCGGATTGACTGCCTCGCCGCAGCCCCACTGCCGCTGCGACCCCCAGGCCCCAGCGTCACTCGGCCTACAGCCCCGCAGCCCTGCGCCCCGAGGGCCTAGGTCGGAGGCCCACCCCTCACCGGCAGTCCGCCCGCCACAGCCGCCGACGCCGCCAGGTCCCGACCCGTCCTGGCGCCGCTGCTGTAAATGGCCGCCACCAGCTCGGGCGGGTAGCGGGCCTCGAAGGCCTGGTAGAGCTGCGCGAAGATGTGTCGGTAGCCCAACTCGGACAGGTCGGCGGGCGGGGACTGGAGAAGGAGACGGGGCACAGCGGGGGGATGGGGGGAGGTCTTTCGCGGTTCCGCGGTGGTAATTTGCCAGCAGGGGGCCGAGGGGGCGGGTTAAGAAGGGGTATAGAGGGCGCGAGGGGTAGGGGTACAGGAAGTTGGCAGGCGTAGTGATACTGCGCTGCTGCAGAAATCCGGGCGGCGGGGGCTGGGGTTAAAGATGCGGCATAGCCGGATTGCTCCACGAAGATGACCTTGCGCTGGCTGTCCGCGGCCTGCCGTGTTCGTCGCCGATGGACTCAGAAACGTGATGACGCGGCAGCGGAGCAGACCCCCGCAGGACCCTGACCTCCTCCAGCCGGCCCCCGGCAGCCAACTCCGTTCATCCCCGCCCAACATCTTGCTGTAACCACCTTCTCCACCCCGGACGGGCCCCCGGCCCCTACCTGCTCCTCCAGCCGGACCAGCTCGCCCTCCTCCGGCATGTCCACCCACTGCCGTACACCGCCCTTGCTCGTCACCACCGCCCGCCAACCCCTCCAGCCGGTGACCCCCTCGTGGCTGCAGGGAGGGGAGGGAAGCGACGGCGCGGGGGTCGAGGTTGGGGGAAGGTTTGGGGGGTCCGCGCAAAGGGGGCCGGTGGCGGTGGCGGTGGCGGGCGCAGGAGTGTGCGCGGCCAGAGCAGCGAGTCACGTGCGAGACGTCCGTGGCGGGGCTCCGTCTGGCTGACTGGGCCGGCGCTGGCTGTACCTGGGGAGTCTGGCTGCAGGGGAGCACTGTGTGACCACCGCCTTCGCCCCCCGGAGCAGTGGTGGGCTGGAGACAGTCATGGCCGCCCTCCCCGCCCCTCCCCCGCGAGCGAGCGCGGTTGCTGACCCATTGCAGTACAGTTGTACAGCCTGGCACCCCCGTACGGTGTTGTTGCTCTGGCCCCGCGCTCCTAGCAACCCACATCGACTGGCCTGGCGACTGCTTCACCTGCATCGGCTTCACTGGCACGTTCGCCGCTTTGCACATATTCGCTCTGGCAGCCAGGTGCCGTGCAGCCCAGTCGGTGGGGCGCCTGTGCGAAGCGGCCAGGTCGGCCAGGACGGCTGGGCGCCAACCGTACGCCCGTACCCCAACGCCCAACCCTTCCTCCAGCTCCCTACACCCGCCCCTTCCCCACCCGTGATCAAAACGAGGCGGCCACTCCCACACGCCCCGCCTGCGGTCCCCGTCCTCCTCCCCCTGGACCGCATCTCAGCTCAGTCCAGTCCCGTCCCGTCCAGAGCCGGCCCCGCCCCGGTCCCCCTTGGACCGCATCCCCCGGCCCAGTCCCAGTCCCGTCCAGTCTCAAGTCCCACCCCCCGCCCCCCACCACCACCCCTGGACCCACAGGTAGTCGCATGTGAAGAACTGGATGCGCCAGGGCTCCGCATCGGGCCGGTACACACTGCTCGTCCAGTTGCGCTGACGCAAGCCGTTGTACAGCTGCTCGATGCTCATCTGCGGCAGCGCCCGCCAGTCGGGCTCCACCTGCACGCAGCAGCACGGCACCACACAACGAGGACGTCCAGGAGCCGCGAGAGGGTGCGGAGCGGGGCGGAGCGGGTGAGAGCGATCGCGACATGGTTTTGAGGGGAGGGGATGCGAGTAGGCAGTGGAGGAACCCCCCGCCGAACCTGTCCCGTCCCCGTCCCCGTCCCCGTCCCCGTCCCCGTCCCCGTCCCCGTCCCCGTCCCGAACCCGTCCCCCCTCCCCGCCAAACACAATCGGTGAACGGGGAGGGCTGTGAGCCGGAGAGGCGACAGTGCCCGCCCACCTACCTGCCCGCCCGCCTACCTGCCCGCCTACCTGCCCGCCCGCCTACCTGCCCCCCCCCCGCCTACCTATCTGAGCAGGTTGCCCCGGACGGCCCCCATCTGCGACCTCTATGGGCCTCCAGGCCCAAAGGAGGTGCCATAGGCCCCTTGGCGTTGGGCCGGCCCCCTCCCTCCGCTGCCCGCGGCTGCCCGCGACACACACCGGGGGTTGCTATGTGACAAGCTCTCCCGCTACGCCCCTTCGCGCCGCTCCCTGAACCCCCGAAGGCACCGTAACCCCGGGACTCCCACCTCCAACGACATACAAATCATACTCCCCAACGAACCATGCCCATCGAGCACCCCGCACACCCACCTCGGTTCGGTAGTCGCCCAGCACCGACCTCGGAATGTAGCGGAAGGAGTACGCCACGCCCTCCGGCGTCGCTTCCGCCGCTGCCTGCGCCTCTGCCGGATCCACCCCTTCACCGCCGTTGCGCCCCGCCAGCCGCCCCAGCCCCTGCCCCGCCTCCAGCCGCTGCAGCTGCAGCCGCTGCCGCTCCGCCGCCGCCACTGCAGCCAGGTCCAGTGGCTGGTCGGTCACTCGCTCCACATGCTCCAGAACAAGATCCTCTAAATTGGGCCCGCTTTCAGAGCCGGCGATGCGCTCCAAGTCCTATCGTACGGCGGTGTGCGGGCGGCCAGCAAGGCAACAAGCTGTCGAGGTGGATATTTTGCCTTAACATGCTGTGTGATCACTGATAATCCATTCGAGGTTTTGTAGCGCGCTTGCACAGCGTATTGTTGCGGCATCAGCGGGTTTCGCCGTCCAGGTCAGGTCAGGTCAGGTCGGTGCTGTTGCTCGCCGGGGTCGTCCCAACACGGCACCGCCAGGGGGAGGTAAGGAGTGCGCGTTGGCTCGAACACCCCGGGCACACCCAGCCCGGCAACAAAAACGGAATGGGGCCGCAACGGGGAAGCTCAATCGTTACCCAATCCTTACCCAATCGTTTCCGGGGCACGGTGCCCAAGGACTGTGCTCCCACCACAGCCCTTTCCCTTTAACAGGCAGTGAAGACTGACAGACCGACAGACAGGCGGGTTTTGACACCATCCCCTTCCCTGACGGCCTCCCCCCCGTTCACCCAGCCCAGGCACCTGTGCGGTGAACTTGGGGTGGGGTCGGGGGAGATCCACGGGCCGCCCCGCAGCCATGGCCTGAGCGGTCAGGGCGAGACCAGCGAGGTGGGGCGACGGTTAGTGAAGGCCGCCTGGGTCGTGTTGGGACCCGCAGCAGGTCTGTGTTGAATGACAAACCCACATGTCTGCGTTTAGAGGCAAACCCGCCCGACCCACATGTCTGTGTTTAATGAGAAGCCCACATGTCTGTGTGTTCGTCAGTGGTAAGGCACGAGTGCGTGCCATGCAAGGGACATCTGCTGTGTTCAGCCGAATAACCCACATATGTGTGTACGGCATGTGCATGTGTTTAGAGAAGAGACCCGCCCGGCCCAAACCAAGGACCAAAATACTTAGGACCATAATAACCTGCAAATGAACAAACAACAACGGAACAAGGGAGCCACGCCACCACCGGCCCGGCATGCAAACCAAGGGAAGCATGTGTGTTTAGCGACAAACCCGTATGTGTAGTTGCTGCTATCCAGCCCAGGCGGCGTGACCCGCGACCTCGAACCTCGCCGCCCCGTATGCCGGCCGCTGCCGCGCCCCAGGCGCCCTGCGCGTCTAGCAGGGTGTGGGCCCCCCTTGCAGACAGGATACGCTGGTGATCCAGCACTGCAGGCTGTTCCCATGTCCCAGCTGCGCCCCCGACACGCCACGCCGGCCAGCGCCGACCGCCCGGACATGAAACCCACCTGGAGCGCCGCCCAGTACTGGTCCGGCCACTCAGCCTGCGCCGTACGGCAGCCAGGGGCACCGGCGCCGACCGCGCAGCCGGGAGATTACACATCAAGGAAGAGAAGAGGGGGCCGGAGCAAGCGGGGGAAGCAGCTGAGATAGGAGCCGATGAAGGGCCGTAGCAGAGGGTGGTGTCGAGGGGGATAGCGCGCCCCAGATGGCTAGTATGAAACGCCGGCGAGGACCTACGCAGGGACACTCACCCCGTCGATGATGGGCAGTCCCTTCCCCACGAGGTGCAGCTCTTGAGGGTCCGCGGTGACACGCTCCACGAAGACATTGCCGGGGTCCAGGGCCCCGCTCCGAGGGGCCGCGGCTATCCGTTGGAAATTGGACAGCAGCGAGGCGTCCTCATCTAGCGCGAAAGCCTGGGGCTGAAGCTGCTGGAAAGCTGATGCCTTCGCCGGCTGGTTGACGTCGGCCGTGGACCCGGTTTCGACGTCGGGTGCAGCTGCAGCACATCCAACCGATCGGCAAAGTCTAGAGATTCTGCCCAACGTCAAGGAGCGCTGCTCAAGCAAATATGCCCATGATGTGGCAGGGTGGTGCCGAAAGAATAGCAGCGGCCCTGGCAGCGTTCGCCGCGACACCTGTCGCGGCAGCATCCCATGGTGCTGGACCAGTTTCATCCTAAAAAATTAAGAAATTATACAAAACCTTATAACCTCCAATCCTATTTGACTTGTTATCTTACTATGACGCCCTAATGCGGCGGCGTATGACGATTTTTGGTACGCCCAGACCCGCCGCATTTAAATTTCTAGTAAGAGCACTATACAGATGTCCGAATGGAGCATGACAGTGAGATCGCATCCCTTGCTCTGCTCGTCGCAGCGGCTGCCGTGTCCCTCACCAAGTCAGATCATTGATTGATACGCACATAAGTAATCATATGTGGCTTCACTTCAATCCGTTAGGCAAGTCAATGCTCCGGAATCATAAACGGCTGTACGGCTTTCCTATTGAAGGTCAGCCCCGTCCTATTCACATTTGAGTCAGAAATTCCGTGAGTCAGAAATTGTTACTGTAACAAAAAGTCGCCGGGGTGAATATAATATTCAAGACGCGTTCACATTTACCCTTGCCCGAGGGAAAAAGTGAAACTGGCCATCAGGCGCCGCTTCTTCGACTATATCACAGAAACCATCGTATTGGTCCTGCTGGAGAAGGTTGCGGCAGGCGGCGAGTGGCGGCGAGTGGCAAGCGGTATTTTGGCTTCGTGGTATTATTAGTTTCAGCTCTACGAAACAGAGACTTTCATCCACTCGCGTCGATGAAAGTCGGCGTCGTAGATATTCAAATTTTTCCTCATATGTGAACAGCTTTTCAGTTACAGCCACACCACTTTAAGTTACAGGAACACAATTTCTGCCTCAAATGTGAATCCCGCCTAAAGTCCCAGAACCTGGCTCCAATTAGGGCCCGTTTACATATGCTGGAAACTCCTTCGGACAATTTTGTATTTACCCGAAAATCATTTTTTAACTGGTGTTTACATATCGTACCAAAATCAGTTAAAAAGTGAAAACAATTTTTGCTAGTTGTCATGACGGCCGTCATGACAACTTGCAAAAAGTCCTCTGACACAAACTCTTTATGCTTTTAATCTGAAAGGATACGAATCGTATGCCCAAGCCAACCCAAACTATACATGAACGCGACACATTCCACTTGAACTTCAGTTGATAGATCAGATTTTGTTGTGGCAATAGGCGCTTTCCGCTGCCAAAATGAACGTCAACGAAGGATGCCAGACCTACTCTGGTGGCGAAGCCGTTCTTCCGCCCAACCCTCCAGGATAACAACTAAAGACTGTTGCGAAGAACGCCGTGGCACCGTCCTGCCCAACTTCCCCTGCCACCCCGCCGTGCTGCCGACCGTCCACGCGCCGCTCTTCGCCTTCGAGGCACAACGGCGGGGACGATGGGGGGAACGGCGGCAGCTTTAAGTGGCTGCTGGTGGGTGACGCGGACACGCTGTTTGTGCCGCACGCTGCAGCTGCTCAACGGCTGAAGCAGCACGTGCGCTTCTGCTTCCGCGGCAAAACACTGGCAATCGCAGGCACGCACGCGCCCTATAGAACCACCTCGTAGAGCAGTGGCGGCGTTGGATCCCATGACAAAGCTGTTGCCTTCACTCAGGAGGAGAACGTCTCTCGGGCCAGGGGGTCAGGGGGCATGCACGCCACAAAATAGAGGGTACTCTTCCCCTGCTCGGCAGGAGCTTGGACCTGAGATGAATGTGTCCCTCCAGGGAGCCCGCAGGAGGGAGGGTCCCTCCTGGGACCTGACAGGAGGTTGGGCTACCTTCTGCAGGAGGCTAACATGTTCTTGCAGGACTCCCTCCTGACTCCAACTAAGGCTCCTGTGGGGTCACATTTGTAACCTCCTGCCGAACCGGGAAGAGTACCCTCTACACAAAAGGGCTGCTGCTGATTCCGTCCACCGTCGTGAGTGATAACAGCGGGGAGGACGCCGCCGACGGGGAGGACGACGCAGACACCGATGATGGGCGTGTGGTGCCGGGCCGGGTTCGGTCGTCATGCATGGCTGACTCAAGCCAGGGTGAATTGCCGGAACAGCTATGGAAGAACGTAGGGGCTTTACATCTGCCACGCTCAGGGAACTTTGCCGCAACAGCCTCCACACGTGTGGGGCTTGGGCCAGGGACATTTCTCCGGGGTTCGGCCAGGTTCGGCTGCAGTCCTGCCACGCCAACACCAGGGTTGACCCTGGTGTTGGCGTGGTAGGACTGCCGTCGAACCCCTTCATGGTTCATGCGTGTGCAGCAGCTCCGGGCGTTTAGAACTTCCCATTCGTGGCGTGTGTTAGTGTCCGCAGAACGAGGCCCGCAGCTGGCCGCTGGCTGTAACAGTGACAGAATGCGTCAATTAACACCGCGGTATTAACTGATATGTCCTTTGTAGATTAGCACTAGTAGGAAGGTTGTAGGCTACGTGACGCTCTGTATTATTGAGCTGCTTACTAGCAACCCAGATCATTTGTTTTTGGTTGAAAGGGAATGCGCCAAAAGCATATGTAAACACTTTGTGTGCGAAAGAGTACTTTTGACTTATTGCATTTCCGACAGACGCCTTATTGTATAAATGGATTTTTCGCATATGTAAATGTCCCCTTATAGAAGCATGGCAAGTGTGTTGCTTCACCGTGGCACAGATACACGCATGATGTTCATGAACCCGTGTGTCACCACCTGTAACCATCATACGTAATAACCGGGCCAATTCCGCAATTCATAATCCTGACTTGATAGCAGAGTGCCACAGAATGTCGGTCGAGGTACTATGCTTGCCGAAATTTGTATGTAATGTCGGCATCCAGCCCAGTCCAGCCACGGATGCCCAACATCCAACCAGCAGGAGCCTACACTAGATGGCGGTGCGCCAGCCCTGGATGCGCCGATTAGCCTTTACACCTTCTATACGCATTTTTTAATTATAATTAACCGTGACAAGGTGGACCCGTATCCCGACCGGGTGTTCCAACGGGCTCAGATAGCTCGTAGGTGCCTCGTCTCATCAACCCCTACCAAGGACTGCGCACCCATCCTCCATCACCCGCGGGGGGGTCACGTAGCCAGACCGGCCACTACACCAGGTTACCAGCGCGCCAGGATTGCCGCTCCGGGAAACCGCGCCAGACCCGCCTAATCACACGGCGGTGAGGGGACGGGGATGCTACGCATGCTATTGACCCGTACGTCCCACCCGTCCAGTTCATCCACCCAACCCATCTGTCAAACCGGCCCGGACAAGAAAGCGGCCCCATCCGACCCATCCGTCCATCCGGCCAAGGAAGGATCCGGTGTTCCTGTCCCATTACTCCGTCCATCCATCTATCCCATCAATTAATCCATCCCGCAAGAGGAAAGGTCCCAGCCCATCGTGCCATTTTGCCCTGGGGAGGTTGCTCCTGTCCCATCGATCCTGTAAAATCCTGCAGCTTCCAACGTTTCGCCACGGGCATGGCATCCCTCTACAGATCATAACAGATCAATCCTAATCAACCCGTTGATTTAAACCTCTCAAAGGCAGTCCTTGCACACCTTCGACACCCAACCCAATCCAATGCCCCAACCCATCCAATCAAACCCAATTGATGCCCTCACCAGCTACCTTGTTTTCCATGTAAACGCCCGCACATTAGCTAGTAATGCAATGTAACCGTTACAAGGTGGACCCGTGTCGTTAATCCCCGCATCGGGATAGCACATCAACAGCAGCATTCGAACCGCTGCTCCGTTATCATGCGCTGAAACCGTTTGTCCGCTTGAAGCGCCACTCGGCAACAGACATGTTCACACTGTCGAAGAGCTTGATGTGGTACGGGCTGCACTTCTTTCTGCAGCAGGCACTGGTGTTTGTTTTTGAAGTGGAAGTGATCCTTCACCATCTTCACCGGTTGGCAGGCCGGAAGACTAGCCAGGCTGGGGCTCACCGCGAGCTGGCCGGAAGTGTGTGCGTGTGAGCGTGCGTGCTGGCCTGCTTGCTTGTGGGCGCCCCGCTGGGCTGCAGTCTGGGTGTGAGGCGCGCGGCGGCAGGGGACAGACAGAAAGACCACAGACGGTTCAAGCCGCGGCCGAGGACAGACAGACAGACAGACGGTTCAAGCCGCGCGTCCCCCCCCCCTGCGCTGTGGTTCGGCCCCGGCAAATGACCAACGGTGCCATTGTTGGAAGGGAATGTGAAACAATATTTGATTATCATGGTTACCGCGGTGGCTTACCATCCTGCTAACTCTAGAGTTAAATGACCCATGGAAAGCGCGCGTTCTTACAACTCAAAACCACAGAATAAGGGCGCAATGAGTTGCTCCACTATCTCCACTATCTCCATAACCGAACTCCTACGGGACTTCAAAACTCCTATGCGGAAGATTGGCCGTAGGAAGTCCTACGCCGTAGGTGGCATAACCGCCTCCGTGGGAGCCTGTAGGACTCCATAGGATTGGTTTCGGGCCGTCCTAAGCCCATAGAAACGGGCCTAGTGCTGCCAGGGCCAGGATCAACCCTTTACGTTATACCAGTAATTTCAGCACAGAGACGCCTGCCAAGCAAGTGCTCTTTGGAAAAAAAGGGTCTCAGCCAAGCAACACTTGAAAAACCAACCATCTGTTTGATTATCATTTTATCCTGCCAGAGTTACGCAAGCATGCGGGCTGGCATTGGCTACGGTGGTATGCCCATTAGATTGCGCAAATTTGTGCATAATTTTAACGCTGGTTCCAAACCTCTGAAGATCGGCCTCAATGGAGGTAGGTGCTACTGCGACGTACTGGTCAGTGCTGATACTGCCCTTCGCTTAACAATTACCGACTGCTTGCTCGCAGTATAAGCCATGGGTTCTCAGCTTCTAACATTGAAGTGACCAGGAGTTGGTTCAGCATAGTCGTAAATTGGATGGTACGCAAGCAACTTTGCCGGGCTGATAAGTCACGACTGTCCAGATAATGCCAAACATTTCGTTATTGTGCCCTGATGCGATTGTGTGAGACCAGGCAACCGTTAGCAGCGGCCGTGTGACTGGCCGTAATGGCTGCCTAAATGCCACATCGTCGGCGTACATGGTCTATTGCTTGTGACGCTGACGTTGTTTATCGAGTAAGTCTGTTTCCTGCTTTTCTTTGCCAACGCTGCCTACACCCTCCTACACCTATGCGTGTTCCTAAACGTGACGCCTGAAAGCTGGATGGCGGAGTAGTTTTAAGCAAACAGCTTTCCTGCACCTCATAATAAAAGTGGGGAAAATGGTAATGCCTGATCAATATGTGTTGTACTCACTTCACGGCAGCGCGGGAGCTACGTACGGCAGAATGGCGTTTGCATCCATGACCGTCTCCCACGTCGTCATCACAACCTAGACACTTTCGTTCACACTTTCCATACGCTGAACCTTTTATGCCCGCCCATCACCAGCCCGTAGTTGCGTCTCGACAAGGTCAAAAGTCGGTTTTTATGGCTCTGACAAAAAGTGCTAAGTTGTGCTTAACGCCACGTGCTCAATGCAAATGGGCCAGGGAAACAACACTCGGGAATCCACTCCATAGGATGTAGAGGAAGCCGTATAGGCCAACACAAGCAGCGAAAGCTCTGAAAGTGCCGGCAGATGACCGAGCCAAGTACCCCTGCCTACAAGCAAGCAGTACAGGTGGCCTCTAACTGTAAGATTAGAAACTCTCCGAACACGCCTCGTACTCAAATCTCCTCACTGCGTGTCTACGACCACTTCTGCCCGGCAAGTCGTGTGTACTTTGTAACAAAAACTCTGTCCCCCTCTTTATGATATGCCGATGCATCATGCAGGTACAGCTTGAATGACGGCTTCGACGATAAATCAACGGGTAACAGCCTCGTATTGGCAAAAGAGCAATTGATTCGGCGGTTGCTGGCCTTGCCTGGGAGGCCTGCTGTGATACTGGTTCAGGTGCCGCATGTGTGGGGCCTATTCTATAATGCATTTCACTACACCCCGTAAGCGGCATGTATCTTGTAAAAACATGGTTCAAATTTCAGGGCCTTACCTGCTAACTAGCTGCCAGCTGGCCAGTCCGACATAGCACGCCACTTGGCAAGACCTAGCTACCGCCCTCCGTGTTCACCTCTTGCAATGTGCATGAATGCGCCTACGACAACGTGACGGTCAACACTGTGAATGCCACACCTGAATGAACTACATCCTCAGGGAAGACCTAGAAGGTACGTCCCCAAAAGGATGATCTTCGGAGGCCTTACATCGACGCTAAGTAAACCGTGCACAAATGCGGTCTTCATTGGCATTTTGTACCATGATTACCTTGTTAGCTTTCACTTTGGTAACATGTACATGAACATCGCAGGGGCGCTTTCAATGTACCACAGTGTTCCGTCCGTGTCCGTCCGAACTGCCACTTACTTGCTCAACGTCCACAAGCCTACCGACTTCAACCAGACCTACTACGGGCATCATCCAATCGACACGGGGCACAAGGGGATGGCCGACTTGGTTGTGCACCTCATGCAAGAGACCGCCATCAGACTTTTTGGGCGGGGCCCCAGCGCGAAGCGCGTTCGGGGGGCCCCGCCCCCTAGGATTGCCCATGTCCGTGTGTGTGTGTGTGTGTGTGTGTGTGTGTGTGTGTGTGTGTGTGTGTGTGTGTGTGTGTGTGTATGTGTGTGTGTGTGTGTGTGTGTGTGTGTGTGTGTGTGTGTGTGTGTGTGTGTGTGTGTGTGTGTGTGTGTGTGTGTGTGTGTGTGTCCGTGTGTCCGGTAACGGCAAAACGTTCATTATCCGCTAAACTAATTCGCTATGTTTGTCATATTAATTGTCCTCTATTGCAAGGTAACTTTGGTTTGGCTGAAAAAAATTCTTTGCGCACAAACGGTCAAAGTAAAGCTCCGCGGTTCCCATGGACCCGAGTCAACATCCACCCAACGCCTCTCGCGCTCATATTTGTTGCAACGGGTGCCGCGTGATGAATACTTGAATTAGGAATGGGCGGCGCGTGCTAAATTGAATTTCGATAGTGTTCTGATGTTTGAACATTAAGATACCACCAACATCAAGATTTGCCTTTCTGTCTTGCCAGATGAATACAAATCAACAATATGTATTGAATCCAAGTTTTAAGATGCAAAGGGATAGCGTACCGAGTGCCAACGAGTTCTCCAGTTCCGATGGCCCAAAGTCCGGGTCTCACCGCGGCTTTTTCGCACCCTGTTTTTGCCTTACATTTGCTATGTAACTATTGATAGCAAACTTTAGAGGTTCACGTCTGCTGCGGGCGTGCAACTGAAGGGTTGCATGCCTGCCGACGGACCAAACAACTACAGTTTCAAGGCAAAACAAGGATGCTTCAAGCTTGCTTTGTGATCATCTGCTTGACAGACGGATGTGGTAGTGCAGAGGCGACTATCGTTACCATAGTGCCGATACGGTGACCGCCGTCGCCGGCGGCGCGTACTGCAGGATGGTTTCGGGGCTGCCGACGTGTTTGGGCTTGGTGAATCTATGCACGCCGATCCCCCTTCAACATCAACGACACCCCCAATGGCAACCTTTCACTCTCTCACACTGTCGCGCGGCAATAGAGTTTTCCTTCTAAAGCAAGCGGCCTGTACGGATTATAGAGGGGGCCCCGCCCTTTTCCGGCTTCGAGGAAGCCGACCCCTACTTGTCACCAACCCGGTTTCGGATGAGGAGCTGCTTTGGTGTGACGTGCAGATGCCACCCCCGATGTACCAAGGTGAAGCAAGCTGCGCAGCTTTCCTAGCCGGTACGGCTGCTTGCTGCCCGCCCTTTTCCGGCTTCGAGGAAGCCGACCCCCTACTTGTATCGGCTATTGGCGAGCAGAGTGACCATGTTTAAGGTATTATTGTTGACGAGCCCGACAGTGCATCCCACCATCACCCCGCTTACGCAAGGTTTGTTCGACCACTGCGGCCCAGGCGGGGGCCATGTCAAAGCGCATGGCCGCGTGCGGGCACGGGCACCGTGTCCCTGGGGAATGCGGTACCAGTGCGCGTCGTGGCCTTGGATCGCTTGGATTGGGCGTGCCAAGGTTCAAACAGGGTTTCTGGTTGCCACCCGCAGACGTGTGGGAAATTGGCCTACGGACCATTGCTGAGTGGAGAATTAAGAAGAGAGGTGGGAAAAACATGTTTTGTGGCAACCATGTTTGGCAAGCTTTTGCTGTACCACTAACTTCTTGTCCCATCACGAGGGACAGCGTAACGGTTGTGTTATTTGCGGTTTACTTTGGGCGGGTTTCGACTGTGACCACTAGCTGTCAAAATTATTATTTAAAGTATCTATTAAACCTTGACAGGAACGGATGCAAAAGGTTTGTATACTTGCACGCTTTTGCGGTGGTATCCCCTACAGTCCCCTACGCTCCGTTCTTTGGATTACATCTTGTATATGCCTGAGAGCATTGCGGATACATAGAGGAGTGTGCCCCGCCTCGCCCCTTTTTGATTGATGTGTGCAAGGGGAGACCCCAAGAACCTACGCACTGGAGTTACCTTTCTGCGTGGAGGCATTGGTTGTCACCGGCGTGTCCTTAGCTAGGGTCGCAGGGCCGATGGAAAGGGGTCGAGATCAACAACGCCCGTCTGTGTTGATTGTCCAGGGGTGGCTCACAAATTGTGACACAGAACACCATCACTGCCTGTCCCTGGAACGCAATATCAGCAACAGCCGTCGAAATCAACATGGGCGACAGCCCTGCTCTAACACAGTGCGCCATTAATGCAAGGCGATATCGCCACGAACATTACAAGCCAGTGCAGGGAGACGCAAGGAAAAGAATGCCTTATGCTCTGCAGAGGGGACTGACAGGTTCCAGACAACAGGGACGCAGGTAGCAATCAGAAGACTGCCGTGCATGGGCTAAGTCGTGTTGGGGGTGGGTGCTGGCCCTGTCCGACGCTGCCTGCCCGCCTTTCTGGCTTGTTCTTTTCCTTGCATGTGTTCCTCTTGTGTCCCTTGACTACTGCGGTGGCTGGGTGCTGGTGGTTCTTGGCTGCTTTTTCTTTGGCATGGCTCCCTGCTTAATACACGGCATGCCCCTGGGGTATGATGAACCGTCCGTCTGCGCCTGTACGGCGAGGGAGCAGCTTAATTGCTGGTCCCCCTTGTAACCTTGCTTCCTAAGTCCATTTAAGACATACGATGGCAGCATGGCACCCGTAAGGAGATACCAATTGTCACACAACACACTGCTTAACCTACGCGGGGACAAGGGATTGTGGTCCCAGGACAGTTGCTGTCCGGCAGTCGTTCATTAGCGTACAATCAAACGAATTATGACAGTTTCATATGGCTCGCGTGAGTGCCTGAACGCTAAAAATGACAGGCTACGATGCACTACGCAGCAACGCTGCACACAATCAGTACATATCTTGTTGTAAGCCGTCAATTAAGATAGGACGAAGGAAGGCAAATGGAAAAGTGGAGTTGAACATAGGAGGTAAGCGAAAGGAAAGAAAGACACGTACGACTGTATGAATGAGACAGCTGAGCATGTTTGGCCATGCAACACATACACATTTTTTCTTCAATTTCGTATTGTCCAGGTGCTTTGCATGGATTACCGTTACGTGCTGCTTCGCTACCATTGGCCCTTTGGAGACTGCGGTTTCGGGCTAGCACGGGATTGGGGTCAGTATGCAGAAGTCTGCCTTTTTTAATGGCACTGTTCGGTCTGGGCAAGTCTCGGCGGTGACTGTACCTCTGGTTAGCGAGTCCATCGTCGCACAGGCACCGTCTACCATACTGGGCAGCCAAGCTTGCAACCGCGGCGTTCGGTTTCCATCAAGTCGAAAATTTCTCTGGGACAGAACACCGTTGGGTCACACGAAAATTTTCTTGCTCACGGTGCGATGAGTTCAAGGACTTCGCCCCTTGTTCATAAGCAGGCTGTCTGCAACATGTACATCGCATACCCACGCAGGACAACCCGCCCATTCTCAGCGCTCCAAGTGACCTGCATCGGCGACTGGGGCTAGGAGGCACTTTGACAGCCTTGGTGACGTGCCCCACTAGCAGTCGGTTACAAATCACCATTCATCCTAGCGCGACGCCGTACGAGTGTAAGCATGCGCGTCGCACACGTTGCTCCGTGTTGCCCGCCGCGTGTCCTTCACTGCCTTCACTTATGCATGGCGTTATTGCGCTGCAGCCGGCGGGTCACTGCCGATACTGGTCAGTCCGTCCTGTGGCGGGGGTCCCAGCCACGAGACTCTGGACCTGCTCCTTCGGAACATTCAGCATGGTCTTGATCGGCGGGGGGCCTTGGGCCTTCAAGTCGGTCTCGCGCTTGCGATGGCCTTCGACTCCAGGAGCAGCACTGCGTCATCCAGGCTGACAGTAACACTCCTGCTGCCTGCGGCATCGTTGACTCTGACGCCGCTGTACGCCAAGCGGCTGTGTGATACGCCCCTGGCACAGACCCTGGCGCAGCACCCACCGGAGGGTGATGTCCAGGTACACAGCCGCAGGGGCGCTGGATCTGCAGCCTAGCTGATAAGCAGCCGGCTGCCTGGAACGCGGCCCTAAGGGCGGCGGGGCCCATGCCGCTTGTTGCGAATTGCGCCGGGTGTGATTACGCACGGCCGCGCGAGCACGGTCACCATAACCTCCGATTCGGATGGCTCACCACTAGCTACTTAACAGCTCAATCGTGAGCTTTGCTGAGCCTGAAAAGTGGCCGCAAGCCCACGTCGGGATATCCTGTGGGCGTCCAGCCGACGGACAAGGCTTGGCAAATTTCTCTACTGCCCGTCCCCGCAGGCAGGCTACCTCACCATGGACCAGGCTCGAAGCCTGCTTCCACTCACCGCAAACGACCCAAATGTGGGTGCTGTCTCATCTGTAGGTCTGACCTGTCCGCTGCCAGCGACCAGAATGTAGGCCCACTGTCCCTGCACAGGTATGCCAACATGCTGTACTCCGCCACATCCCATCCATGAAGGGCAGACGAGCGATGTACGCACTTGGTTATGGCCAGGCAACAGCGTCTGGAATAATTGAGCCCCTCACATGCCTGAAAACTGACTTTTTTGCTGTTACCCTTGGCATGATGTTTCACAGGTTTACAGTGTGCCGCTGGTGGGTGTATGGGTGCACGGCGTCCGCGGGTTGGAGCACCCTCTCGTGTACGGCGCCGCGCTCCAATTCGCGTACTGCTCTACGCTGCCGGACCGCGCCGTACAGCCGGACGGCGCCTTTCTGGTGCTCATCTTCACGGGAGGTACGTTAACGCAAGGAAGGTGTCGCGGCATGCTGCGTGTTTGCCGATAGTAGGGAACAACGTGCCTTCAGGATCATAGCATCCGGGCTTGGGATGCGCATTGGTCGATGCGGCATATGGCCTGATGGGGTCCAGGCTTATACCGCACCTGAGAGGTCGTGGTTCGCAACGCAACATTCGAGATGCACATGGATAGTTTCCATCGAAAAACCTGGAGGCCCCAAGTGCGCTGCAAACACTTCAGTGCGACTGCTCGGGGAACCGTGGCGTCCGTGAGTTCAGGACATGGCCCAAACTAACCTGACCAGGGTTTTCGGTATTTCTATTTGGGCGCAAGGTAGCGTATGCGACATGCAACGGGCGTGTCTGCGCGCTGGGAATACCTTATGTGTTAAATGCCTTTCTGAACAACGGTAAGGCTGTGGGGAGACGGACCGCCGCCGGAGCTGTCGTGTGGCGCGATAGGATGTGCGTGAGTGTGATGAGCGTGGTGGTCACCACCTGCGAGCACATCGTCTGTATTCAGCACCCCCGATGACGTCGAATCAAAGCGCAAATACGCACGCGAGCACGAATGTGCGTGCCAAGGCCTCCGTATTGAGGGAACCACGACAGCTTGGCAATCACCTGGGGTTTCCGTGTGCCCTGTGCACCTGCAGAAAGCCCAGTGCCGCGTTGCTACGAGGCGCGGTTCACAGACACGGCGCAGAACCAGCAACCGACAAACCGCCAGGATGCGCCCGACTCGCTATTCAGTCCCACCGCCGCCTCTTGCGGCGCTGGTGGCGGCGATGCAACTGGCGCTGCCCACAGCAGCAGCGGCCTCAAAATCCGCCCGTACATTGCGAGGGCTGAGCTGACAGGGCAAACCTCAGCGCCCTTGGAGCTGAAGCCTGTCCAGGACTTAATTACGGCAGCAGCAGCTGGGCCGCGGCTCATGTTACCCGCAGCAGCTGACCGGTCGTTGGGTCAGACTCCTCAGCGGTCTGGCAGAGTCCTTGCTGACACACAAACGCCGCGTGCGGCCGGCGGCGGCATATCAGAGCTCAGCTGCAGACCGGCGTTTGCCACCCCAGGGCCAGCAGCAGTGCTGGGTACCGTCTCCAGGTTTGATGCGTACGGCGTTTACCAGTTGCGGGGAAGCGGCAGCAAGCTGATGACCAGCCCCAGCAAGGCCATGAAAATCCTGCCCGAGGATGCTGGAGATACAGGACTGCTGCAAGACAGACCCATGCATCCCAGCGCTGGCATTGGCGGTACCATCAGAGGTTGTGTCTCGTGGGGAGCTACGGGCAACCCGTCCGCGGCGGCGGATTCGTCAGCAGCTGGGGCAGGGGCCGGGCTGGTTGGTCCAAGCTCGAGCCCCAGGATGCAGTCCTGCGAGGCCGGCAGCCAGGCCGCGGCGCTCGCTGGGCCATGGACGGCATCTGGACCAGGTGCCCTGCAGTGTTCCGGACCACAACGCGACTCGCCGCCGGTGCCCTGGAGCTCGGCAGTGCCAGCACCATTCAGGTAGGCCTCCGTGGGTATCACTGATGCCATGTTTTGGTCAACAACTGGGCCCAAACGGGACCGTCAGCGTGCACTATTAATTCCTCCGCCCTTTTGAGCGCCTGCCTGTTCTGCCGACTCACAGTGTTGCTTTGTGCACAGGATGGGGCCAGGCCCCGCATGGGACGACGCGCGGGTCCCTAACACCACACACCATGGGCCGGCGTTTGGAGGGACACTAAGCGGCAGCAATGGCAGGCATGGAGAATCTTCGGCGGCGGCCTTGCAACCCCGGGACCCCAGGTGCGGCGTGGTAGCGTTCAGGCCTGCATCCTGTACGCCGATAGTTTGGGAGTGACGCCAGAGGATTAGCACGGATGACGTAGCCGCTGGGATGTCCGCGTGAGGTGCATCAACCCGGGGTTGCGCCCTCCGACTACGTAGGTTTTAAGCCAACATGTCACGGTGCTGGCATGTCAGCCGATGTCGCGTCGCTGGGCATGGGATTTGCACTGCGTTGCGGTGCAGTGTACCTCGGCTGTCCTGGGGTAATGTCTAATGTGGCATGCAGTCAATGTCTTATAGCTGGCATGCTGCCAGCGTTTGCCGCCTAAAGAGGTCAGGCAGACATAGCTCATCATGTGTCGCTGTGTCGACTCCCCGATTAGGTTGCAACACCTGCACACACCTGGTGCTGAGGCAGGCGGCGACCGTTCCGCATCGGCCGGATGGGAATCTCACCGCCACACCACGGATGATGACACAAGCCGGCTGCAACAGTCAAAACCGCCGTCAAAGGAAGTGTTATTCTCTTTGGCAGCCAACACACAGCAAGCTGAAACGAATGGCGCAAGCAAGCGCCGGCCATGTGTTACGCTGGGCTCATCAGCGGGCGGGCCGGAGTCGCAGCTGGCGGCTGCAACGGCCGATCGCGCCGCGCTTCGGCCATCTCAACATGGCTTCTTTGACGGCCTGTGCACTGAGGGCTTGCAGAATGACACGGCGTCCGCCAACGCGGATGCGAGTGTGGGGCCCGAGACAGCAGTCGGGTCGGGGGCTACAAGAGCCGCAGGTAGCCTCCCTGGACCCAAGCAAGCAGGACTTCGATACACCACCGCTGCCATGACTGCCGTGAACCCGGTGTCCAGCCAGAGCCTGGATGGGTGGCTCCGCGCTAGCGGGTGGAAGGACTCCTCGTCGCAACCTCAGGGTCAGGCAATTGCCGGGGAACCCACCGGTCCGCCCACCGCAGCATCTGGGTCACCGCATCGCCACAGTTCTGGTGACTTCGGGCGGGCCGGCAGCAGCAGTAAGGACGCCTCGCCGCGGATCCAACGGCCGCAACCCTGGATTTTGGAACGTGCCCGGCACAAAGCTGCAGCCACTGCTGTGGTGCCGGCACTGCACCTATTGTCACGACCAGCATCCGCAGATCCGCATAACCAGCCGCCACGCGGCCACCCACAGCTATGGCGTCCACGCCACACCGCGTCTCTGGGAGCGGGACAGTCTTATGGCGTTCTCGGGGAGTATCCCTGGGCTGGTGTGCAACCCAACGAGGACAGCCTCAGCCAGGGCTTCACCTCGGCATCAGGGTCTGGCACGTTAGATTGCGAGGGGCTGCGAGGCCGGTCCCGTGTCCCGATGACAGGCGAGCCTGACCTGCAGCAACCTACTGGGAAATCGTCCGTAAGGCAGCATCTTCAACCAAAAGCCTGCCAGCAAGTCCAACAATACACGCAACAATCTCGTGGCGACGGGCGCCCTCAGCTCATGTGCTATTCCCGTCAGCATCAACAGCGATCCCAACCTCCGCGGGCACAACAGTTCCAACAGCCTCGCGGCGGCGTGGTGCCGAGCATGGTACATCCAGATGAAGCGGAGGGCATGGAGCTTGTGACCTCGGCCTTGATGCCGGCGGAAGACGACCTACCCGACGATCCAGTGTTGCTGAAGCAAGAGGTGCGGCGGCTGCGGCGACAGGTGAGGGTTCACGTCTGGCCATTTAAATCCCTGGAAAGGGAGTCGCGTGCAGGTGGGGCAGCCGCATTTGAAACGACTGGCGGGTTTAAAATCCTGTGAGAGATCAGGCATGTCAGTTTGTCTCAGCAATGGGAAACGATTAGATGCTGTGCCTCCATGATATCGTCGTGTGCAGTATGCCGTTCGTCACAGTGTGAAGGGTGACGTTTTCACAGTCTTCGATCGCGGAGCAGTTGTCACATGGATGTCTTTTCGAATGTAGCTCCCTGTGCACAACGCCAATTACGCCAGGTCGCCGAGATCCAGCGCCAGCTTCAGGAGCAGCGGTTTCAGCCCGTCGACGGACACCGGGGCCACACCTGCACGGCAGTGCTGCCGGAGGCGATTGACTGCCCGGGGCCTGCCCCTGCCATATCCGCCGCTGAAGAAGCCACATCAAGTGACCAGTCGTTGCAGCAAACACCGCTGCTACCGCCGGCGTCAGCTCTGCCGCCGCCACCGCAACAACCGCTGGGCGCTGTGGACGTGTTCGCACGTGATCGGCGCGGCCCCGCTAGCGCCATCTACGCCTCAATCGCTTCACTCCAACACACAGCAGCTGCGGTGAGCAGCACCCTTTCCCCCACAACAAATGCCAGCTTGGCCTTGTCGTTTACAGCCCCTGTGCCAGGCAGCGACAATGCGTGCTCCATGGCGCTCGGGGCCCGTCGCGACGATTGTGCTCAACCGCCGAATTATGGGGCGCATGTGGCCGCAGCCGCCTGCGGCCGCTCAGAGTGTATGGCAGTGCATTCGGATGTTTCTGACGGGGACAGCGTATGGAGAATGGCATCCCTCCGCAACTCAATCCTTTCCTGTCACACGAGCGGGGATGCCTTGCGGCCTTCCCTGAGTGGCAGCAATGACGGCAGCGGTGCAACAGGCTACAGTGCGGACGCTGACGATGCCTCTAACGGTAGCGGCGGTGGCAGTAGCGGGGAAGATTGCGGCAGCGTGTCCGTGCTGGCCGGTGGCAGCGCGTGCCCAACATACGGACACCACGTAGCTGGTCCATGTGCCGCAGCTGAGCAAATCAGAGACAGCTATGAAAGCGAGCAGCCCGATCCTGGTATGTCGTCACCGGGCCAGTCCTGCTTGCTGCTGTATGGCAATGAATCAGGCTTGCAGCTTGATAAGCAGGGGCCGGGGGCTGCCACTGCAGCGGCGCTGGCGGCAGCAACAGCTAGCGCTCCACCTAGACATGACAGCAGCACCGGGGCGCCCTTAAGCCAGCACGAGGTGGGCAGCCGCTGGCCATCACCATCGCCTGCGCCGTGCAACAGCAATGCAGGTTGGACGGCTAAGCGGTCTCATGTCGATGGCCGGGCTCTGCCCTGGAGGTATGTGAACGCTGACAACATCAGTCATCGCGGCCGACGGCGTGCAAGATCTATTAGCAGTGAGAGCGGCAGCGACCGCTCCCTGCTGTCGGATCCTGGTAAGCCTGCATGATGATGCGGCATTTGTATGTCATTGATGCGCATCGTCTTGAGGAGCTGTGCCTGGCATCAGGGATCATAAAGAACTCACAATGGGCTCGAAAGGCCATCATGAGCGTAGCCAGATATTCCCGGCCTGTCCAAGGGCAAACTCCATCCGACGTCCCGAAAGAAGTTCCATTACTGACAGTGCATGTCGGCGGGAATGCAAAGAGGCGCTTTTGCATCCTTGTTCTAACTGCCGGCATGTCCGCACTGCCTCTGGCGTGTGAACTGTCGGGGTCCGTGCTGCTATCCCGTACAGAAGACGGCCCTGCGCTCTCGCGGCCGCCAGCTCCCACGGAGCCCGACCGGAACAACTGGTGCACGTCGCAGCCGGCGGGCATCGCAGGGAAGGCCACGCAGCAGGCTGCGGGCTCCAACGACGCACTTCATGTTCAGCCGCACCGAGTGTCGGTGTCGGAGCCTGCATCCGCGTTGTCGTCCCCACGGGCCTCCTTGGGGACCGGCTACGTGGCTGCGGCGACAGCATCAGGCCCGCTGGTCCGAACCACTTACATACCTCTGGATGAGGAAAGCGATGGCGGTGATTCGGAGTCAGAGCTGTTATTGATGCACAAGTATGGTATCACGGCTATGTAGGAGTGAGGCACCGGGCGTACATAGTAATGGTAGGCCATTTGAGACATTGGCGGCATGTGCATGGCCGTCTGGCGTGTTAAGTCCATTAGATGTTGCCGCACTCCTCGCCTCCGCTTGAATACTTGCCATTAACACGGGATCCAGGTTGTAGTTGTGACCAGCGGCGGGTGTGTTAGGGAAGGGTGGCATGGCAGGCGCTGTATTAGTCTGCAGCATACCTTACCCCTTACCCACACTAGAACTGTTCTCTTGCACCGTGTCCTTGAGTCCACGTTTGAAACGGCGTGAGTTGGTTATGTAGACCATCATCTAGGTCCGACACGCGAGTCCGCTAAGGCGCCCGGGTGGACGAGCGTGTACGGCGCCCTGTCCGCGGGCACCCGATATGCACCTATCCTCGAATGGAAGCGTATTAGGCAGGGTGAAGTTCACTACGCTTTGCCTTCCGAATGCAAATGTGTACGTAATGGTTTTACGCCGGCAAAGTTAATCTTTCGCAATTTCGTTTGCGGCCAGGGGGGGGGTAGGGAAGTTATTTCCTGAACACATCCTATGAAGTTGTTTTTGGACCCCCCAAACCGACCGACCGACCCTGCCGTACGGTTCCGGAGCAGAAGTCTGCCGTACATCCTCAAATCTTCACCAAATCGAACCGGAAAAACGCCTGTTGGCTCCTATATGCATTTTCTATTTATTCCAATTAATATAGGAGCGAACGCACGCATCGCAACTTGTCGTCAGTGGCGCCACACCCCCTCGGCCCATCCCCATCCGGAGGCGGGCAATAAACGCACGTTTTCGCAGGTTTTCCGCACCGCATTAAATACTTCATCGGCGTGGCCATGGCGTGACCGTTGCGCAGTGCACAGAGGCCAAGTTAAGTGTCTGTACGTCAGGACGCACGCCCTTAACCCCAACCCTACAAAAGCAAAGTCTTGGCCCGACCAGGGCCTGAATCTCGTTCATTGGGAATGCGTTCAGAGTACCGTTGAAGCAAAACGCCTTGATGTCCGGGCAGGCGGGGCCTGGGAACCTTGCCTCTCCGAAGTCAGCGTGCGCTTCTACACGCCGTGAACCCTGGCCCGGCCCCCACGGCTCCCACGCCCGCCGCGGACCCTGCCTCAGCTACCCCTGCCACGCCTTCCCCTGGCTTGACCATGCGGCGCATCTGCCCCAGAATCGGGCGGTGCAGCTGGCCCAGCGGCCGGCTCGTTGGCGGGCTCAGCACCCGGCTCGGTGGCATTGGCACCTTCCCCGGCATCCTGGCCAGCACTGCCGTCACCCCCAATCAGCTTTGCCCAAAACTTTGAAGCGGCCCCCCCCAGAACATTGGCCCCGCGTTTGAGCTCGGCTATCCGGCGAAAATGCGTTTCGCCTGGACGCGGTCCTGCTGTAGCGACCTTTTCTGCTTGCAATCTATGCTGTTGAAGTGCGCGGCCCACTTGTGAGAAGGGGTGTTCGCAGGAAGACACTTGCCGCAGCCCTCCCGACATGGAACTAGTTGAGTAGTCTTTGCGGCACTTCCAGATGCATCATTTTTGTCTTCTATATTGTCACGATCTCGTTTGCGCAGCTGGGGCTCGTCAGCATTCATCTTTGCGGGGATGGGCTATCGCCATAGGGATGCCTCAGGTAAGGTGACCGACGCATTAAGTCTATGACTTGTCTGAATAGCGCAAATGAAAGAGCTCAATGAGAGGAATCGTTTCATCTAATTTTCAGCTCAAAACTCGCAACATGGAAGAAGTTTCAGAAGGGTCCTCCGAAACCTCCCAGACCCCCGACCCCGACCGACCGACCGCTGCCGTACGCCAAACTTTGGAGAAGCCGTACGTATTATTCCCTGAGCCAATCCAAGTAATTTTTTAATATTATTAAAGGCCTTAATTAGTACAAAGTAAGTCAGGATATGCTCAGTTATTCTGCTTTCTACCCCCCCCTGTTGCGGCCCATAGTTATTTGTCTCAACTGTCCTCCACTGTGAAGCCCGGCGAGGTTCACATGCAAGACCGATTTAAGAAATGGCCCCAGTTTATTTTTGGGCGGGGCCCCAGCGCGAAGCACGTTCGGGGGGCCCCCCTCCTAGGATTGCCCCTGTCCGTGTGTCTGTGTGTTCCCGGAGCAATGCTCAAGCATTGCGTAGGGACTCCACCATGTAATGTCTGTGTGTCCGTCACTGAGCGCACCCCGTCTCCGCGCTCTTCAAGCCGCGCTTTTTTCGCAATTCATTATTCTCTATTGTTGATGCCCTTCTCCGACTCGGAGAGGCGGCGCGAGCGACAAACGCTTCTCGCAAGGGCCGCTGGAAAGGTGCTAGCCCGGCCACACCTGTGGCGACCGCGCGCAAGCTAAAAAATTCATAGGCAAATGCCGCATAGTTTCAAACAGGTAATAAAGATAGCGGCGAGCCGTAAGGAAGCGGTCCAGCCGAGTCGGAAGTGTAGTCGGAAGACCTCCCAACGCGACTGGACGAGGTCCGAAATGGAAGCTGTTGGTACATTGTGTAAAGTTGTATAGCTGGAGCCAAATACTGGGAAGGGAAAATCATGTTGCTCAGTGCACGCAACTTGCACGCCTTGCGCAGCACATTTCACAGGACGGGCATGCAAAGACGACTGGATGTAAAAACGGTACATGTTACAGTGTTTCCTGAATGAACGCTTTTCAACTTTTGTGCGACGGTGATCACACCGATGTATGTGTTCCGGTAATGTAGCCAACTATCAACCGCTGACAATCTGCGTTCGCCATAATTAAATCGCCACAATCGCAAAAAGAGGGCACATAGTGGCAGAGTTATATCAACATCATATTTGGCTGTTGCGGAAGTGCCGAATGAACAATGAAGCGCATTTGGTTCATTGCGTTGCTCTTGTCGATCTGCATCGATTTGGCTTGTGTATGGCGAAATACGTGCAACGCCGAGCACGGAGCTACAGAACTTAGGTACCGCAGGCAACCTTCTGTAGTGTTCGAAAAAGCAGCAGTATGGATCGCACATGTCACCGTTTTTGTAATATTAGCCAAAATAGGGCATTCCCGAAGGCGCTTAAACGGCGATATCTCACCAACTTCAAAGGATCAAGGTGTGTGAAGGGCTTCTGCTTGACAAGTACCAGAGGCAAGACACAACATGCAAACGATCCTCATGGTCGCAGGTGTCAAGGAGGCGCGATGGACATGGAAACTCTGTCTACTAGCTTCTTGGACAATTGCTGGCCTGACATTCCTGGCAGCTGTGGTTCTTTTGGGTGGCACAGCAACCTCTCAACTACCATCAACTGCCACACAATACCGGGCTGCTTACGCTGTAGCCGGCGAGTCCAGCCACAAGGACATGTCAGCAGCATGGTTATCAGTGAGCTCACATGTGCACTGCCGTACTGGCAGGCAGAGTGCATCTTTGCGTTGGGTCGATCATGACTTGGCATGGATGCTGTCCGCACTACCTGAAAACCTAGCGTCCACTGTCTACCATAACTGAAGTACACAACCTCCTGCTGAAAGGCATCGAGCTGTCGCCAGGACTGCTGCAATCACAGCTGATGGGCTCACCAGGGACAATGGAACATAATGACAGCTGCACTGTTACAAGCCGCCAGCAGGCACACAACCAGCCACACAACAAACCAACGCCCCCTACCCAACCCCAGCAACACCCACAGCACAACACCTGCACCTCCCACAGCTCCAGCACCCACAGCTCCACCTCCCACAACCCAACCAGAGCCAGACAGCAGACAGCTCCAGCAACAAACCAAACCAGCCTCCGGACAATCTCCAGCTACAAGCTCCACCAAGCTCCTGCTACAAGCTCCACCAAGCTCCAACCCAGCCAACAGCCCAGCTCCTGCTACAAGCTCCGCCAAGCAACCGCAACAAGCTCCTGCTACAAGCTCCACTAACAAGCTCCAACCCTGCAGCTCGCCTGTACCCTACCAGCAGAATTCCCACCATTCCGCAGGGCAGCAACCAGCACGCCAGGCCACAATCCTCCACAATGGCGCCCTGAAAAAACAACATACAAGGGAAACTTAGAAAATGAACTTGCGTTACAAAGGCAACAAAGCATTCACACATGCAACCAAACACACAGCACAACTCAGGTACCCGGACAACCCAGCAACCCTACAACACACCCAACCCAAACATCCCAATACACACCTTAGCTGGATGCCAGGCCCTTCACAGTGTGGCGGGTGGAGTCAAAGCGGGCCAGCTCCAAGCCCGTCCCGTACAGGTCAGTCGCCCACGCCAGAATGTCCTGCTGGTACTTGACCAGCACCTCCATGCTCCAGTCCGCCAATTGCTTCGACAGGTCATCTGGGAGACCCAGCTCCACCAGCACAGCCAGGCTGGGCACCACTACGTACCCGGTGGCCTTGCAGGTACCCTGAGTGCCAGACACATTCCACACCAGGCCCACAGCCATCTGAGCTGCGGCCTGCGGGGCAACCACGGCCCCAGCTCCATCAGCTGCCTCCGTGTTGTGCCGCTGAGACCTCCGCGCCACAATCGGGGTCACCGGTGCAGCAGTGCCCAGCAGGCCACATGCTGTGCACACCCCGCCCACCTTCTCCAGGCGCCCGGGGCAGCCAGGTGTGCTGCAACACGGCACCCAGCTCAGGACCTTGTCCCCAATCGGGCACTGCAGACCCGTCAACGTCAGGGCGCCCGGCACCAGCGGCTCATATACAACCGTCTGTCCGCCAGACTTTGGCCGCATTGACGCCAGGAGCCGACCGGCCTTGGCATGCCCACTCACAGTGCCAATCAGAGCACGGCCCTGAAAGTACAGGTTGGCCGCATACTCCGCAGAAGACGAGGGCATGATGCCACCAGCGTGCACAATAGCCACCGCCTGGTCACCAGCTGCCGCCGCCCGCAACTGGTCAACGAGCCTGGACTCATAGGGGTGATGCTGGCTGTCCCACAGAGCGATGTCAGCGGACACCAGCTCCACATCCTTTGGGAGAGAACGACCCGCAGCACTGGCACACACCTCCGCCAGGGTGGTCGACGCCTTGCCCAGCGACCCCAAGATGCCCAGGTGCACACGTCCAGGGGTCCGTCCATGACGGCAACAGCCCCACCAACACCTGGTCCGGCTTCAGCACCACCAGCTCCAAGCCAGGCTTCAACAGGTCCAACCCCGGAAGATGTACCTGATATACCAGCGCTTCAAAAAAGCACGCGCAACACCAGGACGAGGCTGGTTCAGCACAAAGCCATCGGGATGTGACGAATTAGACCCGGCCACCGGGCCCCAGCAAAGCTGCAGGTGGACCAGAGCAGAGAGCTGGGCCACTGACCCTGTACGGCAGGGCAACGACCACTTTCCAGCGTGATTTGCTCCTTCGGGCAATAATTATTGACCTTTATATATATGTAAATAAGAAAGCATGTCAAACTTTTGAAATGTTCGAGTGATCGCGCTACACTTAGGTCGACACCTCTATTTCGAGTAGTTCTGAGCGTACCAATGCACTGAATTTATCAAGAAGATATAATCTTTCGTTAAATGGCTCGTCTGGGCTGGAGCACCCGGGAATTGCTGCTGGTTCTGGTGTAGGCTTTGTCGGTAAGCTCTCCCGGCGTGCAGTAAGGGCTAATTACCCTTGGTTATGACCATGTCAGAAAACTGAGGCAGACAGACGTGGTGGTTCTCGTTGAAATTTTGCCACTGTGTTAGGTAAATGCATGCGCCGGACCCAGCTCAGCCCATGACAGCGCTATCCGCTTTGTGGATGAGCCCAGAAATCATCGTTATGATCATATGAACGTCTTAGGCGATAAGGGCGCAGGGAATTGTATGCGCCTGTGCTGGTGTTTGGGTGAATGATGGGGTCGACCATGTGAAACTTCATACGGATACAAGCCCTGTCGCAATTACCCTCGGGGACAATCATACAAAGCACCATGGGCGCTCAGGCGTAGTGGTTCTGATCCGAAATATTCCACGGTGTCGGCTAAACAGGGCCGCATTGCCCACCTGGCTCCTTGAATGACGCATTCCATACATTGTCAGCATATTGCCGTCGTGATCATGTATATTTTAATCATATTGAACGTTTGGGGCGTTCAGGCCATGCGGCACCATGCGAAAACGTGCAACGCGCGCTTTGCCATGTGTCGCCATGTGCGCACCGGGAGGGCCCGGGGATGGTCGTTACAGTGTGTGTCGTGGTCTCGTTACTGTGGGACGATGGATGGTGCAAGAGGCTGGGGTCTGAGAACATGTGTGACTCTTGTATATGCCCGGTCGTGGCATTGGACGTCTGGAGACAAAGCGCAGGGTCTTTATGCGGATGCTGGGCTCGGTGAAGATTGTGTGATGCGAGAGACGCGCAGGATGTCTGGTTGCGTGTATTCGTGCATTGGGCGGGATCGGGGTTGGTCGAACGAAACGGGGTTTGTCAAACGATACGATGACGTATGGACTAGATGGAACTCCCCGCTAGACGTGTCGTGGCAACTGTGTCTGGCTGGCTTTCATGTCTGTGCTGACACTTTTGATCTCTTCTCTACCATATTGCAGTGCGGGGAGCGGGCTCCTTTGCTGCCCTTCGGGGCCTTTGGGGGCACCACCATGCGTGGTCTACTGTATGTAAAATTCATTCTATTCATGCACTAAGGTTCCCATCCGATGTGTGCCGGAGTTTTTGTTAGCGGCTTAAGACGGGTCGGGTCGGGGGATGGGATTGGGGGCTGGGCGTGGGGCCGAAATTTGCACGCGTCAGGGCTGGCGGGACAGACGACTGCGGGAACGAGTACCGGACGGGCTCCTCGCCCGAAAGTAGCGAATCCCTAGGAACCCCTGGGCCAAAATGACCTTAGTGACTTATACTGACTTCCTATGGCGAGCGTTGGTGCCGAGGTGACGCGCTCTGACGCGCGTGGCTCAAAAGCTCTGTGCATGTCCACCACCAACATTCCTGGAAGCGCCAAAGCCAAAGCCATGCTGCTTGGAATGAATGTTTATGTATGAGAATAGATGTCAGCGGGTGCGCGTTGCTTGCGAGCGGCCAGAGGCGCCAGCAGACCTCATAACGGTAATGCGAGGGGATGGTCTGGACGAGCTTCCTATCCATTACATATCAGGTCTTTTGCCCATAATAACTTTGATAGATAACATTATTTTATGATACTTTGTCAGGCCGAAGGCGCAAAACAACGCATTTTTTCTGGCGAGGGGTCAGTGGCCCAGCTCTCTGCTCTGCTGCCAACTCCTCAAGGTCACGGCCATGCTTCGACCCCGAAGAAACCCTGCAACAGGCATCGAAACAAAACAATTGTGACTACTTCGGGACATCATTAACACAAAAGCGAAACTATCACAACGGCCATCAGCCAGGCCACACAAGAAGCGCGCACCATACACAACCGCAGGCGATACAAACTACGAACGACTATATACAACCTTCCACAAAAGCCCTCACAACCTACCCGGCAGACGATGCCGTAGCGAGGGCCACATCCGCAGAGCCGCCTGACATCCTGCTGGTCCTCCAGGCTAATACTAATCACCGTATAACTCCATATTCCGATAAAAGTCATTAGGGACCGCTTGCAACACACATACTTGTATACTGATGGACACGTGCTCGAAGGACGACAATAAGGCCCACAATGCAAAATCCCAACCATCCTCCATTGCATCATTCGGCCGTCCCACTAAAAATTGCTCCGGGCAGTGTTGCGAAGCAACACGGATCATTATCCGCTAAACTAATTCGCAATGTTTGTCATATTAATTGTCCTCTATTGCAAGGTAACATTGGTTTGGCTGAAAAAAATTCTTTGCGCACAAACGGTCAAAGTAAAGCTCCTCGGTCTCCAAGGACCCGAGTCAACATCCACCCAACGCCTCTAGCGCGCATGTTTGTTGCAACAGGTGCCGCGTGATGAATACTTGGATTAAGGGCAGGTGGCGCGTGCTAAATTGAACGGCCATAGCCCTCCAGGCATGGGCGGCACCGGTCACCGCGGCACCCGGAAAAGTGACCACACAAAAGTTACGTTCTTTAACTTTGGAAGCACCAGCTATCAAATGTTTATGCAAAATGTATGGTAGTTTTGACAGCAGCGCAAACCGTGCACAAATGAGCAAAATGCCGTAACGGAGACGATATCGCAAATTCGCGATCAATGGAGCACAAAAGCGACAAAGTAGTACAACGTAACATTTGCTCTATCAAGTGAAAAATTCAAAACCACAAAAGAAGACGCAAATTTGCGCCATCTCCCCTGACAACGCCGTTCAGACAACAGTATGACAATAAACGCTTGATTTAACTAGTTTCCAAGCAATGAAACGTCTGGCATTGATACAGACTACGAGCTGTGACAAGTGGACCGCGGGTCGGTTAGTTGGTATGTTTCGGGCAGTATCGTGCGTGCCTTCACTGGATGCGTCTCGGTGAATGCGCGTCATCACCATCGGGCCCAGGTGAGCGGTCTGTAACCACCTGGGCATCGCGCATGTTTGGCAAGTTTAGAGCAACCAACGAAAAAATGCTTCGTTTGTTCCCCGACACGGATGATAGCTCTGACGACGAGCCAAGCACCTGACGGTAAGATTCATTCGCGTACCGGTCATGAACGCCACAATGTGCAACGAAGTTGCTGCTCATTCGTAACCTATCCCGCAGTTGTGGACCTCGTCAGCCCCGACACACCAATTAATCTGGTGTCGCCGGGATCCCGCAACGATGCGGCCCCTGCACCCGCCGCTGTCGCCGCGACCACAGGTGTGGTGGGGTGTGGTGGGGTGGGGTGGGGTGGGGTGGGGTGGGGTGGGGTGGGGTGGGGTGGGGTGGGAGGTAGTGAGGTTGAGGGATGCGCAGCGAGCGGAAGGCGACGGGCAGGGCACCCACCCATCCAGCCACCCACCCACCCACCCACCCGTCCGTTGGTCGCTGCGCGGGTTGTCCCAGCCGGTCACACCACCGCGGAGGGCCGCGAGCCACCGCGAGCCACCGAGGTAATGTCGCCGCCGACTGACGCGCCGCCGCCGCCGGCCCCGCTGCCCCACATGACTTGCGGACCCCGCACTCTCCCTCCCCCCCGCCCCCGCCACCGCCACCACACCCCGCGGGTTGCAGACGGCAGCGGCTTCATCACGCGGGAGGACCTCATCCAGGCGCTCAGTAAGACCTGTACCCCCGCGGAGATCGACGGGCTGCTGGCCCAGGCGGACAGCAGTGGGGACGGCCGTATCGACTACACCGAATTCTGCGACCTCATGCGCGTGTGAGTGGGGGCGAGACAGGGGGGGCGGGACAGGGGGGAGGGAGGAGGGAGGAGGGAGGAGGGAGGAGGGAGGAGGGAGGAGGGAGGAGGGAGGAGGGAGGAGGGAGGAGGGAGGAGGGAGGAGGGAGGAGGGAGGAGGGAGGAGGGAGGAGGGAGGAGGGAGGAGGGAGGAGGGAGGAGGGAGGAGGGAGGAGGGAGGAGGAGGGAGGAGGGAGGAGGGAGGAGGGAGGAGGGAGGAGGGAGGAGGGAGGAGGGAGGAGGGAGGAGGGAGGAGGGAGGAGGGAGGAGGGAGGAGGGAGGAGGGAGGAGGGAGGAGGGAGGAGGGAGGAGGGAGGAGGGAGGAGGGAGGAGGGAGGAGGGAGGAGGGAGGAGGGAGGAGGGAGGAGGAGGAGGGAGGAGGGAGGAGGGAGGAGGGAGGAGGGAGGAGGGAGGAGGGAGGAGGGAGGAGGGAGGAGGGAGGAGGGAGGAGGGAGGAGGGAGGAGGGAGGAGGGAGGAGGGAGGAGGGAGGAGGGCAGGTGGGCCGTACAAGCCTCGGCGCCCCCTCCACCAACGTCGTTCCGCCCCTCCTCCCCGCGAGCCCATCCACCCCATCCCATCCCACCCCTTCCTTACCCTGGTCCGTTTCACCTCCAGCGGCAACAACGCCCTCCCCAAGGCGGCTCGCACCGTGAAGCAGGGCCTTATGCGCTCCCCCGCCTCCCAGCTCGATCTCTCACGCCTCCGCGTCGAGAGCCTCTCAGCCCTTGACGTGTACGGCCCCACCGTCACTGCCGTACTGATACCGCCCACGGAACTGCAGCGGCAGCAGCAGCAACAGCAGCCACAGCAGCAACAACTGCCGTCGACGCCGCCGCAGCGGCAGGCGCCGTCGCCGGCCTCAGCTTCCCTGAAATCCCCATCCTCCTCCGCCTCCTCCTTCTCCTCCTCCCCCGCCTCGCCGGCGACGGCTCCGAAGCGAGCAACCGCTTCGTATCTGGCGGTGCAGACGCCGTCGCAGCCACCGCCGCCGCCGTCGTCGTCATCGTCGTCATCGCAGCGGTTGTTGTCGGTGCAGAAAACCTCCTCACAACAGAAGCGGATGTCGGCGGAGGGGAGCAGCGGCGGCGTCGGCGGCAGCGGCGGGAGCAGAAGCAGCCGCAGCGGCGGCGGCGGCGGCGTGCCGATGGCGGTGTCGGGCCGCTGGTCGGTTGCGGGGCTGCCGCCCATCGCTACTCCAACGCCGCGGCGGCTTCACCCCTCCCTGACCACGCACAACGCCGGGACGGCGGCGGGGGCGTCGGCGGCGTCGGCGACGGAGGCGGTCCGCAGCCGGTCCATGCACGTGCCGTCGCCGCTGACGCCGTCGTCGCCGGCGCCGGCGCCGACGCCGCTGACGGGGCCGCACGGCCTGTCCCTGAAGCGCCCCCCGTCGCCCAGCTCGCCGCTCTCGCCCGTGTCGCCCCTGACGCCTATGTCCCCCACGTCGCCGCTGCTGTCCACGGCGGGGGAGGAGGGCGGGGGGCTGGTCAGTGCGCTGCACGCGGTGTCGTTCAGCGCCGCAACGGGCAGCTAGTCTGGATGGGCGTGCAGCCGCGGGTGGGATGGGGCTTTAGGGTTTCGGATGGGTCCGGGTGGTGGTGGGGTGTTTTGGTGGTTGGGGGGCCCGCCGCAAGAGGGCGGAGGAGAAGAAAGGGATTGTGGAACAAAGAGATGGAAAGGCTGTGGAACATGGCTGCCTACCGTGGGTGCCTTACCGTACGGTACGGTACCGTACTGTACCGCGGGTTCAGCGGTACAGAACCCGGAGGATGTCCTTGGTGCGCATTTATCGGTGTTGTCGTTGTTATCATCATCGCAGCGGGTGCGGCATGTCGGAGAATGAATGTACATGTGGGGCGTTGCAATCTGTAGCTGCGTTGACTTCTTCCCTGCCGTGATGCTGGCGCCGTCAGCCTGCCGTGATGCTGGCGCCGTCTGTCGCCGTACACACCAAGTGCTGCTTTACATCCGTAGCTCGGTCGGTTTGCGAAACCAACCACCCAACTATCAACCACCCCAACCACCTGGCCCATGCGTGCGTGTGTGGTTATTCATGAGTTACCCGCGATTGAGCTGGTCGAATGACGAATTCCACCACTGCATTATTATCATTGTATTTTTTCTTTCCATTCCCTGGTGGCGGCTGCGACACGGGAGCTTATCGGGGCGCGGGGGAAAGGGGAAGGGGAAACGGGAGCACGGCCCAACACAACCACTGATACACCCGCGGGCAGGGTTGATCCATACCAATGTCGTACTGCCGTACCGCCACGGTGCCGAGTGCGGCTTGAGGGAGGCGCGGACGAGGATCTCAGCCGCCGTACATTGGGTCGTACCCACGTGCCCTCTCCACTCGGGTGCCGACCCTGATGCAGGCGCATGCGAACATGGCGGCAGTGCGCAAACGCCGCGACTCTGTGTGGGTGTGGGTGGTGTGTGGGCGTTGGGGGGGGGGTCTCGAATCGCCGCTCCGGTGGGCGGAAGCGGGTCGGGGGAGGGAGGGTGTTGAGTGTCAACATTGGATGGAGGAGCCCTCGGGGGCCCAGGCCGGGGGTCCGCGGGTGGGGAGGGGAGGGAGGTCGTGTCCGGGGGGGGGGGAGGGAGGGAGGGTGCAGACCGGCGCCGTCCCGTGGGGCCCCGCACGGGCCCCCGGCCGGTAGGTCGGAGTCGGGGTCGGAGTGTGTTTTACACTGATGCGGAGGCCACTGCCTGACCTCATACCTGCTTACTATCTTACTGTCAGTACACGGAATACAGTCCTTACTATCGTATGAATGAATGAATGTGGTCATTGATTATGCATGTGTGAATTTGCGTGCGCGGGGTGGCGGCTTCCGTGTCTGCCTGAGACACATTCGAGAAGCGACGACCACGCAGAGAGGACGGAAAAGGCGGCGCGGAGCGGTGCGGCGGCAGCTCGGCGCCTATGTCGTTACCGAACCTGGGCATGAAGTGCCCGGGCAAGCGGTTGTCTAGCGATAACTGCGCGATGACCCGACGAGCGCCATCCGTCTTCACAGCCTTGCTGCCGTACTTGCCCCGGACGTTGGGGTCTGGGTCCTTCGCCACGTCGGGGTCAAAAAGGTCGGACATACTCATTGGCGACTTGAGCTTCGACAATTTTATAGTTTGGTTCGCAAATGCGGGGATCCGCAGCCGGCGACAGCCATCCTCCCCCACCACTACTTCGCCGACCCGCGGGCCGCAGTGCAACGCAGCGCGCACGACTTCTTCAAACTTCTCGAGCTGCTCAGAGACGCCGGCTGCTGCCGAGTGGTCTCTGCCCAAAGCTCCCACTGGGGACGTCACTTGATCTGTCTCTGGGCGCTGTTGCTTTCGCTGCATCTGAGCATCCATGTCTGCACAGGACGCTGTGTGCTGACTACAGCAGCAAACAAACAATTGCCTATTGTTTTTGTAAGAACTTGTAGGCCCGCGGCAGCCTTATATACAGCAGCATTGAAGCCATCGTCGTGGTCGGCGCAAGTTCGCGTCTTCTTTTGTGGTTTTGAATTTTTCACTTGATAGAGCAAATGTTACGTTGTACTACTTTGTCGCTTTTGTGCTCCATTGATCGCGAATTTGCGATATCGTCTCCGTTACGGCATTTTGCTCATTTGTGCACGGTTTGCGCTGCTGTCAAAACTACCATACATTTTGCATAAACATTTGATAGCTGGTGCTTCCAAAGTTAAAGAACGTAACTTTTGTGTGGTCACTTTTCCGGGTGCCGCGGTGACCGGTGCCGCCCATGCCTGGTAGGCTTCCATAGTGTGCTGATGTTTGAACATCAAGATGCCACCAACATCAAGATTTGCCTTTCTGTCTTGCCAGATGAATATAATTCAACAATATGTATTGAATCAAAGTTTCAAGATGCAAAGGGATAGCATACCGGGTACCAACGACTTCTCCAGTTCCGATGGCCGAAGTCCGGGTCTCACCGCGGCTTTTCGCACCCTGTTTTTGCCTTATATTTGCTATGTAACTATTGATGGCAAACGTTTAGAGGTTCACGTCTGCGGCGGGCGTGCAACTGAAGGGCTGCTTGCTTGCCGACAGACCAAACAACTACACTTTCACGACAAAACAAGAATGATTTTTGATATCTGCTTGACAGATGGATGTGGTAGTGCAGAGGCGTCTAGCGTTACGATAATAATGCAGATGCGGTAACCGCCGTTGGCGGCGTGTACTGCAGATTGGTTTCGGGGCTACCCTACCTGCTTGACGCCGATCCACCTCCAACATCAACGACACCCTCAATGGCACCCTTTCACTCTCTCACACTCTTGCGTGGTAACAGAGTTTCAGTTGTAAAGCAAACGGCCTGTACGGATTGTAGGTGGCCCCGCCCTTTTTCCGGCTTCAAGGAAGCCGACCCCTACTTGTCCATTAGACCAACAACTCCGGGTAATCGTATTTCGTGCCCAGTCGGGCAGGAAAGTACGTGTAGCGGAGGCCTGGAACCTGATGCCGCCGTAAATAAAAGTGAGCCAAGGCCAGGTGTTTTACCCGCCCGGCCGAGCTATTAGTATGAATTCCCCAAAACAAATTGTACGGGTTTGACCTCCATGTGAACAGAAGCCGAAGCACTCTCGTTTTTAAGTTCCATGCCTTTTGCCTCATATGTACACCCTCTTGACGACTCTGATCACGCCGATATTTACCCACAATTGTGCCATGCGTAAAATCAATTGGAGGAATAAAGGACACGGGTATCAGTTGCGGCCGCTTGCAAATGTTTCCGGTGCCCGGAACTGCTATCATGCATGCGGTCCATTCTGAAGACTATGACCCTAATCCGGGAATGTGTCAATACTGAAATCTGAATGGAAATGATCCGTTCTTCCTCCAGTTCGTTTCAAGTGATAACATCCTCCCGAGTTAAACCGAACGTCGTTCTTGCGGTCCTATTATGTTGAAGCAGCCGAGATTCTTCATACCCGGACTGTTGTGATCTTATATGGTAAAACACTGGAATGATTACAAATAGGATCTCGGATGGGTACCAAGTAGTAATTAAGTATGAGGCGTGATGCCTAGGATTACGTAACACCAAGGTTGCTAGCGTATAATGTAACCATTGCAAGGTGGAGTTTTAGTCCCCACCTGGTCCCCACCGAGCGTTCCAAGGGGCCAGATACTTCGTAGGCGCCTTTCCTCACCAACCCCTACCCGAGGACTGCGCACCCAGCCATCACCACCCGCGGGGGTTCATGCAGCCGCGCCCGTCAACACACCAGGTTACTACCTCTCCTGGAAACCGCACTTGACCTGCTTAGGGTCATCACGTGGCGGGTAGGGGGACGGGAGTCAACCCGCGAATCTCTGGACAGAATAACAGCGTCTTTCCCTTTCAAAGGATCCCTCTTAATAAGTTGACAATATGTATAAGACACTTGCATACTGAGGTAGCAATTTCGATAATACCTTACCGCATCAGTCCTCATCCCCTTATGACGCGTTTAATCCTAGTTCCGTTTGGGCGTGCCAGGTGCTTGGGCCCGCTTGGCAGCCGAAGGCTCGCCGATGATGTGTTGTACTCATTAATCACTGCCGGACTTATTCATGAAGCACACGTGTCGCTCTGTGCATTCGCCTCTGAGACCGGACGATACCATGATGTGATTCAGGGCATGCATGCGCGGAGTGTGGGGTGGCGCTTCGGCTGCGCTGTCCTGTTCCATTTGCCCCGAAGCACTTTACTGCACCCCGTTCTGCACAGTGAGCAGCCATGGCCGTCGACTCTCGTAGGAGAACTGACAATATTGCACGTACCCTCGCGGCTAACTTCCGCCGTCTGCCGCAGAGCTACTGACTGCGCGATTGCGGACACTATAACATGACTTATGCGGTTATCTTCGGGCCCGAGCTTCACAAGCCGAACAGCTGAAATCCCCTTATTTTTCCACCACGGAACTGCTTGCTCCACTGCCACAGTAGGATTCACCGCCGCTGCCACGTGCCACCAGCTCTGTCGTTGGCGCCAGCCCCATCGTCGCTGTTCGTCGCTGTTTGCCTGCTCCATCGCGGCAGGTACCAGCAGCCACCTCCACCGAGCACACCTTCATCGCCCGTGCTGGCAGCCTGGCACTAGCTCGGTCGTAGGCGCTGCACCGTTGTGAATGTGTAGACTGCGTGCATGCAGTACTGTTGGAAATGGGACACGAGACAGGTGCGGCAGCCAGCTTGAGCGGCTTGAGTGAAGGATGCCATTCTCCAGTGCATGGCTCATTAATACACCGGGTTGCTCCATGCGGTGTTCTAATGATGACCAGGGGTAACGAGGGCATAGCTCTCTCCATGGACTAGGCGTGAGCTGAAGCAGCACCAGCAGGCCAGGGTGACGGTGGTTGGCGCGGCGGCGGCGGCTGTGGTGATTGCAGGCACGACGGTGTCAGAGGCTGCATCCTAAGGCTCCTTAGCATGGCTCCAGTGTTCTGACCCCACCTTTGCATGTGATTCCCGACAGCTGTCCTTCTCCTAAACGAGGCTCATGTGCTGCTAAAGGAGTAGTTTCAATGAAAGGACCGAAGCAATAATGATTTCGGTTTTACAAAGCAAGTTGCGGTGGAGTTATGTCCAAGGGGCGCACGCGAGTTGCATTTTGGAGGGGTGTCTGGGTAAGAGTCAGAGCCGGTCGCCGCCCAAGGGGTCCAGAAGATCAGTTTCGGACAAGTATGGCTCCCGGTGGTGTTAATCGGGCGCGAGCATGATGGCGCTTTCTGCTTTGAAAGGCGAGCTGCGGTGGAGTTATCCTGCGGGAAAGCGAGGGCGTTGTTTTCCTGCAGCAGGGTGCGGCATGGTTTTGTGTGAACATACAGGCTCTGCCAGGGCACCACAACATGGCCTCACAGCTCACACGCATGCCGGATGCACTTCAAGGTCTGCATGTTGTCCCGCCATTGAAGTCCAATGCGGACAGAGCAGCTTCGCCATGTATGTGCTTGTTTTGACCCTTGGGTCGCCAGGCGTGCCCAAGCACCTGGCAAACACAAACAAAACAGATTTGGGGATAGTGACAAGGGTTTAGGGTTTACTTACGTTTCCGTCAGTGGCGCTTTCGCACGAAGTGCTGGGCGAATCCGGGATCGTACTGCATTCCGTGCAACAGTCCTTCATGTGCGTCATTTCGTGCGAGTGTCATACTGCACCCTGTGCAACAGATCTTCCTACTGTGCGTCATTTCTTTCGTTCATTTCGTGCATATGCGTATTCCTTGTTCGGCATTGACGATGAAGTGCTTTGCGCCTGTATCTGTGCTGGACACCCTCTGACTTCGTAACCATTCTCCATTACATTATACTGGCGGACCCATTCGGTCTACCTTGAACAAACCAGAATTAATACAGTGTAATAACGAATGATGGAAATGGTTATGACCAATACAGGAAGATAGCCAACTCGCGGCGGTCAGCTTAAGTCGCCTTCGTGACCTCATGCAAATTGACAGAACAGCGAAAGGGAAATCATGCGTGTTGAAGCCGGTGGGCGATAGGGTACGAGCACTGCTCGTGCCGAATCCGAAACTGGTTTCGGTGTTTCCGACGAAGAGGTCAGCGGAAAGGCCGAAACCTGTTTCGGCACCTTTCGGCTAGCACCGTACCGTGGAAACCGTACCGTGTGTCAACAGTCAAATGATTCAGTGTGCCATGGACAGCCTTAGATATGCGCCACCGCACGTAGGGCCTACGAACAACGATTGTATAGCATGAATGTCATTGGTTTCGCAGCAGGGTCCACATCTCGGGAACTATAATCGGTAATTAGGGGTGTTTCTATGGGCCTGAAACCACGTTTTTGCTAAGCTAAGTGTTTCTTTGGAATGGAATGTTACATGTCTGCGCCACCCATGTCAGGCAGGTTTTCGGCGGGGCTTCGGGACCGCCCACCACCTTTTCGTGAAGCAACATCTCACCATGCGTCACCGGCGTGCAGGGCAACCCCGCTAATCATTGTGCAAATCGATTTTGAGAAGGCGTTCGATAGGGTGCCGCGCGAGCACATGTGGCTTCGTTTGCAAGAGCGAGGTGTTGGTGGACCCATGTTGGAGGCCCTAAAAAGAGCGTATGAGAAGGTGTGCATGGTCATGAAGGTTAATGGGAAGGTCGGCGGGGATTTTGAGTCGAAGCAGGGAGTGAAACAAGGTTGCCCTCTGTCGACAGAACTGTTCGGCCTTTTCATTGAGACGCTGGCGGACTTGATTGACGTGCACGACCTGGTGGTCGCCAGAGCGCGGAAGCACGAGGTACCCCTGGTGGGTGGCAAGCGCGTTTCCATCCTGCTTTACGCAGATGATGTGAGTCTATTGGCGACGTCCGTGGAACGTATGGCGGAACTGCTGGGCCTTGTGGACCAATTTTGTGAGGCTTTTGGAATGCGGCCTAATGTAGCGAAATGTGAGCGTTTAGTTTTTGCATGCGATGAGTCCCGGCGTACAGAGGTTAGTTCAGCCTGCGAGCAGCTACGGCTTTCCGGGCAAGTAGTACCAGCCAAGGACAGCGCGCGTTATCTCGGCCTGGTGTATGGGCCCTCGCGGCCTTTCAGTGCCTGCCGACAGCAGTTGAACGATACCGGCCGGGCCGCTATGTTCTCTTTGAGCTTCAAATTGGATAAGCTGAAGCTTTTCGCCCCCGACGTGCGAATGAGGTGTTTTGCCACTCAAGTTCGAGCGATTTTGCTGTATGGTTGTCAGGCTTGGGGCCCTTTTGCGTTGACAGAGGTTTTGAACAGGGTGGGGAGACGACGCGATGCGAACAACCTGGCAGAAGGACTTTTTGAAGCATGCCTACACGATGATGCAGTCCAGCTGCAGATTGCGTTCATGCGACAAATTGTGGGGGCTGCTCGCCCAGCCCACCGCCTTCTTTTCGCAGAATTGGCCGAGCTTCCCCTGCATTACTATTTGGTGAAGCAAGTGGTTCGCTTTTGGAACCGCCTGCAGACGCAGAAGGGCACGGTCGCACACGCAGTCCTATGTCAGGAGGTTATCGATGCACTCACCGATCCTGAACGGGGCGGTTGGGGAGCCTCGTTCTTGCGTTTAATGTCGTACTTAGAGTGTGATATTTGGAGCGGGCTACCTCACGATGCAGAAGGTGTTGAACAGCGAGTTGAGTGGTTGCTGTCCAAACCTCTTCCCGAGGCTCAGATTGTGACGGCGATGAGGGAACGACTAATGAGCGGTTGGGAACATGTGCGCCTCGATGTCGAGCCAGACAATTACCCATCAGACGGGAAACAGCCGGGGATCCATATGTCGAAGTACAAGCATTGGATGGGCCTGTCGTTTATGGGTGCGGCGGCCGTTATGTGGCAACCGCACGCTACAGTTTTTATCCCCCGTTCTGCGCACCGGAAGCTAATGCAATTCAGGCTTTGTTGTTGGGCACTTGAGTCTAACAGGGCGCGGAGGGGTAGGCACCATGTCCCTAGAGGACAACGGGTCTGCCGTTGCTGCCGCTCTGAAGACCAGATTGAAGATGAGAAGCATGTTCTACTCGACTGCCCGGCTTACGATGCAATACGCGCTGAGGAAGGGTTTCACCGCCCTAATACGATGAGGGAGGCGATTGCCTGGGATCCGGCTCGTTTGGCAAAGATGTTGGAGCGCATGTGGGCTCACCGTAATTCTATCGTGCCCTTTGGGCGCTAGTCTCGTCGACTCCTGTTAATGCGGTATTGCAAACCAGTGCTTTTGGGCGTTTTGTTTGCCCTTGGGCCTCCGGCTCGTATGGGTATGTGCAGGTATGGGGTTACGCACCCCCAACCATGTAACACAACAACAACATGTTGTACTGACCGTCCGGCCAGTCACATGTGGCCCCGCAACGGACATCCGTCAAAGGCCGCTCATCACGATCTTCCCGCACCAGTTACCACCGCCATATCCGTTCACCCGACCATCCTTCGAGTTTGAGGGTTCGGCATCGCCACCAATCAAGCGTGCGTATCTTGGCCCATCAACTAAGCCTCAACACCACATCTCAGCAACTAGCTGCTATCTTATACCCGACTTCCGTGGGGGATCTGTACAGGAATCGAACCTGCGACTACGCTGCACAATTGACAGTGAGTTGTCTCCAGACCAGACCAGACCAGAGCAGACCAGACCAGACCAAGTGTTTCTATGGGAGGTGGTCGTACCACCGTGGCGTAGTATATTTTGCTACGGCGTAGCAAATTTACGACGGCCATTTTGGCCCGTCGTAAATTTGCTACGCGTAGCAAGGCATAGTATGGAGCTAGTGGAGCGAGCTTGTTACTGCATGTATTGATTTCCCTGGAACGACGCTGTGCTTGGAATACGCGGGCTTTTCCGTTGGCCAACTTTCCACAACAAGGAACGCTGGCACAGTATAATTTGTCTTCACCAGCACTATTGAGAGTTACTGGCTGGATAACGAGAAGATCAGACCTCATTGTCTCAAAGCCATTCCTTTCAAGTGCGTAGGCTTGCAGTCCTGTGTCCATGGACGCTCCGGGCCCGCCGTCCCAGAACGGCGATAATTTCAATGGGCCTCAAACCAATCAGAACCAGTACTGTTTGCCGTTAGTGCATGACGTTACTGGCCTGCCCGGGGTGCCGCTTAGCGTGCTTGCTGGCCGGGACACATGACGGGGCTGCAGCCGGACCCTGCTTCATTGGCGATGACGATGGCTCATGCTTGCCAACAGAATGTTTACATGAATATTCTGTCACGTGTGCTCGGCAATCACCCGGGTCTTGGCATGCTTGACGTTGTACTTGGAGCGTTGGTTGCTGCCGCGGAGCTCCGCTTCCTTGAATGGCAATGGCCTGCTGGTTTGTGGGTGCCATTTCGGAAGTGACTTCACTGTGGTGACACTCGCTCGCTGAGACTAGGTTGAATACATTAGTTGAATGCAGAGAAGTATATATCTACGCGTTAATATTTATGCGTGGTTCCGCTTGGTTCCTAGACGCCCATAGAAACAGGGCTTGTACGGTTGCTATGCGCAAGCTACGCCTTGCCATGTACGAGGTCTGCGACGCCGAAACCAAAAGTCATAGAAACACCCCTATTCGGTATTGGCAGTACAGTTTCGGTATTACATTACGAGCACCTTCGTAGTCAGAAATAAGCCAGCGCATACATTAACAGTCCCGCGCCAAAGAGCACTAGTTTTTAAGTAATTGTGTACAGGCGTACTTCATTGCGCTATACCGATTCCTCCGCGACTTTCTGGTAGCGCTATGTTGCAGTGCCGACGGCTTTCAATTCTCGGTCGCTCAAGAAATCTCGTGTTATTTATAACGTTATCATTTTGCTCCATAACAAGCGTGCTCACCGTTACGTCAACTGACCCGCTATTTCGAGGTTCCACTGCGGGTTACCGCGTTGCGAGGAAGAACAGCGAGTCAAGTAAAGCACGCGTTTCGACACAACTTCTTAGAGGCTTACATCAGTCCAGGGAGCGATCATTGTCCGATTCAAAGAAGGATGAGTTGGCTGCAAAGTACCTGGACGCCTTGCTTGCGGATCCCGCAGCTGCCAGAAATAAACTGTGTGGAGACTTCACCAAACGCAGTAAAACTTTAGTAGTTTACATGTGCTATGAACGGATGGAGATGATACACCGAGCGCTCCCGGCGGTTCTGCGGAGTGAGGGTTTGCGGGACTTTGACTTTCTGATCAGCCAAGACGGAGGTTCGCCACCTATTTTGGACAAGGATATCAATGTTGTTGGGTTTTTCATGCCACGTGATCAGCCGTACATGTACATCCACCACGAGGCGAACCTGTGCACGGGTCTGCACCACTACTTTGTAAAGGCGTTCGCGTTCGATATCATGGGCTACGATACCCTTTTGGTGGTCGAAGAGGATAACGTCATTCACCCGCAGGCACTGCAGGTGGGTGGGGGACGCCAGGGGATGTTCTGTGCGCACAAAAGCAGAAAACATGTGCATGTCATCATGGGCACTGCCATGGCACTGGGCATGAGGTGCTTGTGCGTATCAGAGAATGCGTGCACCTCGCATGCTGTGCCATGTATCTTGGGTACACATGTTCCTTGTACGATACCTGATTCAAACCTGCATATATTTCGCCACTACTTGATTTGCTCTTCTGTCCATTCGCCACCTATCCTCCTCCACTGTCAGCTGCTAGCCCGGATGGTGGAGCTGTCGGTTTCGGAGCCCACTATCGGCCTGGTCAGCCTGCTCGACATGGACATGTCACCCTTTTTGGACGAGAGCCGCTTCAGTGTGGGCATCATTCCCACGGACGGCCTCACAGGACATCTATGGGTCTTTGGTGTGCACCGCTCAAAGTACGAGCCGGTGAAAGGCCTGCTGCGGGCTTACTATGATGTCATCAAAGGGCATGACTACAGTAAAAAATATGCACCGCCACTCAAAGACGCAATTGAGGCGCTGATGAAGCAGGAGGGCTTCCCCCAAACAATTGAACTCTCACAGGTGGGTCGTGGGTGCAGCCTGAGATGTATATTGCGGGGGTGGCACATGAGTTAGGTCTTTGTATAACTGACAGTCTGACACGTCTGAACAGTTTTCAGCCATCGGCAATTTTGCCTCGGCCTACCTCCATATCACCAAGCCCTGACGATGTTCTGACCGTTTGTAATGAGAGACACTCAACACAGTTTGACGTCCAGTCGTCACCGTGGCCTTGCAGGACCGCTGGTTTATTAATTCACTCGCCAAGCATGGCTTTGTGAAACGTTACCAGACTCTGTACCGCTTCTACGAACCCATTGGGCACTACGGCTTACACTGGCACCTCAATGCATCAGACTTTTACGGTGTTTTCGGTCACCATATGTACTCGGGGCGCATTGAACCCGCCAAGGCGTTTGACATCACCAAGGACCCCGCCAATATGGACATCATCAAAGCCGTTATCCGCCAGCGGGTAGGAGCTATGCACCAGAAGTATCGGGGAAATGCACCCTTCCCGGAGAAGCGCCTGGGCGGGGTATTTGAGGGCCTGATGGCAGGGCGGCTGAACGGCCTGGCAGCGGTGCGTGATTTCACAGGGCTGGGTGGCAGGCGCTAGCAGGAGGGGTTTGGGTGCGCGTGTGTCATTAAGTTGACAGTGTCAGCCATGTTGGCGATGTCGGCTGCGATGGTAACAATAGCAGCTAGCTGAAGCCATGAGTTGAAGCCTGCTGAAGTTTCGACGCACACAGATAGGTTGGTCTTTGGGGGCCCTTCTGGGCGGGTTTTTCTCTCAAGCCCACTGAGTCTTGACCTCTGGTGATTGGCCCATCCCGGCAAGAGGCAGGGATGACGGCAGCAGAAGTGTGATGGGATGGGATGGCACTTACGACTGCTTAAAACCAAGCACTACCATCCAGCAGTCAGACGGCTGTGTACGACCCTCATTAGTTCGGGCTGGTGTCTGGCGGTTTTTCAGTCATGGTTTGCACAACGTTTGAGCAGGATAGCGGCCTTCATTTGGAATGTATTGATCTTACATCATATGAAGATCCAACGTAGTCTCGGAAGGTTAGACTTCTCGCACACCCTGAGGTACTCTTACCTCTATAGCCTCTTACAACATGCGATTGTATGTTATGTGTTATATGTCAATCTATGGTGGTATGTGGCGATGTTATGTACTGCGTGTTATGTTCATCTATTAGTGAGTACCGATGATGTTCATACCTGCGGTGTTGTTGGCGCATGAGAGCCCCAAGTAGCAGTTAGTACGCATTGCTTCCATTGCCTCACTACGAAATGGCAGTGGTAGGCAGCTGGCTCGGGGACATAGAGACAGCACAACCGTGATAACTGTACAGCTGTCACACACATGTATGTTGATGAAGGCTCTGCACATACTGCAACGTGGTGATCCCCTAGTAGGCTCGCCGTACTGGGGCCACATTGTGCTGCAAATTTGAGTTGCTGCAGTTCCACCTAGGTTTCATCAGCACGCCGGACCCTGGGTTGTTTTTACATACAGCAAATTCGAGCACCGACCTCCTGCCCGTTGTCTAGTGTAAGCTCCCATCCGTGCTGAGCTCCCGTCCGTGGCTGAGAAGGAAGTCCGTGGCTGAGAAGGAAGACCGATGTGGGATGCATACTTTCGGTACAAGCCGGACAAGCCGTGCTTCTTTTTTTGTTGTTGTGTGTTACATGGTTGGGGGTGCGTAACCCCATACCTGCACATACCCATACGAGCCGGAGGCCCAAGGGCAAACAAAACGCCCAAAAGCACTGGTTTGCAATACCGCATTAACAGGAGTCGACGAGACTAGCGCCCAAAGGGCACGATAGAATTACGGTGAGCCCACATGCGCTCCAACATCTTTGCCAAACGAGCCGGATCCCAGGCAATCGCCTCCCTCATCGTATTAGGGCGGTGAAACCCTTCCTCAGCGCGTATTGCATCGTAAGCCGGGCAGTCGAGTAGAACATGCTTCTCATCTTCAATCTGGTCTTCAGAGCGGCAGCAACGGCATACCCGTTGTCCTCTAGGGACATGGTGCCTACCCCTCCGCGCCCTGTTAGACTCAAGTGCCCAACAACAAAGCCTGAATTGCATTAGCTTCCGGTGCGCAGAACGGGGGATAAAAACTGTAGCGTGTGGTTGCCACATAACGGCCGCCGCACCCATAAACGACAGGCCCATCCAATGCTTGTACTTCGACATATGGATCCCCGGCTGTTTCCCGTCTGATGGGTAATTGTCTGGCTCGACATCGAGGCGCACATGTTCCCAACCGCTCATTAGTCGTTCCCTCATCGCCGTCACAATCTGAGCCTCGGAAGAGGTTTGGACAGCAACCACTCAACTCGCTGTTCAACACCTTCTGCATCGTGAGGCAGCCCGCTCCAAATATCACACTCTAAGTACGACATTAAACGCAAGAACGAGGCTCCCCAACCGCCCCGTTCAGGATCGGTGAGTGCATCGATAACCTCCTGACATAGGACTGCGTGTGCGACCGTGCCCTTCTGCGTCTGCAGGCGGTTCCAAAAGCGAACCACTTGCTTCACCAAATAGTAATGCAGGGGAAGCTCGGCCAATTCTGCGAAAAGAAGGCGGTGGGCTGGGCGAGCAGCCCCCACAATTTGTCGCATGAACGCAATCTGCAGCTGGACTGCATCATCGTGTAGGCATGCTTCAAAAAGTCCTTCTGCCAGGTTGTTCGCATCGCGTCGTCTCCCCACCCTGTTCAAAACCTCTGTCAACGCAAAAGGGCCCCAAGCCTGACAACCATACAGCAAAATCGCTCGAACTTGAGTGGCAAAACACCTCATTCGCACGTCGGGGGCGAAAAGCTTCAGCTTATCCAATTTGGAGCTCAAAGAGAACATAGCGGCCCGGCCGGTATCGTTCAACTGCTGTCGGCAGGCACTGAAAGGCCGCGAGGGCCCATACACCAGGCCGAGATAACGCGCGCTGTCCTTGGCTGGTACTACTTGCCCGGAAAGCCGTAGCTGCTCGCAGGCTGAACTAACCTCTGTACGCCGGGACTCATCGCATGCAAAAACTAAACGCTCACATTTCGCTACATTAGGCCGCATTCCAAAAGCCTCACAAAATTGGTCCACAAGGCCCAGCAGTTCCGCCATACGTTCCACGGACGTCGCCAATAGACTCACATCATCTGCGTAAAGCAGGATGGAAACGCGCTTGCCACCCACCAGGGGTACCTCGTGCTTCCGCGCTCTGGCGACCACCAGGTCGTGCACGTCAATCAAATCCGCCAGCGTCTCAATGAAAAGGCCGAACAGTTCTGTCGACAGAGGGCAACCTTGTTTCACTCCCTGCTTCGACTCAAAATCCCCGCCGACCTTCCCATTAACCTTCATGACCATGCACACCTTCTCATACGCTCTTTTTAGGGCCTCCAACATGGGTCCACCAACACCTCGCTCTTGCAAACGAAGCCACATGTGCTCGCGCGGCACCCTATCGAACGCCTTCTCAAAATCGATTTGCACAATGATTAGCGGGGGTTGCCCTGCACGCCGGTGACGCATGGTGAGATGTTGCTTCACGAAAAGGTGGTGGGCGGTCCCGAAGCCCCGCCGAAAACCTGCCTGACATGGGTGGCGCAGAGCCAACTGCTCCGCGGCTACCATCAGCCGATGGAGAAGCAGTGACGCGTAGCACTTTGCAAGCGCTCCACCCACTGCAATGCCTCGATAGTTCCCAACCACCTTAGGATCACCTTTTTTCAGTAATGGTGTCATGACAGTGGTGGTGAACTGTCGAGGAAAATTCCCCGTAGCTCTGATATGCTCAAGCAACACGTGTAGTGCCGGGACAATGCAGTTAACTTCTTGGCCTAATCTGCCTTGATCGTCAACACGTGGTAACCGCGCGTACCGGTAACACTCTGACGGTGACAGCTCCAGCCCGGGCGCCTTACCATTAGGTAACGTAGCTACAGCGCGCGTCACCTCCTCTAGTGTGAAAGGCTCGTCTAGTATGCTAGCCGCACGTTCTTTTCTATCCAAAACAGTTCGACAAGCACGCCAGGCCCCCTCCCCAAGTCTCGCACCAAAGAAAGATATGTAATTGAGGATATCGTGCGCTTTTCCAACGCCCGTCTCTCCAACTCCTGCATTCAGCAATGAAGCAAAATGATCCCGAAATGCATTGATGTCGTCAATAGCACAACGCTCCCTAAGCTTCCCGCCCAAAGCGCGCCATAAGGCGCGTTGATCATGCCTACAGCTAGCCACGAACTCTCGCATCCTCTCCGTGTCATAAGCGGCCCGGGCGTGACGTTTTGCACGATTCAGGGCACAGCGTGCCTGGCAGAACGCGTTCCAGAGCGGGCCGGACTTGTTCTCCACTCGTCCCGGACCTAACTGACGTCGACAGTCTATCATATGCTGTCGGGCCTGCTGACACTCCGTATTCCACCAGATCGCACCTCCACCGGGCTGCACTCCCTCAGTTGGGCTCGGCACAAAAACTCGAACCATCACTCTGCGCAGAAGAGACCCTATGCGGTCCACCGCTACAGTGCTGTCACAAACGCCATTATGCAAATCCTCGGCTATACCGTTCAACACCGTCATAGCATGTGACCCCTCGGAGAAATGAGCAGCGTAATCGCGGTAACGGTTAATATCAAAGGTCGCTTTCTTCTTCCGACCCCCCGCGGGAGCATTTAGCTTGTCCACACCAGCAGCCTGTACCCCAAGTACAAGTGTAACCGGGCGGTGGTCGGTCGGCTCCCACCCATCAGGGGTGAGCAACTCTCCAACCCTCAACCAGACCGTGTGCCGAAGGAGTCGGGGTGTTGACAAGAACAAATCGATCATACTCCCGCCCGCTTCTCCCTTGGGAAAAGTCAGGCGGCCCTGCAAATCGCCCGCCACTCGACCGTTCAAAACTAGCAGCCCTTGAGATCGACACATAGCGCCCAACTGCTGTCCAGCAAAGTTGCAGATCGTGTCCTCACTTCTACGTCCTCGGATCCCGTTGTAATCCTGAAGGTTAACCCCACCTGGAACGTCTAGGAACTCCTGTAGAGCCGATAATTGATCCACTTCTGGTACGTCGCAGATATGCGCGGGCAGATCGGCAGGTGTGGACGGGTGCTTTGTGTGGTGCGGACTGGACAGCCGTGCATTCAGATCACCGGCTAGCAACACGTCCTCTCCCGGCTCCCTAAGCTCCATGATGCTCTGTTGTATTCTCGTAAAAGCGGACTCCGCCGCCGCCACGCGCTGTGTATGCGTACCGCCTCCAGCCGTGTATACCCTGGATGTCTCCGGGGCCAGGTAGCATGCACCCAGGAGCACACTTCCCGAAGCAAGACTCAGACGTGCCCAAAGGACTTCACAACCGGCTAGGACATTGTCTTTGCGCAGGACGGAGACACAGTCAGCCAGGGACTCACGTACATACAAAACGACTCCCCATAGTCGGCACGGACAGCGCTCCGTGACCGGTGAACCCGCACAAGTCGAAACCCCTCCAAGGATACGTCAGTGTCAGGGATGGTGTCGGTGAGATGCGCCTCAGTGGCGATGATGAGATCATGGTTAGTCACAAAAGACTTGATCCCTATACGGTCCAGCTTAAAGATTCCTCTCTCCCGCAAACCGTGCACATTCCAAAGCAGAATCCTAAGCCCCCGGCTCGCGTGTTCCTAAGCATCTTGTTGCATCGCCTCCCCCGTCAGACCATCCAGGTGCCTGTAACGATTCGCTTCAGCCCCCATTTGGTCGCGGCTGACCTCCCTACCCTCCCCGGCACCTCCTCGTCCACTACCACCGGCCTGGCTTTGCTCCTGGCCACGGCCGCCACTGCCTCCACTGCCACCGGCCCCGCCGCTACGATCGTGGTTTCTGGAGGTACCGCCGCTGCTCATCGTGGTCCAGCCCTCGGGATCCGTCACAGACTTCCTGCTCGCAAGACGCGGATCCCTCGAGGGAAAAGGCAGGATCCTGTCCTGGTCCATCTTGTCCTTTGGCGCCGTGTACCTCATGCCGTACTCTGGTCCGGCCCATGGTGCTTTCGCCCCTTGACCTTGCCCGCGCTAAGCTGAACCTCCGGCGGATCCTTGTTCTTGTTACGCTGCAGTTGCTGCGTTGTAGTCGCCTGTTGCTGCTGCTGCTGATTTCTGGGCGTAGTAGCGGCCTGGTGGTGCTGCTGATCTCTGGGCGGTGGCGGTGGCGGCGGTGGTGTGGGTTGGGCTGGTGGCGCCGTCGGCTGCGGTGGTGTCTCACGTTGCACCGACCGCATTGCAAACAGGTACACCCAAACCAGGAAAGCAATAAACCATAAAATCTCGACGCATCGTTACGATATGAAGTCCAGGAAAGTGGTTGATGTAGATTTGGAAACACAGACACCTGTCAAGCACGTCTGCCTAAATATGTAACTGCACTGCGCTGACTACGCTCTGCTGCACGACATGACTGTGAAGCAGAGTTTTGGGGTGCATGGACTCGCAGGGCGCACCACGGGTCCGCATCATTAGCCTAGGCTTGTCATTTATGTAGCTGGAAGCGCTGAGCATCTTTCACACAAAACATGGTAGCGTCACGCAAAGCAGTGACCCCCATTATTCAAGCAACACGATATGTAGGATAACAATGCACGTTGGTTTCCTGACTCATCTCTTTCTCGAGAAAGTTTTCTGCAAAGACTCCATTACACCGCTACAGCCCCACCGGGGCGATAATAAACAATGCAGGGCCGGAGAAGGGTGAGGACGCACCGACGATGGACAGCAACAAACGGCCAACACACAGCCACAATAAAAAGTCCAACGCCAGCACGGCTCGTAGCGCTACGATGATCTCCGAAAATTACAAACACAGACACTCCTGCGTCCCAACAGGAGCCACCCAGCTCCAGAACCACAGAGACTCGTCTGCCGTATATTGCAGAAAACCTTGTTTTTGCTCACAAGCTCGGAAAACCTATACGTTATAATTAAGATGTTACAGTGGACCCCACGGGTCATCGGTGGCAGCCGTAGCTTCCTCACCACACACTGCACAAACGAAACCGTGCCACCACCAAGTGCACCGGAACACACCCTGCATCCACTCTACTAGGGACCCACCCCGTTCCTGAGGACCAAGTACAGCCAGGGGTGAAGCCCGCTCAAAAGGTTGTCCAAACTCCCTGATGAGTCATATTTGCCTGTGCAGTTCATCAAGTACCCACATGGCACTTCTTGGTATTTGCTGCACATCTTCGTAGGCAGCTTCAGACACTCGAAGGTCAATCTGGCCGTAATAGGAAATAAAATGGAGTGTTGGCAGGCAAGCGTCAGACACTCAAAGGTTAATATGGCCATGATAGGAAATAATGTGGAGTGGACTCGGTGAGTATACTGCGGCATTAATAAACATGCCCAGTCCTTGCACACAACGCATGTAACACTAAAATGGCTAAGAAACCCGAAATAGCAAGGACAATCATCAATCCTTAACTGTTAACATACAGTAAGGTTGTGCATCCAGTGCGCACGTGCAGTGCGAGTATCACTGTATGCATGGCAGGTGTGCAGGTGTCATGCATACAGCGGTGGTGGCTGTTGCACATGACATCCTGCACACACTCTATGTCGAGCAAGGGGAATGTGGCCCCACACGCCCGTCTCCTTCCCCCGCTAAGGGAGGCACAGTCGGTGGTCTTTCCGTTAGGGCTGGTTTAGCAGCCCTTGGCCAGTGCAAGGCCCGGTCAAATATGTATAACACACACACACCGTTACCTCGCTCATGGCTTCGCAGTGTGCGCGGCGGCGCTCAACGCTAACGTCATCGGTGCTGCACTGACAACCCTCGGCGTCGCCTACTCCTTCACCCCACGGCCAACTCTACTCGTCCAGGCTTTCACGCCAACCACTTCCAGCGGTGTCCTTTGGGCCCGCGGAGTTGAGCCATTGGTTATGCTGGTTATGCATGTGCCTGCCTGTCCCGCTGCCAGCCCTGACTGTTGTCTGCTGAGCTCTCGCCTGCCGCGCCTAGCCACCTGCCTGCCTGTCTTCCTACATTCCCCACCTTCCGGCCCCGCCCCAACCCCACCCGCCTTACCCGCTGCCCGCCACACCAACCGCACTCCCTGTCTACACTGTGCGTGACTGCCTATTCCGATATCCCCGGCATGGCCGCATGCACGTGCCCGCTTGGGCATCCGACGGAGTGAGGAGCTCTCTACGAGCCCGCACGTCGGTTGCATGTACAACATCCTTCGCGTCGCGAAGCCGCGTCCTGATTTGCTGCAATATCGTCCCGCACCGTTGCCATGCCGTTGCTCGTACACCCATCACACTCGTCGACCATATTTGCTCTTCCGTTCTTTTTCCTTCACATTACTTCACTTCAATTTACCATTGTACTAACTTACTTCCTTTAGGCCCGTCGCGCGCACGTGTGTCCTTGATTTGCCACCCATTACGCATGTCACCTTCGCCGACCCCTGCCGACTATTAACGCTGTGCTGCAACGCCTGGCTTCCCGTGTTCTTGTCTTCAGGTCAGTACTATCGCATCTTTTGCACGGGCTGGGCCGGTTGTGCTGGGCAAGATGTTTTGCTTTCGGCATTGCACGCGCTGTGGTCGCACCTAACCCTCGCTTTGTTGCATTAGGATAGATTCCATCGATTAATTCCACTAGTCTCTCGATTTAGACTACGATACGGCAGCCATTCCGCCGGCGGTTGCTACTGGAGCTCTGGCGCCCGCCTCAGTCAACGGTCGCTCGCGGATGCGGCTGGTCTGCATTTATCCTCTACGTCGCCGTCACCATTCACTACCATCTGGGTTGCCGGTAATTCGGGTTTCGGGTATTTCGGTTGCCATTTACTTCCGTCGCCTACATCGCCTGTTACGCTGGACTTCGCTTCTCGCGGCTCAGTTATCTTTTACACACACACACACACACACACACACACACACACATCCCATCGTCGGTCCCCCGGATGAAATAGGTCGGGTGTAGAGGGATGGATCCCTGGACAAGCGGCGGCCTTGGAGGAGCTGCTGGAGCCAAGATTTGGCTTCAAGGAGGTGACTGCGCCTCGGCGGACATATACAGCGCTACTGACAGCGTGTGTACAGTGGAATGAGGAGTGGCTGGCCCCTGGGCCTCTGAATATTCAGATGGTCGAAGGATAACAGGAACGCAGCGCTCCTGCGATGATAAGGGTGTACAGGCGCTGGTGTGCGTGCCTGGTGGTAGTCAAATAACGCGGCTGTAGAGCATGCGTCTGGTGGCAAGGGGGCTGTAGGCACCTGAGCTAGTTGAGCTGGCTAATGGACTATCAGGTGGACGCAGTCCTGCGACGATTACGGTAGCCGTTGAGTACCCCCCTTCGATGGGCGGTACAGTGTGGACAAAGTGGACTACGCCCCTCCTCATCAGAGGAGTGCTTTGGCGGTCTCCCGAATGGGGCGGGTTAGCGCCCCCGGCCAGCGTCGGCCCGGCAGATATGTAACGATTCACACACACACACACACACACACACACACACACACACACACACACACACCATGGAGCGGGCGAGGGTTGGGCTACGTGCAGCGACCCGCAACGGGGGCGCACAACCCGTGCCGGGGGCGCCGGCTGCCCCGTCGCCGGTAGATGTAGCTAAGGCGCGCGCAGTCATGGAGTTCTGGCATCGGGTCGCCAGTTTTGCAGAACTGGGCCGACCGCGACGGGGATGGGAGGGGGTGGGACCGGACCACCCAATCCTATCAGTGGTGGACGGCCGGATCCGCTGCGTGCAGCCAGTAGACGTAGACTCGTGATGGATAGATAGCAGCGCGAGACGCTAGGGTGTAGGGATTGGGACTAGAGAAGCCCACTTCCGGGCACGATGGGGATCCGTGGGTGCCCGAGGAGGGTCGGGCCCGACCAGTGGGAGTTGGCAGCGAGCGGGACGTGTAGGCGAGGGCCGCTTGCGACGGGAAGGGGTGTACGACAGGGAAGCTTGCGTGGTGATGTGCTGCCTTGTGCAAACCATAGCCCCATCATGGAGCACCCGACTGCATACCCGGACCCAGCAAGGCCTGACGCGTGCGAGACGCCTCGCTCTGGCTCAGCTGGGCAGGCAGGCCTGCCGGAGGGTGCAACCCTAGCTAGTACGATTAGGTTGGGACGCGGGACCAGGCTAGTTTTACCGCACCAAGCAGGGGCGCGCCTCCGAAACGCGCCCTGGGTGCTGCAAGGACTTGAGGAGGTTGAACAGCGGACTGCGAGGCGCAGACCGCCCGGGATGGGCCTTCGCCCACTCCCTTGAGGGGGCACAGCGGTCACCGATCCTCGGGGATCGGGCACGCGCCCATGGTTGAGAGCGAGGGGACAGAGGCCCCTTACGCCCCTTTCCCCCGTATCCGGGGGAAAATGCTTCGGCGGTCTCCCGTATGGGGCGGGTTAGCGCCCCCGGCCAGTGTCGGCCCGGCAGATATGTAACGATTCACACACACACACACACACACACACACACACACACACACACACACACACACACACACACACACACACACTCGCGCCCCTCTCCCGCCCGCGGGAGAGAGCTTAGGCGGTCTTTCCGTTGGGGCTGGGCAACAGCCCCTGGCCCGGCCCGGTCAGATACTTGTACCGACACACACACATTGGAGCGGAGTGCTTCAGGGGTGTTTCCGTTAGGGCTGGGCTAGATGCCGTTGGCCAGCGTCGGGCCCGGTCATGATGTGTAACGATTCATCCTCACCCACACCCAAACATGGCACGCACCTGGGACCTGATGTGAAGCCAGTAGGCATCCTGTACTTGGCCAGTTGAAATGGAGTAACCAGGCATGGATAATCCATAATGTGGGTTCATCGCACCCACGAACCGGGCAAAGAGAATTGATTTAGGATGGCTGTCGAAAGAGCTGAGCTTGTACATTGCCAGTGGGTGTGTTGCTGGCCGGAAGATAGCTTGATCCCCTGCTGCTTGGAAGGCCATGGCCGCGATCTCGGGGCCCGCAGTCAAATTGCGCCAGAGGCGTCGTTCGGTAGAGTGTGAAGCTCGCAACCAGTACAAATCGGGTTGGTCATATGATGGTGCAGTCTGACTGTTGCCAGCCGCTGCAAGCCACCCATATGTTGCCGCAGTACAACCTGTGCAGTGTCCCATTCGCCGCGGGACATGACACGCGGACAGTCGATCGTTGCCTTTCCTACAATCTTCCAAAGCCTGCAAACCACAAGATACACCTCATCGGCCAGGCAAAGATTGCTGCACGCCCGCACTCATGACCCACTTACCCTGCTTACCCGACCTGCTTACCCTATCCATCATGTGCTGTCCCGAACACCACATCGCCCCTAATCAAGGACTTCAAGACAGCCCATGTTCGGATTAGGCATGGAAAAGTCAACACGCATTCATTCCCGGCTTACTGAAGCTCCCAACTGCTGGCTTGGGTGTGCCCATCAACATGCACAGCAGCTGTGCGATTGACGCACCTGATATACGTTTGTTTTCTTTTGTGTGATTAAGTACTCGTCCAGATCTGCAACAGCCACCACCGCATCCTCGTGCCATACTGCCAGCAGCGCATGGTTGAGCGTCAGGCACTGTGGGGCCGATCGAGGTGTCGGTTGAAAGCAACGAAATGAAGGTACTGCACACTTCATGACCAGCGGACGCTACAAGCATTATGCTAACCAGCTAGGTGCTTGGCACACCGCATCTCCCTATCCTGCCCTCCTAGCGGTGTGCCTGGTCATACACGACAGCATGATGACCCCTCCTGTGGCCAGCCAAGTGGCAACCTCAAAAAATCTATCACATAATGCGCTGGACTTTCTCATATGTGGAGGCACCTCTGAGCTGAGGGGCGCACGGCTCACCTGTGTTGTGTACCAGTCACGCTCTATGCTTGAGTGGTTGCGGCTTCGTGAGCGTACAAAATGCGACGTTTCCTCCCACAGGACAATCCTCAGCTTTCCCTTATTGATCTCCCCCTGTGACTTGGCAAAACAAAATGCAAGGTGAATTCGTGATGTACCCACTGTGGTGCCGCCTTGCAGTGTATGTGAACACATCATCCGGTCCCCGTTTCCCTGTTTGTGTAACAGTGTGTGCTCCAGATCATATGATGGCACATCTGCATGTGACACCTGTGCTCCTGTCCCTCCTCGCCGTACTATAAGGCCTTTACATGCGCCCTGATTGCCGTTATCCTGACAGGTAGCCTGCACCCACTCACCAGACACACACCTACCTGCAGAAGCGGATCCTGGGCAAGAGCTGTGAAGCCCTCCTCGACATACACGAGATACTTGGTAATACCCAAGCGCTCGTGGTAGCGCATATGCAGGAAGAGCAGGGTCACAAACTCGGAGGCTGTCAGGCTGTGGTATGGGGAAACGACCATATATGCAGGTTTTGGAGAAGCTTTCGCCCCCTCATCCAGCCAGCCGCACTGTTTTACACCATTGCCAGCAAGCGCGGGCACTGTATGGGGAGGCCAGGTTAGGTCAACCTTATCACGACCAAATAAGCTGCAGTAAGTTTTGAAGCCTGCTGCATGGACCTCGAACTCCAGCAGCCTGGCATCTACTTCGCCCAAGTCCAGGACAGCAGCCAGGTGCCCGGGGTACTTGCGCTGATCTGTCTTCCACAACTGCTTCGCGACCATCCAGGTTGCTACGGGCCACACCATATGAGAGTACGGCGACCTGGAAAACACAGAGCAGCTGTGCTCAATTACTGCAAGCCAGATTATAGTAATTGCGACCCCTGACAACCAACAACAAACTCCACATCATGTGTTATGCCATTCATGGTTGTGTGTGTGTGGGGGGGAGGGCGAGAGGCCTTCAGGGAGCATAGTTTGTCCTCCGGACAACACACTCGCGTCACTTGCCGCAGCACCACAGCACCCGCAGTTTTCGACCAGCTTTCAACGTCCACGGGCTGAACCAGCTGGCAGACGATGTTCTGTTCCATCTCGTACATAAAGAAGTGTCCGTTGACGTGTAACTCAGACAGGTTGCGAGGGTTGCTGCATACACTCAAAAAGACGTGCAAATGCACTGATACTGTATTCCATCGGCCCTATATGAAATAAAATACATTCTGAGGTCATTGGTAATCATTGCGTTATGAATACATATTTAGCGACTAAGTTAAGGCCGAACCCACCGAGAACCGGCAAGAAGATACACCGACGTCTCGACTCCTCAGCAACTGTGCCATTGTCTGCGTATCCATGCAATATAATATGCATGCATGAAAGGCCCTTTGCTGTTATTACAGTGGAAATCTATGTGTACTCACCCCGTGAAGGAAGAAAGCTATCAATAAAGCAACGATAAGCGGGGGAGAAAATACACTGCACGTTGACGTGCTTCTCATTGTAGGTTACTATATACATCACCAGAACCAGGCAGTATAATCATGCGTCGCAGTAACGGCAAGTCGACAACCTTCGTCATCGTTTCAATTTGTGGTTGCAACAATTGATAAATACATGTACGCCCTGCTCACCTGCTGACTGCTTGTAAGTACGGCAAAAACAGCCCAGCATTTTCGGTTGAAGTTTGCTATGGGAAAACGTTTCGTAGGGACCAGTGTTGGGGCATGTGTTCGTTTAGTAGTTTGCGTTGCATAGTGACAAAACTGGTTCAGCACGGCCGTGTACGGTCCATATAAAGGCTCTGAGAAACTGACGAAGGAGTAGACGCGGGGCAATGCAAAGGATAGGCGAAGATATAGATGAGCGCTGAAGCGTTGCGGGAGCGCGAAGCGTGGCATTGCAAGAACGTTCACAGCGGACTGGTGAGCAAGGTCCAGATAGGAGCGCCGGTGTATGTTACAGAGGTAATTAGCGCATATATATAGGATATGTACAATATGTACTGGCGTTGGCGAGCCGGTGTTCAGAAGTCGTCGGCGATCATGCCTCCCCAGTCCAGGCCGGTGATGCGACTGTTGATGTCTCTGAACCATCTCACAAAGATAGTGAAAGTCGGATAGGGCTTGCCTAGCAAGTTGTTGTTGTCGCGGAGCTTCTCGGCGTGCTCCTCCAGCAGGAACTCCTGGCCCAGCATGTGCGGGCAGGCTCAGAATGCGAAGGCCTTTATACCAGTTCTCGAAGGGATTGTGGAGGTCGGTAAACATGGCGTTCTCGAGGATGGGCTCGGTCTTGTAGTCGCGGATGGTCCGCTTGCTTTGGCGTTCCAAGAGGAAGGTCCAGTCCCCGACCTCGTTGGGCGCGATATCATGGTCAGGAGCAAAGATAGAAAGTTCACAGACCCTCTGGTCGGGCGTTTCAGTCATGGAGTCTTTGGTGGCGGGCTCATTGCGGTGGTTGGAACAGAGGCTCGAGGTCTGGGTCAAGGATTGTGTTGGCGGGGCCAGTACGCGCGCTGATTGATTTCATCCCACCGCGGTCCACGGTACAGAACGTTGTGTGCAGCGGCAATGGCAAGCCAGGAAACAACCATAAGCGCGGTCACAGTTGCACGATTCTTTGTAGGGTCTTCCCAGGGCCACCAGCCCTGAGCGAGGTTTCCTTGATTGTCTATGTCCATAAGCAAAAACGGCGCCAACAGGCACCCATCGCGCTTTAGGGCGGTGCCGCTGGAGCGGCGAGCAAGCAAATGACCGGCTTGCAGCGATTTCCCTGGATACCGCACCATTCGCGTGCGCGCAACCAACGTCTAATACGTTTTAAACAGCTCTATTCATATTGGGCAAAACAATCAATTGCGGAGCGCGCTTTGCTAGACTGGCTTTCCCGAGTGGGGGATTCCGTACGCAGAGGGCCACTTTCTTTTTCCGCGCGAGTTTAGAGGTGACTGGGTGCTTGTAGACAGGTAGGGCTGTCGCAGTAAATGGATTGTCCGAACGGTCAGTAGTGGATACCAACATAGATATGGCCTCAAGCAGTGGGCAGCGCAGCGGAACTGACCTGCGGTGCTACCATAATCGGCCTCCGTGGTGCTTGTACGGGCACGAGAGTATAAGGGACTACCTGATTATTACGGCCTTTCACCATTTAATAGCATACCTGGCAACCAAAGTGTTGACAGGCTGCTTGCAGGATAAGGGTATGGGACCATGCCCCAGGGGCTATCTTCATTTCCCATGCGGAAGCCTTCATTGCGAAGCTACGCACGTAGGGGACGCATTGCGAATCGCGCGTGCAGCCGACGAGGTGCCTGTCGGTGCTGGATGGGACGAGTAGGTCCGCGACCACGTGGCGCCCCGGAGGGATATGACCCGCAGGCACCGACCCTGGCGGCCATCCACCGCCAAATCGCCGACATCAGCGAGGAGTCGTGGGGAGCAGCAACAGCTGTGTTGGACCACTTCGAGCGAGCGGTGGACCTGGAGTCACAGGACGGGATCCGTCGGCGGCTTGTAGACCGGACGGGTTCGCAGCGAATCAACTCGTTGACTGTCAAGCTTAGCGGCCTGACAGTCCGGCTGGCGACAGCTGCAGATACAGGAGGTGGCGGCAACCAGGGCACGCCTTCACGCTGCATATGAGGCCCGGGAACAGCTTGAGACGGTCGGAGAGCCGACCCTGCAGCAAAGCCGCCGAAATCGTGTTCTACAGTGGCGATGCGCCATCAAGTGGAAACGAGAACACAAAGAAACTCGTCAGCGTCCGTACCCACTTGTCGTCACTGCAAACGTCTATCGCCGCTGTCGTCGACTGGGCCGTGCCCCCCAGCCAGCGTGCCGCTTCGCCCCACCTACCAGGTGTGGGCCCCGACCTCCTGGCCCTGCCGCCCGTGCTTGGGGGCTTCGGCCTCCTGCTCCTGCATAAACACGTACGGGCCCGGCATGCAGTGGCTGCGGTTCGGTGTGTGATGGGGGCCTGCGGCCTGCTCGCCGCCGATCCCCCCTGGCCGGTGCTCGCTCTGCAGCTTCTTTGCCGTTGCCACGCCGCGGCACATCCCCTCTGCCTGCTCGCCCCTCATGATGGCCGGGTGCTGGGGGCGCGCCCTTCGACGGGTAACACGGCATTCAACCGCCTCCTGGGCGCCCTCGCGCCGCCGGGGCGGCCTGTCCTCCTGGATCCGGATTCCATCGCGGGGCCGTGGTGCTTCGTGGCCCCGCTGTGGGGCAACCCCGCCCTCCTGGCGCCGGATGGGCGCTGCCTGGAGGCCCACTTCCCCGTCCTGGTCTCGCTGCGGGGCCTCACCACCATCGGCGTGGCGCTCCGTTGCTGGTCCGCGCTTGCTTAAGTCCGGGCCGCCCTGGACGCCCTGCGCCAGCGGGGGGAGGATCCCCCCCTCATGTCGCGCGAGGATACAGGCTTGGGTTGCGACGTCGCGTCCTCCGAGGCGTCCTCGGCTACCAGGAGCTCGGGGCGGCCTTGGAGGTCTCTGGCGTGCAAGTGGCTGATGACTTGTATGCCCTCGTTCGTCGCCTACCGGTCAGCTGGGTGGCGGCCGCTGGGGGGGTGCTCGCTGGTGCAGTAGTTGCACCGGCGATGCCTGACGCCTGGCGTGCGCTGCTCCGCGCTTTGGCGTGGCAGCCGGCTAACGGTCCGCCCGTACGGCCGCTGACTCTCACTGTGAAGGCAGCGACCACCCTCCAACTCGGGCCGTCCCTACATGAGCTCGCGGCCCGGCACCAGGCCTTCGTCGTGGATGCGTACGGCCCTTTGCAGGTCCCGCCCTCTGGCCTGGCTGATTTCCGGGCTACCCTCCGGCGGCTGTGGAAGCTGCGCTGGGAGAACTACCACAAGGAATCACTCTGGCGACTCGCTCTGCATGGCATCGCGGGCTTTCCGTTGGTCGCAGCCCACACCGTGAGGGAGCAGGGTGCTAGTGTGCGGGCGGCAACGAAATGACCCTGTGGCGCCCCTGTCACTGGGCGTGGCGCGTGCTGGGATCGGCGCCACTTGTTCTGGGACTGCTTTGTTGCGCGGTCGTTGCGTGAAGAGATGGGGGCTGCGATGGGGGCTGCTGTGGGCGCCCTGGACGCTGTGTTTGCCCGCCACCACTTGCGGCTCATGGTCACCCCACAAGGTATCCGGCAGGTTGTCTGAGATGTGGTGGCTTTGGCGGCCCTGGCGGCCCTCGAGCGGGGCCTTCAACGCATGTACCATATGTGGGACACATTTACTGCTCTTTCGCGTGCGCGCCTTGTTTCCATCTCCGTCACTGCGGACTTTTGGGCCCGTCTCGTGTCTTTTGCAGAAGTTCCGCGCCGTCAGTTCACCCTTTTCTGTGCGGGGTGTCGGGGCGTGCCGTTCTTTCACGGCCTCCGGACGTTGACTCACCACCCGCGTCCCCCGGCCCGTGATGAGTTGCTGTGATTCACTGCGGGTGGGCCCTGCTCGCTGCGTGTCACCCTGTTCACCCTGCTCGCTGCGTGTTGCGCTCGTTCTTTTGTTTGCATTCGCGTTACTTGAATGCCTTGACTGCTGCGAAGGCTGGGCGCTGGTGGTATTTGGCTGGTTTTCCTTTGGCATGGCTCCCTGCTTAGTGCACGGCATGCCCCTGGGGTAGGATGAACAGACCGTCTGCGAGCGAGCAGCTTAATTGCTGGTCCCCCTTGTAACGATTGCTTCTTATATAGTAATTTATTACACGAAAGCCTGCAGTTTTGACCAATTTGTTTATGTTTATCCGGCCTGAGCCAACGTAATACCCCAACACTTGTGCGCAAATTGCAACGAAACCCTACGCGCGCGGTCCAGGGTGCCGCACGGAGCTGGATGGACGGCCTCATGGACATAGCGCATTGCAGAAGCATCTGCAAGGCTTACTGTTCGATTTGTGCTTGTCTGAGTAAGGCTTTGTCTGTTGCAGGCGTACGACTTTTAGCCATTCAAGCTAAAACACCCCATTGCCTGTATGATGTATTGAAATCGGCCAGTACAGTAAGAATCTGGATATCTACTCAGTCGTTATTGAAGACGGCCACCAGTTATCCACATCGCTGCAACATTGCTGATCTGCACACGGTTCTCAAGGTTGTGGCTTAAATCGCTACCCACAACTTGCAAACACGTCCAGCGGCCAGCGTTGAGAATGGGACTGGTCAAGTCAGAGATATTTGTAATTCTCTTGGGCTTATCCTTGCTGCAACTGAGTGAAGGATTTGAACCGTTATCATTGACGCAATATCAACTTGGGAAAGGAATAGTCCATTACGGAGACCTGTCCATGTATCACCGCCTTATCGAGAAACTGCGATCAGGACGTTGCCTCAATATTACATCAATAGATAGAGTGCGCCGTTTATGACATCAAGCTGCACTTTGGGACGCAGCCGGTTTGAGGGCGATTTTATACCCTTGCTGTTGCGCAAGTGGAAGCGTCAGCGCGGGTATGTTCAATGCGTCCATGATTCCCTTAGAGCTGAGGTGGCACCATGTGGTTGGACAGTTGCTACAAGAAAAGTATCCATGCGGACCAGAGCGACACCAGGTGTATGCCCTCGCCCGTGGGTCTGTTTCGACCAGATGGTGGATAGACCGACTGGCTGGCCAACAGGAGGTGGTTCTGCGGGGCTCCGATCTGGTCATGATTGAAACCGCCGTCAACCAGAACGCCCCGACGGATATCGCACAAGTAGATGAGGAAATCTTGTTGTCTATGGTGACCATGCAATCAAAGCGTGAGCTTCAGTCGTCACCATCAATGAATCAAAAGCGCGGTTTTACTGGTATTGCCGCCTTGTTTGTGGTGGCGTCGTCAAGAGTATTTAACGGCATGTGGTGAGCATCGCAATGCAGAATTATTGTTGCTGTCATCGTCGACAAACTGGGCTATGTGCTGAGCATTTACAAAGGGTAGGCTTGCCTCCACACACATGTGGCATGTTGATGAGTGAAGATGTGTATAATGCCAGAATGCACAATATGATTGGACATGGCAAGCACGCTGCACTGCTGTTCACTGCCCCTCACGCCTCGATAGAGCTTTCGAACATGCGGCACAATTTCATGGCTTCATGCTCGACACCTACGTTCCTCGGAGCCCTCTGTTCGTTGATATAGCCACCCGAGACGTATACCTAGGCAACGCGCCTGTTACATCAAACAGCCAAGACTTCAGGCTCCGGATTGTGAACACCACTGACAATTGCAATACTTGGAAATACTATTCCGATGTTCCATACAAGTTTGGTTTTATCTCAACAACACTGAACGCACCCTGTGTTCTGTATCTTGATACGCATGAGGTACAGCGAATCACTGTTGGTGAGGCTCACTTGGAGTTCTTGAAGTCCTACAACCAGATGGAAGTTTCACTTATGCGTGCACCAAGGCAAGTATCGTGTGCCAGCTCGTTTGATTCCACTGCTTTAAGCATAGCATCCGTCACGGTGGATTGCTTATGGACCGACAAGGCGTCGTTGGTGAAGATCGACTAAGGTCCAAAAACTGTCTTTCCGCTAAAAATCACTATAATTGCCGTACAATAATTAATTATAGTGCTGGCGAAGTAACCGACAGGCTGTGTTCGGTCGTGTTTGGTTGAGGAAATGCAGCAAGATATGTCCTTTATGGAGTTGCTTGCCGAAGCAGTCGATACGGAGCCGGCTGGTGCGCCGGTTCCGGGCAATGCTGCAGCGACGACGCCCACTCGCCGGGGCCGCGGTCGCCCTCCTGGGAGTACTGATAGGCAGCCTCGCGTTCGTAGCGCAACTCCTGGCAGCGAAGCTCGGCGCTCTGGCAGGCTGCGACGCAATGAGGGTGCTGCTGCAGCGGCAACAGACCCTTCGCCTTCGGAGGCAGTTCTGGAGGACCCAATTACTACGCCCAGCCCTGCAACTAATACCTCTGGACGCAAGCGCCGCCGGGTGCATTTCGTCGACGGTGATGTTGCGGACCCGGTTGCCGAAGGCCAACCAGACGAGGATGACCCTTTGGAGGATTACGGCGGGCCGGTCAGTGCGGTTGTTCAGCGGAAGCGGCTTAAGGACGGTGCTACCGCGGACGACGATGGCAAGGTGAAGCGGCTGCAGCTCAGCATTACAGTTTCGGCATTGGGCGGCGACCTGGACGTCGAGGCCTACAAGAAGACGGTCCGCGTCATCAACCTGTACCCTGGTGTTCATCGCTCTTGCTTAGCTTATGAGCGGGGCACCGACTTGGAGCACGGACATCTGCAGGGCGTGCTCGAAATTGACGCTACTTCGGGGAACGCCGTTCACAACTGGCTCCGGCGCATCAACAAAGGCGTTGAGAGCCTGCACGTCAAGGTGGTGTCGCTGGCGCAGGAGAATATGCACACCTTCGTGGGCATGGTCGGTTACTGCACGAAGGATGCGGGCAAGAAGCACTTTCGGGTGGAGTTCAAAAACGTCTCTGCTGAGGACATCCTTGAAGGCATGCAACTATATGGCCTCTACGGCGAGGCCGCCTTGAAGAAGCGCGTGGAGCTGACGGCGAACAACTACTTCCAGCGCGCGTATCAGTGGCTCATTGCCCGATGTGGGCCGGACATCTTCAACCGGCGCTTCAGCGTGTGCGCAACCCTGACCGCCATGCTTCGGACCGGGCGATATTATCCATCTGGGACCTGGGCTATGGTGCGTTTCAACGGAGCTGCTACCGTGGACCGCACCAAGTCCGAGACGATTTGGAAGATGATCACCGCGCCGCAGGATATCGTCGCCGCGGACGTCCAGCGCGTCTTCTTCGATAAGCCGGACTTCAACTGCCGTTACTTTTGTGAGGACTTCAACGATGATGCTGCTGAGCTGGAGTCGCAGATTCGGCACTCAAACCCGCTGCAGCGGATCCAGCCGTACCTGCCCGAGGGCTCTACATTAATGGCGGACGCGGCGCCGGCTCCATCAAGTCGCTTGCATCATCCTTTCCTAGGCGACCTTGACTGCTCGGAGAAGGACCTGGCCGGCTTGGAGAACCCGGCTGTCGGTGAGCATCTGCTGTTTGATTGCAGCAAAGTTGCCCCTTTTGGTTCTTTTGGCCTTTCGAACAGTTTGATTTCTTCTTGTACCTCAACTGATGCATGGGAAATACTTCCCCATTTCACGCAACCTGCACTGACCTGTCAATGTCAACCTCCGCTCCGCAGACTTCAACACGAACGTCATCGACGCTGTCAACCATGAAGACGGCTGGCTCCCCATTGACCCCAATGGCGCGCGCAGTTGGGGCGCCGTCCGGTAACCAGGCCCGGGACCCGCTCCTCCTCTTCCACGACCGCAACCAGCCTGCCTTCGCCGTCGTTTCGAAATGCGGCATTTGCAGCAAGACGGTTCAAGTGTCCAGCTCCGAAGGTGCCGCCGCTGAAGCCGTCCTGAAGTCCGGCGGCTGCCCGGAGTGCCTCAGCAAGGTCAACCGTGCTAAGTTCCTATTCAACACCAACGTTGTGTACAAGGTCAACTGCCGCATCTGCAAGGATGACTTCACCATCCTGCCCCGTGACTGGGTGCGCTGTATCGTTCACATGGACCGGGCCTGCACCGACTGCTACAAGGTCTGCGAGGACCGCCGCGCACAATCCGCTCTGAAGCGGCTGCCGAAGCCACGGGGGGCAACGCGTATCCCCGTCTCATCATTCCGGAGCTGTGCAGCCCTAACAAGCGTACGACCCCAAACGACGGCAACTCGCGCGCGGCGCCCATTCGCGTGGACACCGACGACGACGACGATTGCGGCCTCGATCCGGACCGCATCATTGCGGACCTCGTGCGCCGCGCCGCCGACAACCAGATGCCGCTGACCAAGCCGCTCGCCGATAGCCAGCCGCCTGAGATTCCGCCCGCTTCACTGAACGACAACGAGATTACTCCGGCGGACGAGTAGTTGAACCGGACTCCTGATGTACTGTTCGCGGACGCATTGCCTATCCGTATTGTTCGCTGTTGCCTGTTATGGACTGTGGTTTTCGATATGCATCTTCGCAACTGCATTGGAATGTTTGGGCTTCTCTGCTATTTCGGTGGCGCTAGCTTTTCACATGGACGCCTGGGTGCCGGTCAGCGTGCAGCATTTCTTTGACACGGTTGAATACATTGACATACATAATATACTTGCAGCATATACATAGGCTGGTGCTCTCGGTGGCTTTCGGTGGCTTGGGTCGCGTTGTCAAAGTCGTACCTTGGCTTTTGCATTTCTGACATTTGAACGGCTTCCTTTTTCGCGCACCGATAACATAATATGCATTGCGATTGACACCTGGACGCAACGTTACTGGGTCGCTGCGACCAAAGTAACCGCCGCGCTACTGAATTATTAAGTGCGCTACTGATTTATTGTAACACGCCCCCTGTCACTAAGGTCACAACTATTACTATCGACTAACTACTAAACTAACACAGTATAAACTCAAACATCGTACTCGTAATAATATAACATAGTTACATAAACTAAATAATAGTTCGTGTCAAAATTCCACTGTCGCCGCTGCAAGCGGACAACACATGCCTCTTCTTGAAGTTCTTAATCCTACCAAGCAACCGTACTACTAATAAAATTAAGATAATGGGAATGTCAATATTTTGAAGGCGAGGATGCTGTGAGTCCAGGTGACAATGTGTATTCGGTAGAGTCTATGCTGGAAGGGTCCTTCCTAGCCGTGGTTTCTTTCTTTTCATGAATCTACAAGGAATTTTGTAAAGGTTTTTGTACACTGGCTGTGACAGCGTGTGCTTATTTGTGCAAATATTACGATGATATTGCACCTCGTTGCTTAGAACTCGTTACAAATATAGTATAAGTGCCTTAGTGGGGGGAGCCATCCAAAAAATGCAAAAAATGATTTTTTACAAAAATTGCCTAGTCGTACGCCGCGGTGTCTAAGGCACCGCAAATAGAGGATGTGTGCAGCGCTGTCGTAGTGTTCAAGAAGGAAATGCGCGTTCGCGGACACGCGGCCGCAACCCAGAAGGAGCGATGGCGTCTTAAAGAAACCGATGCGCGGCGCGCGCGCTCCGCGCAGCGAAAACAGCTTTGTAGAGTTGTGAAAGTAAACAGAGCAATGTGGTTCAATGGAAACATGGAACTCCAAACAGGCTGGGCGTCCGTTCCACCGTCAATACCGCAGCAAAGCCCCTTGAAAACAGTCGACCCCGTCGTGTATGAATGGCAGTCTTCAGTAATGTTTGAAGCGGTGCCATCCGTGACGGGCATCTCCGAAAGGTCGGGCAGCTTCGGTCGTTGCAGTGGTTGCGCGTCGCCTGGCTGTAGGCTTGTAACCGCATCACTTTTGTCGTGCTCCAAAGCATCCAATGCATGAGGTTCCGATTCTCCGTCTTCAGTAACGCCAACAATTGGGTCCTCCAGCCCGGTTGCAGTGTCATCGACTGTGACTTACGAATCGCCGCCCGTCCGAACCAATTGCTGTCACTGTTGTTGTTTCTTCTTACGGGGTTGTTTACCACGACGATGCTCAGGAGGAGGCTCCGCACCATTATTACTTGCATCGGAGGCGAGTGCATCCACCAGCAATTCCACGGATGACTTCCATCTAACATCGCCCGCCGTTCTTCAGCACAGCGTCAGCCTCTGTCACAGGGAGGACTTGCCCTATTTTTTGGAATTGTCGTACGGTATTTTTTGGGAATTTTTGCGCGACCATTTTTTCCGACCTTAGTTACAATGTAAACAGTTAATCATCCGCTTCTACAAATCACCCATTCGCCTCATCTGCACAGCAATCGCCAGCGATTGCGATGCATCACGTACGATTGATCTCATCTAGTCATCTTCGAACACCAGGCGCCCTCAGTAAAACTGTAACCCAAGTAATTTTACCTTGCTCTTAGGTCGGCCGGTCGCCTCATTCTTGAGGTGCACCATTAAACATGTACTGCCATCATTTTCAGGCAGCGGAAATGTCATGGCTTCAACTTTACCGAGTGATGCCTTGATTTCCCACAAGGTATCGATTGTCAGATTAGCCAGAGTAGGAGCGCTTGGGTCATGGGCATCAGAGCAGTTCCTGCTGTTAGTGGTGTGTCCTGTAGTGATGGTCACGGTTAGGATTCCCATATCCGTGTACGATTTCAGCAGGTTGATGTGCAGCCTGCCAGCACTGAGGCGTGCTAAATCGTCAGGAATGAGAGCTAGCACGCGGGATGCCCCTGGTTGCGTTGTTATGAATCCATTCTTCTCAGGGACATCACTATAGACCCACCAAGATTTACATGGGCCAACTCTGTGTCTAAAAACCGGCTCCAGATAGGTGAACGAGAGTGTAATGGGTTGCGCATCCAAAAAGAACGCCAGAGACGTGTTGTCAACAACCAAAGGCTCTCTCGGAACATATACCGTCGGCTCCTCATACAGCTGCAGTGTACGGACATGTGTGTAGGCCATACAGATATAATGATGAAAGAGCTCTGCCACCAGACTGTGCCCCCACACCCCTGGATGGATGATGTCGCCTCTGTACCACGTGGTATTCCACCATGCTTGAAGAGCAGCCGACGAGGTGCCTGTCGGTGCTGGATGGGACGAGTAGGTCCGCGACCACGTGGCGCCCCGGAGGGATATGACCCGCAGGTACCGACCCTGGCGGCCATCCACCGCCAAATCGCCGACATCAGCGAGGAGTCGTGGGGAGCAGCAACAGCTGTGTTGGACCACTTCGAGCGAGCGGTGGACCTGGAGTCACAGAACGGGATCCGTCGGCGGCTTGTAGACCGGACGGGTTCGCAGCGAATCAACTCGTTGACTGTCAAGCTTAGCGGCCTGACAGTCCGGCTGGCGACAGCTGCAGATACAGGAGGCGGCGGCAACCAGGGCACGCCTTCACGCTGCATATGAGGCCCGGGAACAGCTTGAGACGGTCGGAGAGCCGACCCTGCAGCAAACCCGCCGAAATCGTGTTCTACAGTGGCGATGCGCCATCAAGTGGAAACGAGAACACAAAGAAACTCGTCAGCGTCCGTACCCACTTGTCGTCACTGCAAACGTCTATCGCCGCTGTCGTCGACTGGGCCGTGCCCCCCAGCCAGCGTGCCGCTTCGCCCCACCTACCAGGTGTGGGCCCCGACCTCCTGGCCCTGCCGCCCGTGCTTGGGGGCTTCGGCCTCCTGCTCCTGCATAAACACGTACTGGCCCGGCATGCAGTGGCTGCGGTTCGGTGTGTGATAGACTCGGTGCCCAAATAGCCGAGAGATTGCTTAAGGCAACGATGAACAAATTCCTACAGCGTGACATCAAGCTATGTAAGTGTGCTCAATTGACGGTAACATTTGCGTCGTTCGCGAACATGACGTGCAACCACGCATGCTATAGGAGACGGAAGGCGTGTCGAGACATTCGACGGGCTCGGGCCTTACCGGTGATGGAGACTGCACAGCATTATCAAGAGTATCCTGATCCGTGAAGGGATACTTGTGTCGGCTCGCTTACCCTCCCTGTCCCTTCCTAGAGCTCATCGGCTCCTTAACGACTTGGGCTTAACTAGCGTGCGTGGATACTGACATGAACCCGAAAATAATCCCCTACTGAGCTTATTACCGAGTGGTACCCTGATTCCAGCCTGGATGGGCCTGGAGAGGCAGAGGAGTTCGTAAAACTCTACGCGAAGCGTCGGGTAGCCTATCAGGAAGGCTAGCAGGTGGAAAGTGATGGCCGTTGGATGGCCAGTAAACAGTGATGACAGGGCATGGTTCAGTATTGCGACGTCTGCAGCGTATAATTCTGGGCTTGCCTCTCACAAACAAACTAACATTCCGAGCCGTACACCGGCTGGGAAGGGGATGCTGATTCACGACAATGTAAATGCTCACTCCGTAATGCCTGAAATAGGAGTCAAGTCATGTCCTACCCGTGGGTGTGGACGGAAGCTTGGCGCGGGTCGCTGACCAACGACCCACAAATGGACGGATAGGGTCATATGCCATATGGCCCTTACCAGAAGCATCGAGTGACGTACATGGGCAATGATTGGGAGATCTATCTTTCTCATTTATTTTTCGTTTTACAAGAACCAGAAAAAAGCTGGCATTAAGCTGAGGACATTGATGAAAAGCGCACCGCATTTCATGACGAGTTGCAAAACAAAAGCGGGAGGGTCCCAATGGTATGACTGTTTAAGCGGCTGCTGCCATTCATGTCGCAATGCCGTATGATTGTGTGTGTGTGTGTGTGTGTGTGTTTTACACTGTGCAGGCCCTGCAATCTGTACCCTTGCTCTCTCCGTCAACTACTGAACTGGTTCCTGGCTCCTTACACAAGGACAGGGTGTTCATCTCGGACCCCTCGCTGCGATCACTCCTTGGGCGTTTCTTTTCCAGGGCGAACCCAAGCGATAAGCAGTCCGGGCTGAGCATTGAGGACTATATATGGTGCTATGGTCTCTCTAGATCATCACTTCCGGACAGCGCTGCGTATACCCTGTCCCCATTCCTGGTGAGTGGAGTGTACGTGTCATGTGCACGTAACGGCATGACCGTTTAGACGACACCGGGTAACGGCTGGGTAACGGTGGCGCCGCCATCTGTGGTGGCGTCGATTGCTGACCCTGGACCATCAGCCTCAACGATTCTGCCCTTTGGAGCCTACACCGCTGTCCCCACGTACGCCACGGTAGCTGAGCGCATGCCGCTTGGCTTCCCGCCGCTGCAGCCACATGCCTCCCACGCCGCCGAAGTCGCGCATGCCCTACGGGCCCCTGTGCCGCGCTGCGCCGGCGATTCTGCCGCGGTTGTGACTCTGGCGGACCCTCACGCCGCCGCTCTGGACGAGTTGCAAGCCCTGGTCGACCGTATATAGGCGTCGTTGGTGAAGATCGAAAGTGTCAAAATTCCACTGTCGCCGCTGCAAGCGGACAACACATGCCTCTTCTTGAAGTTCTTAATCCTACCAAGCAACCGTACTACTAATAAAATTAAGATAATGGGAATGTCAATATTTTGAAGGCGAGGATGCTGTGAGTCCAGGTGACAATGTGTATTCGGTAGAGTCTATGCTGGAAGGGTCCTTCCTAGCCGTGGTTTCTTTCTTTTCATGAATCTACAAGGAATTTTGTAAAGGTTTTTGTACACTGGCTGTGACAGCGTGTGCTTATTTGTGCAAATATTACGATGATATTGCACCTCGTTGCTTAGAACTCGTTACAATGTAAACAGTTAATCATCCGCTTGTACAAGTCACCCATTCGCCTCATCTGCACAGCAATCGCCAGCGATCGCGATGCATCACGTACGATTGATCTCATCTTCGAACACCAGGCGCCCTCAGTAAAACTGTAACCCAAGTAATTTTACCTTGCTCTTAGGTCGGCCGGTCGCCTCATTCTTGAGGTGCACCATTAAACATGTACTGCCATCATTTTCAGGCAGCGGAAATGTCATGGCTTCAACTTTACCGAGTGATGCCTTGATTTCCCACAAGGTATCGATAGTCAGATTAGCCAGAGTAGGAGCGCTTGGGTCATAGGCATCAGAGCAGTTCCTGCTGTTAGTGGTGTGTAGTGATGGTCACGGTTAGGATTCCCATATCCGTGTACGATTTCAGCAGGTTGATGTGCAGCCTGCCAGCACTGAGGCGTGCTAAATCGTCAGGAATGAGAGCTAGCACGCGGGATGCCCCTGGTTGCGTTGTTATGAATCCATTCTTCTCAGGGACATCACTATAGACCCACCAAGATTTACATGGGCCAACAATGTCCAATCAACATGAACCGACAATCGAATATCAATGCTGCCCTGGGGTGACCCGTGGGGCCGTGGTGTGAGCAAGCGACAGTATGTGCATGGCCAGCAGTACAAGGCCTGTATAACATGATACATGACGACCACCAACAATTCCATCCAAAGATAACATAACACACGCAGGGTAACACAGTTCTAGACAGGATCCACCCCTGATCCACCCGCCCGCCCCTGATGACCATGTGAGTACTAAGCACGATATGCAGAAACGAAACTTGAAGCTACGCAAGCGCACCTGAAACAATTGGCACGCCGTGATGTTGAGCAATCGGTAGCTGTGCATACATCGCATCTGAAATGCGTTCATAGGGTACTCCTGACCTGTTAAAGAAGAATGGACGTTTACGGAAAAAAAGGAGTGCCAAGCAAAGCCGCATACCACACCATTATGTCACTCACCATACCGGTGACCTTCTGCGGGTAGAGGCAACCAAGACAAGTAGGGGTCGGCTTCCTCGAAGCCGGAAAAGGGCGGGGCCCCCTATAATCCGTACAGGCCGCTTGCTTCAGAAAGAAAACTCTATTACCGCGCAACAGTGTGAGAGAGTGAAAGGTTGCCATTGGGGGTGTCGTTGATGTTGAAGGGGGATCGGCGTGCATAGATTCACCAAGCCCAAACACGTCGGCAGCCCCGAAACCATCCTGCAGTACGCGCCGCCGGCGACGGCGGTCATCGTATCGGCACTATGGTAGCGATAGTGCACTACCACATCCGTCTGTGAAGCAGATGATCACAAAGCAAGCTTGAAGCATCCTTGTTTTGCCGTGAAACTGTAGTTGTTTGGTCCGTCGGCAGGCATGCAACCCTTCAGTTGCACGCCCGCAGCAGACGTGAACCTCTAAAGTTTGCTATCAATAGTTACATAGCAAATGTAAGGCAAAAACAGGGTGCGAAAAAGCCGCGGTGAGACCCGGACTTTGGGCCATCGGAACTGGAGAACTCGTTGGCACTCGGTACGCTATCCCTTTGCATCTTGAAACTTTGATTCAGTACATATTGTTGATTTGTATTCATCTGGCAAGACAGAAAGGCAAATCTTGATGTTGGTGGTATCTTGATGTTCAAACATCAGAACACTATCGAAGTTCAATTTAGCACGCGCCGCCCATTCCTAATTCAAGTATTCATCACGCGGCACCCGTTGCAACAAATATGAGCGCGAGAGGCGTTGGTTGGATGTTGACTCGGGTCCATGGGGACCGCGGAGCTTTACTTTGACCGTTTGTGCGCAAAGAATTTTTTTCAGCCAAACCAAAGTTACCTTGCAATAGAGGACAATTAATATGACAAACATAGCGAATTAGTTTAGCGGATAATGAACGTTTTGCCGTTACCGGACACACGGACACACACACACACACACGGACATGGGCAATCCTAGGGGGCGGGACCCCCCGAACGCGCTTCGCGCTGGGGCCCCGCCCAAAAAGTACGACCGACAATCGAATATCAATGCTGCCCTGGGGTACGACGTGTTTGTTTTGTAACGAGTGACATCAAAATTTCGGCATCAAGTTGAGCTGGAGCGCGTTCGGCTTCCTGGTTGACGGCTGTCTCCAATATCACCAAATCAACACCCTGGAATGTGTGCTCCTGATGCCCTACTAACATCTCGACCCACATCGCCGGTGTCGTGGACCCTTTACCCATGTTCACAACTTGATGTCGTCCCCTAAAACTGTCGCATGGAAACCGATTGTTCAGTAGGTTCGCGAGTTGCTCTGGCCACCGGGCACCATTAGGCAGCTTGGAGTGGTTCCAATGACCTTCGGTGACGCTGCCACCTGCGTGCAACGGGATCTGGTCTACGCAACACGAAAACTCATACCATGACGACCGTGTCATGGGACAGGACTGCCGGGAATTTGGCCTCACCAGTTGGCCTTAACAGTACCATACAACTTTCAGTACCGCTCACCTATTGCAGTGATATTTAAGCATTCATTCCTGCTTAGCTTCCGAAATAATCCAGAAAAACATGGCCAGGTCGCCGTGGTTGACTACAGCCTTGGACTTCATAAAATCGGTCAACGGGGAATCGGCCAGGCATTGTTCTGTCCCAAAAAAAATATGGAAAATGGCAAACAATACGATGGCCTTGAATGCGCCTCTGGCCATGGTGAGCCCCTCAGGTATCAAACTCTTTCGGCTGCTACCTGCTAACTTTACTTTGCAAAGGGCAATGCACTACTGTAGTTCGCTGCATTACGACATAAATCATGTGTTAAACTATGCAGCGCAAACTACTAAACTAAGGTCGGAAAATTTGGTCCCGCAAAAATTCCCAAAAATGCCGTACGGCAAGTGCAAAAATTGGGGCCCGTCCTCGCTGTGACAGAGGCTGAAGGTTTGCTGAAGAACGGCGGGCGATATTAGATGGAAGTCTTGCTATTGGATGCACTCGTCTCCGGTGCAGATGTAGCCTCCTCCTGAGCATCGTCGCCGTAAACAACCCCGTAAGAAGAAACACAACAGTGACAGCAATCGCAATCGAGGCACTGCAACCGGGCTGGAGGACCCAATTGTTGGCGTTATTGAAGACGGAGATACGGAACTTCATGCATTGGACGCTGTGGACCACGACAAAAGTGATGCGGTTACAAGCCTACAGCCAGGCGACGCGCAACCGCCATCACTGCAACAACCGAAGCTGTCCGACCTTTCGGAGATGCCCGGCACGGATGGCACCGCTTCAAACATTAATGAAGGCGGCCATTCATGCACGACAGGGTCGACTGTTTTCTAGGGGCTTTCCTGCGGTATTGACGGTCGAATGGAGCCCCTGCCTGTTTGGATTTCCATGTTTCCGTTCAACCACATTGCTCTGTTTACTTTCACAACTCTACAAAGCTTTTCGCTGAGCGGAGCGCGCGCGCGCCGCGCCGCGGTTACTTTCAGACGGCATGGCTCCTTCTGGGTTCCGCGTGTCCGCGAACGTGCATTACCTTCTCGAAAACTACCACAGCGTTGCACAATTGCTCCATTTGCGGAGCCTTTCACACCGCGGCGTACGACTAGACAATTTTTGTAAAAAATATTTTTGCATTTTTTGGACGGCCCCCCCCACTAAGGTCCAGGCTTGACTAAACTAAGGTCGGAAAATTTGTCGCGCAAAAATTCCCAAAAAATACCGTACGACAATTCCAAAAAATAGGGCAAGTCTTTGCTGTCGCAAGGCAGAAGCTGTTCTTAGTAACTGCCCAGGAATGAGTGGATGTCCTACGTAGAATTGCTTTTCGACGCTCTCGCAACGGAAGGAAATGATGCTGCCGACGCGGAAGCCGCGGCCGAGCCTCCTCCGAAGCGTCGTCGTGGTCGCCCTAAGGGTTCTGCTGATAAGCAACCTCGCAAAAAAAAGGAACCGAAGCGGCAACGGTTGGTCCGGACTGGAGGTGCTCCTGAAGTTGCTGCCGTGGACAATGCAACCGGCCTGGAGGACCCAGATGCTGGCGCCGCGATGCCGCATGTGCGGCGGCGCGTTATTGAAGATGGAGATACCGATAATGACGATTTGCCAGCCGCGGGTGGAACCGGCGCGTACGCCGTTGATGACGACGCGCATGAGCCTGGCGCAACAAACGGCGACGACGTCCTGGCCGACCTGGGAGATAATGACTTCGGGGGCCCTGTCAACCAGGCTGTTCAACGCAAGCGCGCCCGTAGTGCTTTGGACGCTTCCAACGACGGCAAGGTGAAGCGGCTGCAGCTCAGCGATACGGTGTCAGCATTGGGCCAGGACCTTCCGGTCGAAGTGTTCGACCGCATCGTGCGCGTTATGAAGAACTACACTGGGGTCAAGCGTCATGCTTTGGCGTATGAGCGTGGCACGGAGCAGGAGCACGGCCATCTGCAAGGCGTGGTGGAAATCGACGGCACTTCTGGGGCGGCTGTTCGTCTTTGGATCATCCGCATTTGCCGCAACGATGTGGAGGGCTTGCACGTGCGCTGCGTCGCTTTGAGCCAGGAAACGATGCACACTTTTGTGGGCATGCTAGGCTACTGCACCAAGGACGCCGGCCGGAAACACTTTCGCCTCGACTTGAAGAACGTCACAGCGGAGGAGGTGCTTGAGGGCGTGCAAATCTATGCGCAGTATGGTGAAGCCGGTTTGAAGAAGCGCGTGGAGCTGACGCCCAACAACTACTTTCAGCGAGCCTACCAGTTTCTGATGGCCCGCTTCGGTGCGGCCATCCTCGACCAGAAGTTCAGCCTCTGCGCTACATTGACGACCATGATTCGCACCGGGCGCTTTTATCCATCCGGGACGTGGGCAATGGTGCGGTTCAACGGCGCTGCCACAGTGGACCGCACCAAGACGGAGGCCATCTGGAAGCTCCGACCCTGGTGACCTCCGAAGACGTGCAGCGCGTCTTCTTCGACAAGCCGGACTTCAACATGCGATACTTCAGTGAAGCGTTCAACGACGACGACGCGGCGTTGGAGTCGCAGCTGCAACAAGCCGACCCGCTACAGCGCCTGCTTCCGTACCTGCCACCGGATTCCACTTTGCTGCGGACAGCTGAACCGGGACCAAACACGCGTGTAAGCCATCCGCATTTCGGCGATCTTGGCTGCACGGAGGAACAGCTGTCGGCGCTGCCAGTGGAATACGTAAGAGGTGTCGCATTCGTTCTCCGCCTTGATTTTTGTTTCTGTTAAATACTACATGACGATCCTTACATGTTTGTAAATTTTCTGTTGGGTTCTGTGGGTTCTGTGCGCATACCTGTCGCAATGCTCACCTTGACGCCCATTGGCGATGATGCCCTTCCTTTACCGCCCTGGCAGACGTCGACGACGCTCACCTTCAGCGCATTTACGACGATGAAGGTTTCATCCCCATCGACCCCCATGGCGCGCGCTCTGACTTCGCCATCCGCCTCTAACGGCTTCGACCCGCTGCTAACGCTGCGCGATCCCAACGCGCCGCCTTTCCACATCATGGCCAAGTGCGGCGTCTGCGGAGACGGCATTAAGTTCGCCAGCGAGGACAAGACTGCGGCTGAGGCGGTTGTACGCACGGGAACGTGCCCATCATGCCTCACCAAGTTCACGGGGCCAAGTTCCGCTTCAACTCAACAGTGCTTTACAACGTGCAGTGCCGTGTGTGCAGCGACGACATGAACATTCTGCCGCGCGATTGGCAGGCATCTGTATACGCGCGCGACCGGATGTGCGGAGTTTGCTATGGCGAGGCTGTGGAGAAACGCCGGCGAGTCAGTTTCGGCGTGCGATTGGGGTGGCTGCAGCGGGCGCGGTCGGAGACGCTGGCCCGGAGCGCATCATCTTGACCCCGACTGGAGCGCAAGGTATCAGCCGCGACAACGCAATCCCCGTGGATGGCGACGACGACGCGGACGTCGATCCAGACGCCATCCTGGAGGCTTTCATCAACAAGGCCAACAGCGGCCTGCCGGGCGGCTCGCAGCCGCCATCGACACAGCCGCCGCGGCAGAACGACGTCCCTGAGATTCCCGGCGCTACACCAAACGCTTCCGAGACCGAGAACGAATGAAAATATTGAATGCTGTGAGGACTGTGCCGTTGTTGTGTACTTAGCGTGGTTGCGGTGGCCATGCGGTTGTAGGTGTGTCCCAAGTCTGTTGATACCTTTACTATGTTTGCATTTACAACAGGACACACATATCGTTCTTCTTCACTGCGGTTTGCAACTTTGCGGCTGCTCGCCGCCGAAGGCTCGGTTACTGGTCGCAATGGCGCTGTCGCGGGCCACTTTCCGCTGGATTCTCACTTGACGCCTCTTAAACATACAATATGGACCGAATGAATGTATTTGCAGCCAACTTTGGCCGCGGCGTACGACTTGGCATTTTTGGTTAAAAATCATTTTTGGATGGCTCCCCCCTCTAACTAAGGTCGGTAAAGGAAAAAATGGTCGCGCAAAAATTCCCAAAAAATGTCGTACGGCAAGTGCAAAAATTGGGACCCGTCCTCGCTGTGACAGAGGCTGAAGGTTTGCTGAAGAACGGCCGGCGATATTAGATGGAAGTCTTGCTATTGGATGCACTCGCCTCCGGTGCAGATGTAGCCTCCTCCTGAGCATCGTCGCCGTAAACAACCCCGTAAGAAGAAACACAACAGTGACAGCTATTGGTTCAGACGGGCGGTGATTCGTAAGTCGCAATCCGGGCTGGAGGACCCAATTGTTGGCGTTATTGAAGACGGAGATACGGAACTTCATGCATTGGACGCTGTGGACCACGACAAAAGTGATGCGGTTACAAGCCTACAGCCAGGCGACGCGCAACCGCCATCACTGCAACGACCGAAGCTGTCCGACCTTTCGGAGATGCCCGGCACGGATGGCACCGCTTCAAACATTAATGAAGGCGGCCATTCATGCACGACAGGGTCGACTGTTTTCCAGGGGCTTTCCTGCGGTATTGACGGTCGAATGGAGCCCCTGCCTGTTTGGATTTCCATGTTTCCGTTCAACCACATAGCTCTGTTTACTTTCACAACTCTACAAAGCTGTTTTCGCTGAGCGGAGCGCGCGCGCGCCATGGCTCCTTCTGGGTTCCGCGTGTCCGCGAACGTGCATTAACTTCTCGAACACTACCACAGCGTTGCACAATTGCTCCATTTGCGGAGCCTTTGACACCGCGGCGTACGACTAGACAATTTTTGTAAAAAATCATTTTTTGCATTTTTTGGACGGCCCCCGCGCCCCCCCCCTTAAGGTCCCCTAACTAAGCCCACTACGGCAAACTGTTTGCCCCCTAGTCAAACTAACACAAAAAACTCGCGTGATAAAAAAACTATGCAACGCAAACTACTCGGGTGAAAAAAGAAAGTGGCCCTCTGCTTACGGAATCCCCGACTCGGGAAATCCAGTCTAGCAAAGCGCGGTCCGCAATGGAATGTTTTGCCCAATATGAATAGAGCTGTTTAAAACGTATTAGACGTTGGTTGCGCGCACGCGAATGGTGCGGTATCCAGGGAAATCGCTGCAAGCCGGTCATTTGCTTGCTCGCCGCTCCAGCGGCACCGCCCTAAAGCGCGATGGGTGCCTGTTGGCGCCGTTTTTGCTTATGGACATAGACAATCAAGGAAACCTCGCTCAGGGCTGGTGGCCCTGGGAAGACCCTACAATGAATCTTGCAACTGTGACCGCGCTTATGGTTGTTTCCTGGCTTGCCATTGCCGCTGCACACAACGTTCTGTACCGTGGACCGCGGTGGGATGAAATCAATCAGCGCGCGTACTGGCCGCCAGGGTCCGCTGGCTATGTGCCTTTTCAGCGAGCGCTTGCCGACGACTTGACCGACGCCGAAATGGCTGCTTTCCAGCGCCAGCACCCGAATGTCCCCCACCCGCCTAATGCGGCGCCTGCAGCAGCCGGTCAGAATATTGTTGACCATGATATGAATGCAGTTTTACAGCCCAACAACGCGGCTGCTGCGGCTGGTGCCCCGCCTCAGCCAAACGCGCAGGCCCCGGGCGCAGCAGGGCAGCAGCAGCAGCGCCAGCAGCGCCGTCGCCGCGCAAACAACCTCCGGGAAATGGACATCAGTGTCACAATTACAATTCACAGCACGGATATCCTCCCAATCCACTTCCAGTTGTTTACTGAATGGTTGCAAGGCAACACGCTGAAGGGCAAAGCCAGCTTGGAGCGCGGCCCCGAGCAAGGCAGGCTGCATATTCAAAGCGTCATCCGGATTTTGGCGTCGTCCTCGCAGTCGGTGAACATCACGATCCGGAATGCCCTCGGCTGGGACAATGACGGCGTCCGCCCTCAGGGCGCCCGAATCATGTGCCGCGAGCTCCGTAATCAGGGCGTGCATACATTCGAGGGCATGTGCAGCTACTGTCAGAAGGATGCTGGCCGCGAGTAAGCTTCCTGCCCAGCTGCGGCCTTGGCCAGCGTCGCCATGTACTCACGCGCCTCTCTCTCCGCGCAGATGGTTCCAAACCATCAACCACAACGTCACAGATGAGGAGGTCGCACATGGTGTCGAACGCTATCGTCTCTTTGCGGCGGACCCGACGCGCGACAAGTAGGGGTCGGCTTCCTCGAAGCCGGAAAAGGGCGGGGCCCCCTATAATCCGTACAGGCCGCTTGCTTCAGAAAGAAAACTCTATTACCGCGCAACAGTGTGAGAGAGTGAAAGGTTACCATTGGGGGTGTCGTTGATGTTGAAGGTGGATTGGCGTGCATAGATTCACCAAGCCCAAACACGTCGGCAGCCCCGAAACCATCCTGCAGTACGCGCCGCCGGCGACGGCGGTCACCGTATCGGCACTATGGTAACGATAGTCGCCTCTGCACTACCACATCCGTCTGTCAAGCAGATGATCACAAAGCAAGCTTGAAGCATCCTTGTTTTGCCGTGAAACTGTAGTTGTTTGGTCCGTCGGCAGGCCCGCAGCAGACGTGAACCTCTAAAGTTTGCTATCAATAGTTACATAGCAAATGTAAGGCAAAAACGGGGTGCGAAAAAGCCGCGGTGAGACCCGGGCTTTGGGCCATCGGAACTGGAGAACTCGTTGGCACTCGGTACGCTATCCCTTTGCATCTTGAAACTTTGATTCAATATATATTGTTGAATTGTATTCATCTGGCAAGACAGAAAGGCAAATATTGATGTTGGTGGTATCTTGATGTTCAAACATCAGAGCACTATCGAAGTTCAATTTAGCACGCGCCGCCCATTCCTAATCCAAGTATTCATCACGCGGCACCCGTTGCAACAAATATGAGCGCGAGAGGCGTTGGGTGGATGTTGACTCGGGTCCATGGGGACCGCGGAGCTTTACTTTGACCGTTTGTGCGCAAAGAATTTTTTTCAGCCAAACCAAAGTTACCTTGCAATAGAGGACAATTAATATGACAAACATAGCGAATTAGTTTAGCGGATAATGAACGTTTTGCCGTTACCGGACACACACACACACACACACACACACACACACACACACACACACACACACACACACACACACACACACACACACACACACACACACACACACACACACACACACACACACACACGGACATGGGCAATCCTAGGGGGCGGGGCCCCCCGAGCGCGCTTCGCGCTGGGGCCCCGCCCAAAAAACAGGTCATCAACAAGAATAACATCTTCAAGCTTTGCAAGGTCTACACGCTTTTCCACAACAATGACAACAATGCTGAAGGGTATGCCGAAATGGAGGAGGTCCTGCTTGACATGATTCGCTCCGAGCGCTACATTCCGGCTGCAATTTGGGCCACACCAGGGCCTGGCCTCGGAATGGCTAACTATGTGGCGCGTTGTGCGCGACCCGCGCACCTGCAATCGCCAAGACATCAACCGCATTTTCGTGTACCATGATACCCCCGCCAACACAGTCCTTGACCCAGACCTCGAGCCTCTCTTCCAACCACCGCAATGAACCCGCCACCAAAGACTCCATGACTGAAACGCCCGACCAGTGGGTCTGTGAACTTTCTATCTTTGCTCCTGACCATGATATCGCGCCCAACGAGGTCGGGGACTGGACCTTCCTCTTGGAACGCCAAAGCAAGCGGACCATCCGCGACTACAAGACCGAGCCCATCCTCGAGAACGCCATGTTTACCGACCCCTACAATCCCTTCGAGAACTGGTATAAAGGCCTTCGCATTCTCTACGCCTGCCCGCATATGCTGGGCCTGGAGTTCCTGCTGGAGGAGCACGCCGAGATGCTCCGCGACAACAACAACTTGCTGGGCAAGCCCTATCCGACTTTCACTATCTTTGTGAGATGGTTCAGAGACATCAACAGCCGCATCACCGGCCTGGACTGGGGAGACATGGGGAGACCTGATCGCCGACGACTTCTGAACACCGGCTCGCCAACGCCAGTACATATTGTACATATCCTGTATATATGCGCTAATTAACTCTGTAACATACACCGGCGCTCCTGTTTGGACCTCTCTCAACAGTCCGCTGTGAACATTCTCGCAATGCCACGCTTCGCGCTCCCGCAACGCTTCAGCGCTCATCTATATCTTCGCCTATCCGTTGCATTGCCGCGTCCAGCTCCTGTCCACACCCTTCCTCACCTTCTCAGAGCCTTTATATGGCCCGTACACGGCCGCGCTCGGCCGCTTGCCCACGCCATGTACATGCGATTTCATAGTTACTTACAGTGGACCTTTTTCCCACATATGCCCTATCGATTGTCAAACACATCGATTGACAATATCGCTAAATTGGAAGAAGCCATATATATACATCGAGGTCGTACACAATCTCGGGGAGGTGCGCAAAGGCCGCAGGATCTAACAATGTACTGCGACATCTTTTCGCGGTATTACCTGCCAGTCATGCGTTCAGCAGTACCGATGCTCGGATGCTGGTCGCCACCTCGCCTGCTTGCTGGCCCTCACTGAGCAAATAGCGACCGTTTTACACTAAAACCCTAGATCCGAGGGCAGTCGGGACCGTGAGAGGTAAAGCGTATTTAGTGAGAAACCCGCCCGAATTGCGCAATTCCATGATATTTACTAACTGCAACTGAGGGCGAGAACACCAGACGGCTTCCTCCCCGCCATGTGATTCGGCGGGTTTGGCGCAGTTTCCAGGACAGGCAATCCTGGCGCGTTGGTAACGTGATGTGTTGGCCGGTATGGCTGCATGACCCCCCGCGGGTGGTGGAGGATGGGTGCGCAGTCCTTGGTAGGGGTTGGTGAGATGCGGCGCCTACGAGCTATCTGGGCCCGTTGGAACACCGGTCGGGACTCGGGTCCAGCTTGTAACGGTTACCACCAAAAAAGACGGCCGCGCAACCACTGGTGCGTGATGCAAACACGGGCATGACTATCACGAACTATGGGAACAAAGAACGCAACGGAATATTACCTGATACGGAAGAGACAAGCAGCGACGCATGATGTTCATGTGTAGAGAAACAGGGAAGGCGGAAAGTCCTAATCCGGAGGCCTAGCAAAGTCATTTGAAGGCTGTCTCCGCGCGGTCGCGCGTGTGGCCCCCTTTTTCTCAAGCACGGCGCTCGGCGCTCCCAACGTAGGCACGCAGCAACGCGCCGGTGCCAAGCAGCCGCCTGCGCTCCAAGCGGTACCGGACTGCTTGCAACGAATTCGTTAGGCATCTTTCACCATCCCCACATGCAAGTGCCCCCCCGTTACCGACATCCCCTGCCAGAGGTCACCATCTCACCAACCCGGGGCGGGAACATACACCACGAAAGCAGGAAGTCATCATTGTTGGCACTTGTCAGGACAAGTTTGAGACTCTGTGTTGCGCGGGTAGAAGTTGCACTTATCGCGCTGGATGTATAATCTCATATTTTGGCGTTCGCAAAGACCAAGGAAAACTCCGGTGCCCGCCTCAGGCCGCCTCGCGTTTAAAAGCGCGTACAGAAATTGTAAATGTAACCGTTACAAGGTGGACCCGTATCCCGAAATTGTCGTCGGGGCTCGCAAAGGTTTAGACCTCTCTCTCGTGCACCTTCATGTATCTTTTTGCATTGCAGTGAAGGGCAGTGACAATGCTGTCATGGTTGCAACTGTGTGGGACAGAGCGGGACACAGCAGCGGGGCCCCACGAACACTCGGGTCGTGTTTCCGGTTCGCCGCCGCCGTACCGCACGGTCGTGTCATTGTGGACTAATGTGCATGCGGGCAATCCATAGGTAGACATTTCTTAATAGACGACACGCTAGGTCTGATGGACTTCGCAAACATGTTCGTCTTGAGCGACGCCCTCTCAAAAACGAAAAAAACCGCTGGAAAACTCGGACGCCAAGCTCGCAACGTATTATAATCCGTAAATCAAGAACTAAATGGTTTGGGAATTCCGCAAACTTTAAGAGTTGCAAAACTGTAGGAGCCCTTTGGGTATCCAGCAGGCAACGTCACGTTCGACTTGGATACGCCTCAATACTGCGAAAACAGATGAAAATCGCTAAATTACGCAGGGATTAGCAGGTCGAAAACAGATAGGTCTAGCAGGCCTAGCAGCAGTTCTTTGCGGGTCTTGCGCTAGCAGGATGTCTAGCACCCCTTCGCAGGACCCCATCAGGCCTAGCAGGCAGCTGATACCCTAGCCGGTTCGCCTGCTAGGGGCCTGATAGGCCTATCTGATACTACCCGGCTCGCATAGGGCGTGAGACACGAATGACAGCCAACACAAAGCCGGCGTGTTCATACTTGGTGCGTGACGCGTGAAGGGGCTATGACGTGTGCTTCAATGCAGAATGAATTGCATGATGCCGCATGATGTTGTAAGCAAATCCCAAAAGGGAACATCCTGGAAAGTCGGGACCAATGCCAGCAGGACTCGGCCCACAAACGCACAAAGCACGAGACCCCCTCGCACCACAACTAATTCGGCAACCCAACAAGGCTAGGAGTGTCGTGACAGTTATCTTTCATGATGTAACCGTTACAAGGTGGACCCGTATCCCGACCGGGTGTTCCAACGGGCCCAGATAGCTCGTAGGCGCCTTATCTCATCAACCCCTACCAAGGACTGCGAACCCATCCTCCATCACCCGCGGGGGTGGGGGGGGTCCATGCAGCCATACCGGCCAACACACCAGGTTACCAGCGCGCCAGGATTGACTCTCCTGGAAACCGCGCCAGAACCGCCGAATTACTTGGTGGCGAGGGAGCCGGGATTCGACCCGCAGGATTGGAACATGTCATGTGCTTGGAAAGGCATGAACGCTGTTACATGCACACGACTTGTGGTGGAGTCCACGCAGGGTGTGCGCCGCAGTAACGCGCCTACAGCCCGGGCTTACTAAGCTTACTAAGCTTACTGGCCCTGCGGCCTGACCTTGCCGGAAAGGCCGCGCTCTCACATGAGCTGTGTTCCCGGGAATGATGCGCGGCCAGTCCGCGGGCAGTGGCGGCTGCGCACTGTAGCTCCTCATAAACCTAGCTGGATGTCGTCAGATTGATCAGACCCGCCAGACTGTATATTGGGCGAGAAGATGGTTGGCTATGTGGCCCGCCCCCATGGCGATGTGGAGGCCGTGTGTTACATCCATTGCGACGCAGCACTCTGTTACGTCGCTTGCAAATGGCAATATGATCAAGCTGTGTAATTGTGACCACGCTTCCAACAGGAAGCGCTCGCCCCAAAGCACCGACTCAGTGAGATGCGATCCGTTCGGCAACCGGACCCAGGGAAACGGAACGTCAGCCATCCACCTGCCGACATTTGGCCCTGCACTGATGCACTTTCTGCACTGATCGACCAACCGCTGCGGCACGACTTGGCACGAACGTCAACGATTCACGATAACCAGACAGCCACCCAACCGTAAGCATACAACCTAGTGGGCGCGGTGTCAAGACAGACGATAGCAGTCTGGTGCGCCTTATGCCGGGGTTTCACCCTAGCAGTGCGTGGTGAGCAGGCTACGACTGAAGGTGTGAGAGGTGTGTGCTGCATGTTCGAACCCCATCTCCGTATGGTGTCCCCGGGCCATAAGTATAGTGGTATGGTCAAGCGAGACGAACGTTCTGAACGAAAACGCATTTGGCCATTCTTGATTGCGAAGTCAATTAGCAGGGTGAAGGTTTACAGTTAGTAGCAAATGCGCAGTATAAATCTCTCAATCATTGTCCCACCTGTACATCACTCGATCTCTCGATGCCTCGTCCCGCGTGTAATTGTATTGTATGTTACATGTGATACTGGCCGTATGACCAATACTGACATGCGTTCCCCACAACGATTTACGTCAAGGCGCGTCATTTTGGGAATGAGCCGTACATGGCCGACAGGGGCCAACTCAAGTTGAAGTGACCCTCAGTGTAACAAAGCTCGGGCCCTATAGGGTCCTCAGTCGTAATACAACTAACAAGTAAGTTAGTAGTCCACAGATTGGTGGTATTGAATAATACCGGTTAGGTTGAAAGATCGGTATTTAACCGATTCAAAATGCAAGCGCCATACGGCACGTGCGAAGTTTGGACGAGCGGCCAAGTAGGCCTCACGTCGTTACACCCAGGGGTAACATGTAGGCCGATCAGCGCTTCTTCATGAAAAGCCAGGATTTCTACGAAATTGAAAAGTATCAGCATTAATCGATCACTCAGATGCAGCTGAAAGTAGTCGTAAACGGACAACCCCGTTCACGTACACATTATTTGTAAACCAGCTACTCGCTATACAGATACATTGAGCTTGCCTATGCAGCAAACAATTCCAATGACAACAGCGTCCTTGCTCACGCGGGTGTGGCTCTGCATACTGGCGATTTGCGCTGGGCTGGCCACGGCGGATCCTTCGCCCAACAGGATAATTGGCCTTTACCATGGTTTTGTTGGTACCGGAAACATGGGCGACGAGCTTTGCTACGCCATCTACGGTCATTTGCTGAAGGAAAGCCTTGTGAGGCTTGGCTACACAGGAATAATACAATTTGAGTACCAGTCAGGCAACGTGGTGTTTCCAGCAGACTGGGATTGGCAGTTCCGCTTTCGTTTGTCACAGTATTCATTCAAGGTGGTAGGAGGTGGCTCATTATTGGAAGCTCCCCGTGTGAGGTGGACCCAAGAGTATGAGGCGGCAGCGCCGGCCAAAGTCCCGATCTACCTCCACGGCACCGGGACCATGTGCCAACGATACCAATACCACCCCTCCAACCTCTTAGCCGTGACTGGACCATTTGTCGGCGGAGGCTATCGGGGCCCCGTGACAGTGGACCTCATGCAGGAATTGGGAAGGCGGAACAATGCGGAAGTGGTCAACTTGCCGATCTTGGGCGACTCGGGCATCCTGGCATCAGAATATTTTCCGCTGGCGTTCACAGAGCTTGTGCAGGCTGTCGACACTGAGAAGATGGCCCAGACGACCCAGGGCATTGTCTGTATCAGTGGGAACATAACGATTGCGGGGATGAGGGTGATCGACATTGTCAAGGCCTGGATGACAAAATACACCATTGTGCTTCTGCCGGTTGACTGGACCGACCGGAAGCACTTCAGAGAGGTGCTGGCTGAGGTCATGAAACCAACACCGGGGGTCTACCAGTGCCCCGCAACCGGGTAATGATCAATCAAGACACGTCCAGCTACGATGTCTGGATGGCACTCCTGCAGCGATGTGACATCACCATCTTGATTCGCCTACATGCCTTAATTGTTGCCACGTCCATTGGTGCACCTGTGCGGGTGCTCCGTGACCATCCCACTGGCTGGACGTCAAAGTTCGAGGATTTTTTAAGAAATACCCATGGTGATGATTGGGAGAGGTACTTCTTAGACAGGAGCTTTAGCGGAAAGGTGGACGATTTGGATGGTCTGATACAGGAAGTGCGGGCAGAGCAAGCCAAATACAAACAGGCGGCACGGCAGGCCATCACTGATACACGCGATAAGCACATTCGCGCCCTCTCAGATTTTATGGATAGGATTATACCGAAAGAGTACCGGTCGTACAAGGATGTTCGTGTCAAGCTTCATCGGTACTGGTCCTACGGTGAGGTTGAGCTCACCTTCTGTTGAGACAGTATCAGCACCGATGCTGTCGCTAAGAAGTTGTTCACAGATCAGGGAAGTTTGGGACTACGTGCGGATTTTGATGGATTTTGATGGAAAGTGTGCGCGTGGGGCTTGTTGATTTACCTCAATCGGAATCATATGTTACGGTTAATAAGGTGATTACATCGGGGCCGATCGTTAAATGAATCCGTTGTTTCCTGTTCGCTACATGGCTACAAGTTTTGCACCTTGGGTCCGCTCTGGTCCGCTAAGCAAGTTGCCACGGAATCCACCGAAGTAGGGGATCAAAGGCAGATTGTGAGGGCTATCCAGCATCATCGGCCAACACAAGGCATATCATATCGGTCGATGGGCACGCGCCTCGAGTATGATTGACACGTTGATGTGCGGGATTGACGAATTGCCTTTGAGAATGTTGCGGGGCGGTAGGTCCCACTTGGGGACAAACAATTCGTGCAGGCGGCCATTAAGCCTAGCGCGGCTCTCAAGTTATAAATGCGCAATTATTTTACTTAGTTTAGAGGCAGATGCTTTGGCAAAGCAATGCGATCACGCTTCACCAGGGCATCACATCCAACTAACACTGATGGCTGTTCGTACATGCAGTACGGCCAGGACACCGTGTTATACAGATGCGCGATTCACCTCTTAGGACTGTGCGAGGGTGCCTTAATAATGAACACCCTGGGGTCAAACGTGAAGCTGCTCGCCAGAGCTGTCGTACAATATAAAGGCAAAGCAGATGTCAGAGGCAATCGTGCAGCAGTCCTGTCCGCCACTGTCAAATAAAGTGACATGCTTGAAGCCCGTACGATGGCGGCCGTACACGGGTCCATCGCGTGGGAGAAGTGGCCCTCAATCGTAGACTCGGTGCCCAAATAGCCGAGAGATTGCTTAAGGCAACGATGAACAAATTCCTACAGCGTGACATCAAGCTATGTAAGTGTGCTCAATTGACGGTAACATTTGCGTCGTTCGCGAACATGACGTGCAACCACGCATGCTATAGGAGACGGAAGGCGTGTCGAGACATTCGACGGGCTCGGGCCTTACCGGTGATGGAGACTGCACAGCATTATCAAGAGTATCCTGATCCGTGAAGGGATACTTGTGTCGGCTCGCTTACCCTCCCTGTCCCTTCCTAGAGCTCATCGGCTCCTTAACGACTTGGGCTTAACTAGCGTGCGTGGATACTGACATGAACCCGAAAATAATCCCCTACTGAGCTTATTACCGAGTGGTACCCTGATTCCAGCCTGGATGGGCCTGGAGAGGCAGAGGAGTTCGTAAAACTCTACGCGAAGCGTCGAGTAGCCTATCAGGAAGGCTAGCAGGTGGAAAGTGATGGCCGTTGGATGGCCAGTAAACAGTGATGACAGGGCATGGTTCAGTATTGCGACGTCTGCAGCGTATAATTCTGGGCTTGCCTCTCACAAACAAACTAACATTCCGAGCCGTACACCGGCTGGGAAGGGGATGCTGATTCACGACAATGTAAATGCTCACTCCGTAATGCCTGAAATAGGAGTCAAGTCATGTCCTACCCGTGGGTGTGGACGGAAGCTTGGCGCGGGTCGCTGACCAACGACCCACAAATGGACGGATAGGGTCATATGCCATATGGCCCTTATCAGAAGCATCGAGTGACGTACATGGGCAATGATTGGGAGATCTATCTTTCTCATTTATGCAGTGTTTTTCGTTTTACAAGAACCAGAAAAAAGCTGGCATTAAGCTGAGGACATTGATGAAAAGCGCACCGCATTTCATGACGAGTTGCAAAACAAAAGCGGGAGGGTCCCAATGGTATGACTGTTTAAGCGGCTGCTGCCATTCATGTCGCAATGCCGTATGATTGTGTGTGTGTGTGTGTGTGTGTGTGTGTGTGTGTGTGTGTGTGTGTGTGTGTGTGTGTGTGTGTGTGTGTGTGTGTGTGTTTTACACTGTGCAGGCCCTGCAATCTGTACCCTTGCTCTCTCCGTCAACTACTGAACTGGTTCCTGGCTCCTTACACAAGGACAGGGTGTTCATCTCGGACCCCTCGCTGCGATCACTCCTTGGGCGTTTCTTTTCCAGGGCGAACCCAAGCGATAAGCAGTCCGGGCTGAGCATTGAGGACTATATATGGTGCTATGGTTGAGGACTATATAGGCGTCGTTGGTGAAGATCGAAAGTGTCAAAATTCCACTGTCGCCGCTGCAAGCGGACAACACATGCCTCTTCTTGAAGTTCTTAATCCTACCAAGCAACCGTACTACTAATAAAATTAAGATAATGGGAATGTCAATATTTTGAAGGCGAGGATGCTGTGAGTCCAGGTGACAATGTGTATTCGGTAGAGTCTATGCTGGAAGGGTCCTTCCTAGCCGTGGTTTCTTTCTTTTCATGAATCTACAAGGAATTTTGTAAAGGTTTTTGTACACTGGCTGTGACAGCGTGTGCTTATTTGTGCAAATATTACGATGATATTGCACCTCGTTGCTTAGAACTCGTTACAATGTAAACAGTTAATCATCCGCTTCTACAAGTCACCCATTCGCCTCATCTGCACAGCAATCGCCAGCGATCGCGATGCATCACGTACGATTGATCTCATCTTCGAACACCAGGCGCCCTCAGTAAAACTGTAACCCAAGTAATTTTACCTTGCTCTTAGGTCGGCCGGTCGCCTCATTCTTGAGGTGCACCATTAAACATGTACTGCCATCATTTTCAGGCAGCGGAAATGTCATGGCTTCAACTTTACCGAGTGATGCCTTGATTTCCCACAAGGTATCGATTGTCAGAGTAGCCAGAGTAGGAGCGCTTGGGTCATAGGCATCAGAGCAGTTCCTGCTGTTAGTGGTGTGTCCTGTAGTGATGGTCACGGTTAGGATTCCCATATCCGTGTACGATTTCAGCAGGTTGATGTGCAGCCTGCCAGCACTGAGGCGTGCTAAATCGTCAGGAATGAGAGCTAGCACGCGGGATGCCCCTGGTTGCGTTGTTATGAATCCATTCTTCTCAGGGACATCACTATAGACCCACCAAGATTTACATGGGCCAACTCTGTGTCTAAAAACCGGCTCCAGATAGGTGAACGAGAGTGTAATGGGTTGCGCATCCAAAAAGAACGCCAGAGACGTGTTGTCAACAACCAAAGGCTCTCTCGGAACATATACCGTCGGCTCCTCATACAGCTGCAGTGTACGGACATGTGTGTAGGCCATACAGATATAATGATGAATGAGCTCTGCCACCAGACTGTGCCCCCACACCCCTGGATGGATGATGTCGCCTCTGTACCACGTGGTATTCCACCATGCTTGAAGAGCTCTTGTCGAGAAGGGGCCAAAGGCATCGACAACTGAAGGCAGCAGGCGTGCACGCACCAAGAAAATTAGCCCGATGCACTCATCAGTACAATGGGTCATGGGTCCACCTTGTAACGGTTACTACTATAATAGGTCAGCAGATCCGCATATGCAGAGTTCAGTATCAATGTCCAATCAACATGAACCGACAATCGAATATCAATGCTGCCCTGGGGTGACCCGTGGGGCCGTGGTGTGAGCAAGCGACAGTATGTGCATGGCCAGCAGTACAAGGCCTGTATAACATGATACATGACGACCACCAACAATTCCATCCAAAGATAACATAACACACGCAGGGTAACACAGTTCTAGACAGGATCCACCCCTGATCCACCCGCCCGCCCCTGATGACCATGTGAGTACTAAGCACGATATGCAGAAACGAAACTTGAAGCTACGCAAGCGCACCTGAAACAATTGGCACGCCGTGATGTTGAGCAATCGGTAGCTGTGCATACATCGCATCTGAAATGCGTTCATAGGGTACTCCTGACCTGTTAAAGAAGAATGGACGTTTACGGAAAAAAAGGAGTGCCAAGCAAACCCGCATACCACACCATTATGTCACTCACCATACCGGTGACCTTCTGCGGGTAGAGGCAACCACCCACATTGCTGCGATGCCAGTGAAGCCCCGGTCGCCGGACTGCGCTGGGGGGGCTGTACGACGTGTTTGTTTTGTAACGAGTGACATCAAAATTTCGGCATCAAGTTGAGCTGGAGCGCGTTCGGCTTCCTGGTTGACGGCTGTCTCCAATATCACCAAATCAACACCCTGGAATGTGTGCTCCTGATGCCCTACTAACATCTCGACCCACATCGCCGGTGTCGTGGACCCTTTACCCATGTTCACAACTTGATGTCGTCCCCTAAAACTGTCGCATGGAAACCGATTGTTCTGTAGGTTCGCGAGTTGCTCTGTCCACCGGGCACTATTAGGCAGCTTGGAGTGGTTCCAATGACCTTCGGTGACGCTGCCACCTGCGTGCAACGGGATCTGGTCTACGCAACACGAAAACTCATACCATGACGACCGTGTCATGGGACAGGACTGCCGGGAATTTGGCCTCACCAGTTGGCCTTAACAGTACCATACAACTATCAGTACCGCTCACCTATTGCAGTGATATTTTAGCATTCATTCCTGCTTAGCTTCCGAAATAATCCAGAAAACATGGCTAGGTCGCCGTGGTTGACTACAGCCTTGGACTTCATAAAATCGGTCAACGGGGAATCGGCCAGGCATTGTTCTGTCCCAAAGAAAATATGGAAAATGGCAAACAATACGATGGCCTTGAATGCGCCTCTGGCCATGGTGAGCCCCTCAGGTATCAAACTCTTTCGGCTGCTACCTGCTAACTTTACTTTGCAAAGGGCAATGCACTACTGTAGTTCGCTGCATTACGACATAAATCATGTGTTAAACAATGTACTGCGACATCTTTTCGCGGTATTACCTGCCAGTCATGCGTTCAGCAGTACCGATGCTCGGATGCTGGTCGCCACCTCGCCTGCTTGCTGGCCCTCACTGAGCAAATAGCGACCGTTTTACACTAAAACCCTAGATCCGAGGGCAGTCGGGACCGTGAGAGGTAAAGCGTATTTAGTGAGAAACCCGCCCGAATTGCGCAATTCCATGATATTTACTAACTGCAACTGAGGGCGAGAACACCAGACGGCTTCCTCCCCGCCATGTGATTCGGCGGGTTTGGCGCAGTTTCCAGGACAGGCAATCCTGGCGCGTTGGTAACGTGATGTGTTGGCCGGTATGGCTGCATGACCCCCCCGCGGGTGGTGGAGGATGGGTGCGCAGTCCTTGGTAGGGGTTGGTGAGATGCGGCGCCTACGAGCTATCTGGGCCCGTTGGAACACCGGTCGGGACTCGGGTCCAGCTTGTAACGGTTACCACCAAAAAAGACGGCCGCGCAACCACTGGTGCGTGATGCAAACACGGGCATGACTATCACGAACTATGGGAACAAAGAACGCAACGGAATATTACCTGATACGGAAGAGACAAGCAGCGACGCATGATGTTCATGTGTAGAGAAACAGGGAAGGCGGAAAGTCCTAATCCGGAGGCCTAGCAAAGTCATTTGAAGGCTGTCTCCGCGCGGTCGCGCGTGTGGCCCCCTTTTTCTCAAGCACGGCGCTCGGCGCTCCCAACGTAGGCACGCAGCAACGCGCCGGTGCCAAGCAGCCGCCTGCGCTCCAAGCGGTACCGGACTGCTTGCAACGAATTCGTTAGGCATCTTTCACCATCCCCACATGCAAGTGCCCCCCCGTTACCGACATCCCCTGCCAGAGGTCACCATCTCACCAACCCGGGGCGGGAACATACACCACGAAAGCAGGAAGTCATCATTGTTGGCACTTGTCAGGACAAGTTTGAGACTTTGTGTTGCGCGGGTAGAAGTTGCACTTATCGCGCTGGATGTATAATCTCATATTTTGGCGTTCGCAAAGACCAAGGAAAACTCCGGTGCCCGCCTCAGGCCGCCTCGCGTTTAAAAGCGCGTACAGAAATTGTAAATGTAACCGTTACAAGGTGGACCCGTATCCCGAAATTGTCGTCGGGGCTCGCAAAGGTTTAGACCTCTCTCTCGTGCACCTTCATGTATCTTTTTGCATTGCAGTGAAGGGCAGTGACAATGCTGTCATGGTTGCAACTGTGTGGGACAGAGCGGGACACAGCAGCGGGGCCCCACGAACACTCGGGTCGTGTTTCCGGTTCGCCGCCGCCGTACCGCACGGTCGTGTCATTGTGGACTAATGTGCATGCGGGCAATCCATAGGTAGACATTTCTTAATAGACGACACGCTAGGTCTGATGGACTTCGCAAACATGTTCGTCTTGAGCGACGCCCTCTCAAACGAAAAAAACCGCTGGAAAACTCGGACGCCAAGCTCGCAACGTATTATAATCCGTAAATCAAGAACTAAATGGTTTGGGAATTCCGCAAACTTTAAGAGTTGCAAAACTGTAGGAGCCCTTTGGGTATCCAGCAGGCAACGTCACGTTTGACTTGGATACGCCTCAATACTGCGAAAACAGATGAAAATCGCTAAATTACGCAGGGATTAGCAGGTCGAAAACAGATAGGTCTAGCAGGCCTAGCAGCAGTTCTTTGCGGGTCTTGCGCTAGCAGGATGTCTAGCACCCCTTCGCAGGACCCTATCAGGCCTAGCAGGCAGCTGATACCCTAGCCGGTTCGCCTGCTAGGGGCCTGATAGGCCTATCTGATACTACCCGGCTCGCATAGGGCGTGACGCGTGAAGGGGCTATGACGTGTGCTTCAATGCAGAATGAATTGCATGATGCCGCATGATGTTGTAGCAAATCCCAAAAGGGAACATCCTGGAAAGTCGGGACCAATGCCAGCAGGACTCGGCCCACAAACGCACAAAGCACGAGACCCCCTCGCACCACAACTAATTCGGCAACCCAACAAGGCTAGGAGTGTCGTGACAGTTATCTTTCATGATGTAACCGTTACAAGGTGGACCCGTATCCCGACCGGGTGTTCCAACGGGCCCAGATAGCTCGTAGGCGCCTTATCTCATCAACCCCTACCAAGGACTGCGAACCCATCCTCCATCACCCGCGGGGGTGGGGGGGGTCCATGCAGCCATACCGGCCAACACACCAGGTTACCAGCGCGCCAGGATTGACTCTCCTGGAAACCGCGCCAGAACCGCCGAATTACTTGGTGGCGAGGGAGCCGGGATTCGACCCGCAGGATTGGAACATGTCATGTGCTTGGAAAGGCATGAACGCTGTTACATGCACACGACTTGTGGTGGAGTCCACGCAGGGTGTGCGCCGCAGTAACGCGCCTACAGCCCGGGCTTAAGCTTACTGGCCCTGCGGCCTGACCTTGCCGGAAAGGCCGCGCTCTCACATGAGCTGTGTTCCCGGGAATGATGCGCGGCCAGTCCGCGGGCAGTGGCGGCTGCGCACTGTAGCTCCTCATAAACCTAGCTGGATGTCGTCAGATTGATCAGACCCGCCAGACTGTGTATTGGGCGAGAAGATGGTTGGCTATGTGGCCCGCCCCCATGGCGATGTGGAGGCCGTGTGTTACATCCATTGCGACGCAGCACTCTGTTACGTCGCTTGCAAATGGCAATATGATCAAGCTGTGTAATTGTGACCACGCTTCCAACAGGAAGCGCTCGCCCCAAAGCACCGACTCAGTGAGATGCGATCCGTTCGGCAACCGGACCCAGGGAAACGGAACGTCAGCCATCCACCTGCCGACATTTGGCCCTGCACTGATGCACTTTCTGCACTGATCGACCAACCGCTGCGGCACGACTTGGCACGAACGTCAACGATTCACGATAACCAGACAGCCACCCAACCGTAAGCATACAACCTAGTGGGCGCGGTGTCAAGACAGACGATAGCAGTCTGGTGCGCCTTATGCCGGGGTTTCACCCTAGCAGTGCGTGGTGAGCAGGCTACGACTGAAGGTGTGAGAGGTGTGTGCTGCATGTTCGAACCCCATCTCCGTATGGTGTCCCCGGGCCATAAGTATAGTGGTATGGTCAAGCGAGACGAACGTTCTGAACGAAAACGCATTTGGCCATTCTTGATTGCGAAGTCAATTAGCAGGGTGAAGGTTTACAGTTAGTAGCAAATGCGCAGTATAAATCTCTCAATCATTGTCCCACCTGTACATCACTCGATCTCTCGATGCCTCGTCCCGCGTGTAATTGTATTGTATGTTACATGTGATACTGGCCGTATGACCAATACTGACATGCGTTCCCCACAACGATTTACGTCAAGGCGCGTCATTTTGGGAATGAGCCGTACATGGCCGACAGGGGCCAACTCAAGTTGAAGTGACCCCCAGTGTAACAAAGCTCGGGCCCTATAGGGTCCTCAGTCGTAATACAACTAACAAGTAAGTTAGTAGTCCACAGATTGGTGGTATTGAATAATACCGGTTAGGTTGAAAGATCGGTATTTAACCGATTCAAAATGCAAGCGCCATACGGCACGTGCGAAGTTTGGACGAGCGGCCAAGTAGGCCTCACGTCGTTACACCCAGGGGTAACATGTAGGCCGATCAGCGCTTCTTCATGAAAAGCCAGGATTTCTACGAAATTGAAAAGTATCAGCATTAATCGATCACTCAGATGCAGCTGAAAGTAGTCGTAAACGGACAACCCCGTTCACGTACACATTATTTGTAAACCAGCTACTCGCTATACAGATACATTGAGCTTGCCTATGCAGCAAACAATTCCAATGACAACAGCGTCCTTGCTCACGCGGGTGTGGCTCTGCATACTGGCGATTTGCGCTGGGCTGGCCACGGCGGATCCTTCGCCCAACAGGATAATTGGCCTTTATCATGGTTTTGTTGGTACCGGAAACATGGGCGACGAGCTTTGCTACGCCATCTACGGTCATTTGCTGAAGGAAAGCCTTGTGAGGCTTGGCTACACAGGAATAATACAATTTGAGTACCAGTCAGGCAACGTGGTGTTTCCAGCAGACTGGGATTGGCAGTTCCGCTTTCGTTTGTCACAGTATTCATTCAAGGTGGTAGGAGGTGGCTCATTACTGGAAGCTCCCCGTGTGAGGTGGACCCAAGAGTATGAGGCGGCAGCGCCGGCCAAAGTCCCGATCTACCTCCACGGCACCGGGACCATGTGTCAACGATACCAATACCACCCCTCCAACCTCTTAGCCGTGACTGGACCATTTGTCGGCGGAGGCTATCGGGGCCCCGTGACAGTGGACCTCATGCAGGAATTGGGAAGGCGGAACAATGCGGAAGTGGTCAACTTGCCGATCTTGGGTGACTCGGGCATCCTGGCATCAGAATATTTTCCGCTGGCGTTCACAGAGCTTGTGCAGGCTGTCGACACTGAGAAGATGGCCCAGACGACCCAGGGCATTGTCTGTATCAGTGGGAACATAACGATTGCGGGGATGAGGGTGATCGACATTGTCAAGGCCTGGATGACAAAATACACCATTGTGCTTCTGCCGGTTGACTGGACCGACCGGAAGCACTTCAGAGAGGTGCTGGCTGAGGTCATGAAACCAACACCGGGGGGTCTACCAGTGCCCCGCAACCGGGTAATGATCAATCAAGACACGTCCAGCTACGATGTCTGGATGGCACTCCTGCAGCGATGTGACATCACCATCTTGATTCGCCTACATGCCTTAATTGTTGCCACGTCCATTGGTGCACCTGTGCGGGTGCTCCGTGACCATCCCACTGGCTGGACGTCAAAGTTCGAGGATTTTTTAAGAAATACCCATGGTGATGATTGGGAGAGGTACTTCTTAGACAGGAGCTTTAGCGGAAAGGTGGACGATTTGGATGGTCTGATACAGGAAGTGCGGGCAGAGCAAGCCAAATACAAACAGGCGGCACGGCAGGCCATCACTGATACACGCGATAAGCACATTCGCGCCCTCTCAGATTTTATGGATAGGATTATACCGAAAGAGTACCGGTCGTACAAGGATGTTCGTGTCAAGCTTCATCGGTACTGGTCCTACGGTGAGGTTGAGCTCACCTTCTGTTGAGACAGTATCAGCACCGATGCTGTCGCTAAGAAGTTGTTCACAGATCAGGGAAGTTTGGGACTACGTGCGGATTTTGATGGATTTTGATGGAAAGTGTGCGCGTGGGGCTTGTTGATTTACCTCAATCGGAATCATATGTTACGGTTAATAAGGTGATTACATCGGGGCCGATCGTTAAATGAATCCGTTGTTTCCTGTTCGCTACATGGCTACAAGTTTTGCACCTTGGGTCCGCTCTGGTCCGCTAAGCAAGTTGCCACGGAATCCACCGAAGTAGGGGATCAAAGGCAGATTGTGAGGGCTATCCAGCATCATCGGCCAACACAAGGCATATCATATCGGTCGATGGGCACGCGCCTCGAGTATGATTAGGCATCCAACAACTGATGAGCATTATGGATCAACACGTTGATGTGCGGGATTGACGAATTGCCTTTGAGAATGTTGCGGGGCGGTAGGTCCCACTTGGGGACAAACAATTCGTGCAGGCGGCCATTAAGCCTAGCGCGGCTCTCAAGTTATAAATGCGCAATTATTTTACTTAGTTTAGAGGCAGATGCTTTGGCAAAGCAATGCGATCACGCTTCACCAGGGCATCACATCCAACTAACACTGATGGCTGTTCGTACATGCAGTACGGCCAGGACACCGTGTTATACAGATGCGCGATTCACCTCTTAGGACTGTGCGAGGGTGCCTTAATAATGAACACCCTGGGGTCAAACGTGAAGCTGCTCGCCAGAGCTGTCGTACAATATAAAGGCAAAGCAGATGTCAGAGGCAATCGTGCAGCAGTCCTGTCCGCCACTGTCAAATAAAGTGACATGCTTGAAGCCCGTACGATGGCGGCCGTACACGGGTCCATCGCGTGGGAGAAGTGGCCCTCAATCGTAGACTCGGTGCCCAAATAGCCGAGAGATTGCTTAAGGCAACGATGAACAAATTCCTACAGCGTGACATCAAGCTATGTAAGTGTGCTCAATTGACGGTAACATTTGCGTCGTTCGCGAACATGACGTGCAACCACGCATGCTATAGGAGACGGAAGGCGTGTCGAGACATTCGACGGGCTCGGGCCTTACCGGTGATGGAGACTGCACAGCATTATCAAGAGTATCCTGATCCGTGAAGGGATACTTGTGTCGGCTCGCTTACCCTCCCTGTCCCTTCCTAGAGCTCATCGGCTCCTTAACGACTTGGGCTTAACTAGCGTGCGTGGATACTGACATGAACCCGAAAATAATCCCCTACTGAGCTTATTACCGAGTGGTACCCTGATTCCAGCCTGGATGGGCCTGGAGAGGCAGAGGAGTTCGTAAAACTCTACGCGAAGCGTCGAGTAGCCTATCAGGAAGGCTAGCAGGTGGAAAGTGATGGCCGTTGGATGGCCAGTAAACAGTGATGACAGGGCATGGTTCAGTATTGCGACGTCTGCAGCGTATAATTCTGGGCTTGCCTCTCACAAACAAACTAACATTCCGAGCCGTACACCGGCTGGGAAGGGGATGCTGATTCACGACAATGTAAATGCTCACTCCGTAATGCCTGAAATAGGAGTCAAGTCATGTCCTACCCGTGGGTGTGGACGGAAGCTTGGCGCGGGTCGCTGACCAACGACCCACAAATGGACGGATAGGGTCATATGCCATATGGCCCTTATCAGAAGCATCGAGTGACGTACATGGGCAATGATTGGGAGATCTATCTTTCTCATTTATGCAGTGTTTTTCGTTTTACAAGAACCAGAAAAAAGCTGGCATTAAGCTGAGGACATTGATGAAAAGCGCACCGCATTTCATGACGAGTTGCAAAACAAAAGCAGGAGGGTCCCAATGGTATGACTGTTTAAGCGGCTGCTGCCATTCATGCCGCACCCCCAGTGACTCCAAACAAAACCGGGTGAAGCGCCTGCGGGCTGACTCGTATGTCGCGGCCGAGCTCTCAGCCACAGCGCTACTGGCGAGCGAGACGAGGCGACCCGCGATGTCGCAGGCCCCAGCCATCACCGCCGACCGTGTGACGCCTGCTGCCCGAAGTACGCAGGCCGGGCACCGAAACCAGCCCCCCGGGTAGGCCCCCGGGCTTAAATCAAATCGAGGCATCGGCGGTGAGCCGCCGCCAGACAGCCCTCACAGCGGACGTCCGTAGCTCGGCAACGCCGGCCGCAGCCCACACACGTGTCGGGCCCACCCTCGCCAGATCCTGTCGCAACTGGGCGGGGCATGGCATCGTCAGTTCAGACGAAGCACCAGCAGATCGTAGGCCGCCGGGTCCGCCTCGGCACCCCAGGGCCACAGGCAGTGCGACCGCCCCTTCTCTAACACGGTCAGCACGCGGAACGAGCCACCCCCATGACCACTGCCCCGCACAAACTGCCTGAACCACGTCCGCTCCGGCCAGTGTGGGACCACGACTGTCGCCCGCGTGCTGCGATTTAGCCGGTAAGCTGCCTCCAACTCGCCGAGCACCTCGCCGATCAAGGTCTTTGGTGGGAAGGCCCACAGCACCTTGCCGGCAAGTTGCGCCGCCTGCCCCAAGACTGAGTTGTCCGGGCTGAAGAAGGTAGTGCAGCCCGCCTGGGCGTTCAGCCCCAGCACATCGCAGCAGCAGTCGACCGAGGGTGCGTAGACGCCACCCACCAGTGACTGGAACGTACGCGGCTTGAGCCGCAGGTTCAGGGCCCGCGCCTGCTCCAGCTGCCGGCTGAGGCGGTCCGCACGCACATTGTCCACCCCGGCGATGTGCTCAGCCCGCACTTCAAACTGGTAGCGGATGGCCAGCTCCGCCAGGCTCCGACTGATCTGCCGGCCGTCCTTGACCCGCGTCGACCCGTGATTGATGGCGGCCACCGCCTGGGTGTTGTCACAACGGACGAGGACGCGGCGGCCAGCCAGTCGGGGCGCCCAGGTCTCGAGGGCGCGGAGAACGGCGGACAGCTCTAGCCACGCGATGTGTAGGCTGCGCTCGGCTGGGGCCCATACCCCCTGCATTTCGGCTCTGTCCCAAGCAGCTCCAAAGCCGGCGCCACTGGCGTCGGTGAAGATGGTTGCTGCCTCCGCTCCCGCAAACTCCCCCCTCACCAAGTCCAGGTCGGCCACCGTGCAGCGCTTGACCCCATCCCAGACGGACGAGTCGCTGCGCAGCACGTCCCACCAGAACTGCAGATCGTCCACGGCGCCGCCATTGAGCCGCAAGGACGGTGGTGGTGACCGCACGGAAAAGAGGCTGTCGTACAGTCCTTGTAGGAAGACGTTGCCCCAGCGGCACGCCCGTGCCAGGAAGGTTAGGCGCCCCGCCACCGCCTCGACGTCGGAGCGGGGGACCGGACCGACCAGCGCAGCGTCGAGCAGTGCCCGTACCTCCAATGCGTAGCGGCAGCGTTTGTCCGGCGCAATCTGCATCTCCATCCGGACCGTGTCGAAGAGCATGCCCAGGAACTCCAGCTGCTGCAACGGTGTGTCGCGGCCTTTGTCCTTGCGGAGTTTCCACTCCAGCCCCAGCTCAGCGCCCACCTCGTCCAGCACCGCGAACGCGCCCTGCACGTCGGCATGTGTCGCCCCCATGATCATGAAGTCATCCACATAGACGAAAATCTGTGCCTTGAGGCCCTGCCGGTCGCACTCTCGCTGGAAGATGTCGGCCGCGGCCGTGGTGAGCTCAACGAATATGGCGGGGCTCTGGCTCGCACCAAAGGGCAGGCCAACCCACCGCTGCAGCGCTTTGGTGGTGGGGTGTCGGAAGGCCATGAAGCGGCGGGCGTTGGGGGTCAGCTTGACGTGGTGGAAGCCATTAGCCAGGTCCCGTTTGCCGAGAAACCCGCCCCGGGGTAGGTGCTGTAGCAGGGTTGCCAGGTCTGGCAAAGGGCACGGCAGCTTGACCATGCAATCGTTGACACCGGAGCGGGACGGGTCAGTGATGGGCCGGATGCTGCCGTCGGGCTTGAGCACTACGTGCAATGGGTTGACGACAGCTGCGAAGGCGTCCTCCGTGCCGTGGCAGTGTGGGTCGTACTGTTCCGTGACACCGCTCCGTAGCAGGGCGTCGAAGTGAGACTCCATTTCCGCCATGTGCGGGTGAAGGGACGGGTAGTTTTGGAGGTGGTGAGAGGCCGCAGGGACGGTGTGAAACCGCCAATCGGCCTCGTTGCGTGTCGCGGGAGTGTTGATCCCATACTTGAGCCACGCGGCGGTGTTGAGCTAGGAGCCGGACAGCCCAAACCAGGGACGGTCCGGCGGGGGCGGCGGCCGCGCCAGCACGCCGCAGACACCCGCCGTCGCCACCAACGCCGACGCCCGTTCCCCACACCCAGGGTTCTCGACTTCGGCCTCGGCGACCCGCGCCGGCTCGACCACAGCAGGGTCCCACCTGACACCTGAAGCCAAGGCCACCACCCAAACACAAAACAAACGCTCCTTAACCCCGAGGAGGGGGCCTGATAACGACAGGCGGCGTACCCACCACGCCGGTGAGCGAGCAGCTCCTATTAACCCGGAGTCAGGGCTGCCCTCCAACCGGGCGGATTACAAAAGGGGCCTTCTCAACCACACGAAGGCAATCACACCCCCACGGTCCCGCCTAGGACTCGTTTCTCACCTGGTGGGGCAAGGTCCCCACCCGTCTGTGCGCCGGCGACCGCCGCTACTGACCGCCCGGCGCAGGGGGGTTTTGCGGCGGTCGCCGGCGCGGCCACGCCCTAGCGAGGCCCCCGGCGGCGGCCCTGGGCGACCATCCGCCTGGCCTTCGCCATGGCGTCGACCTTCTCCTGAGCGGACATCTCCTGCAGCTTCGGGCAGTCGCGGAACTGGTGCCCGGCGCCCTTGCAGATGTAGCACTTGCCCACCCCGCCGTCGCTGTCCTCGCTGTCGCTGCCGTTGGCAGTGAACACAGCTCGAGGCCGCTTAGGTGGAGGGTCGGCGCGCGCCGATGTGGTGCGGTTGCCGAGCAGCGTATTGGCCACATGACCCAGCTGTTCGGACGACAGTGAGGCCAGGCTGCTGACGAGGCCGGCGCCGCGCTGGTCGCCGTCTTTTGCGAGGCGGACCGCCTCACGAAAGGGGACGATCTTGGCCATGTCGTTCAGCTCCTTACGCGCGGCGTGCGCCTCAGCCACTGTCCGGAACGCGCTGGTAGCCTGGGCGTATAGCTGAGCCTGCACGGCCAGCGAATCTGCGCGTTCTGCCTCCAGGGCCGCGGCTTGAGCCGCCACCATGTTGCTGTTAATCAAGCGATTCGCCTGGCAGTTGAACGCCGCCTGGTTGGATGCGGTTTGCTGGATGCCCGCCGCTTTGAGCCAGCCCCCGATGCCGGGCAGCTGAGCGGCAGCGTCCTCCAAGTCTGCCGACGCTCCCAGCATGCCGGCGAACGGACCTAGTCCGCCGGCGCCAACTGACGAGTTGCTTAATCCGGCGGCCCCGAGGCCGCCGAAGACGGGAACCATGCCGCTCGTGAGAGCCCCGGGTCGGAAAACCGGGCCTGTATTGCCGTACAACCCCACTGGCATGAGCGGCGGCGGCGCTGTGGGTCCAAGAGGGTTGCCGCTGGGTCGAGGTACCACCGCGGTGGGTTGCTGCCGGATGGGGGGTTGTGGCCGCGGTGAGGCTGCATGGCGGCCTGTACGTGTGGCCAGCCCACGGAGGCCCACCACCTCTGGGTCGACAAGCACTTCTTGTGTCAGCCGGCCGAAGTCGCCCGCATCGATGGCGTCCTCGATATCGGCCTGGTCTGCCTCCACATGGTCGTCACGGGTGCCCGCCCGCCGCTGTACCACCGATCTGCGGGGCTGCTGTTGCCGCTGTCGTCCCTGCTGCCGCTGTTGCGAAAACAAAGGCCTCCGAATAACGCGAGCACGTCTGTCTGTCCACACTGCTCTAGAGGTCAGAGTACGTTAATCTCGCTAATTTGTAGCGCCAAGGCTCCTCACGTGAAGTGCAAGGCGCGACGTCTAAACCGGCAACAATGTACCGCTCAACCCAGCGCGGCTCGCAAGCGGTGGTCACAGTACGGCCCATCCTCTGCCGTACCCGTACCAAAGCACCCCTCCAGGCATGGGCGGCACCGGTCACCGCGGCACCCGGAAAAGTGACCACACAAAAGTTACGTTCTTTAAAAAGGTCGGACATACTCATTGGCGACTTGAGCTTCGACAATTTTATAGTTTGGTTCGCAAATGCGGGGATCCGCAGCCGGCGACAGCCATCCTCCCCCACCACTACTTCGCCGACCCGCGGGCCGCAGTGCAACGCAGCGCGCACGACTTCTTCAAACTTCTCGAGCTGCTCAGAGACGCCGGCTGCTGCCGAGTGGTCTCTGCCCAAAGCTCCCACTGGGGACGTCACTTGATCTGTCTCTGGGCGCTGTTGCTTTCGCTGCATCTGAGCATCCATGTCTGCACAGGACGCTGTGTGCTGACTACAGCAGCAAACAAACAATTGCCTATTGTTTTTGTAAGAACTTGTAGGCCCGCGGCAGCCTTATATACAGCAGCATTGAAGCCATCGTCGTGGTCGGCGCAAGTTCGCGTCTTCTTTTGTGGTTTTGAATTTTTCACTTGATAGAGCAAATGTTACGTTGTACTACTTTGTCGCTTTTGTGCTCCATTGATCGCGAATTTGCGATATCGTCTCCGTTACGGCATTTTGCTCATTTGTGCACGGTTTGCGCTGCTGTCAAAACTACCATACATTTTGCATAAACATTTGATAGCTGGTGCTTCCAAAGTTAAAGAACGTAACTTTTGTGTGGTCACTTTTCCGGGTGCCGCGGTGACCGGTGCCGCCCATGCCTGGTAGGCCAAAGCCCGGCTGTCAACTCGTCTGCAAACCATATTTTCGGATTAACCTAAAATCTAATATACGACAAGTACAACATGTAACATACATACATCTTGAAACACGGTCTTCACTGACAGTCGACTTACTATTAAATGACCAGTGTCAAATTCTGCTTATATTGTTGTTTTTTATTTCATATTTTGCAGTGCTAGCTATTGCACTTGCGCACTCAAGGAAATGACAGATTCTGCGAAAACAAATAATGCCTCCAAGGACTTCTATATTCAGGCCGCGATAACCTACGGGTAATGTTTTCGTGTTGGGTCAAGTTCCTTGTTCGATCGACGCTTGACAGTGCCGGATATGGGACTCTGCAGGTACATAGCCCTATGGATCTTCCTATCTGCACTGGTCATTATGGTCAACAAATACGTGCTGTCATACGCTGGCTTCCCGTTTCCCATAACGCTCACCCTCACGCACATGGGCTTCTGTTCGACGCTCGCTTTCCTTCTCGTCAAAGGAGGTGTTGTCAAAACTTCAGATATGGACGTAAAGACTTACTGCAGGTAAGGTAGCTGCCCACTCAAGCCTGTGGTTGCAACTGAAAGTTGTTATGCAGTGGTCTCAGTTGCGGATCAATCTTGACCCTTGAGCGGAACCCTTCTTCAGGAATGTTCTTCCCATTGCAGCCCTCTTTTCTGGGACACTTTGGATGGGCAATGCCGCATACCTGTACCTCTCGGTTGCGTTCATCCAAATGCTGAAGGTGCGGCGTCTGCTCTCAGCAGCGGCTTGCGATTCATGTGCAGCTCAAATTTGACTACGCATCCTCCCTGCTAACGCCGATGCCCAATGCGGGTCAGCGGCCCACCTCCCCCGCCCAGCCCTCTGCCAGATAATTTGCAACTTAGAACCCAGAACCCCCTAGATGTCAATTTAGACCCACAGTCCCCCTTCCCTGATGGGCACCTGCGCCCCACCATCGCCACCACAGGCCACCATGCCCATCACCGTCTTTGTGGTGGGAGTGAGTCTGGGAACGGAGAAGTACTCGCTGCTGTACGCCCTCAACATGGTCGTTGTGGCGGTTGGCGTTGGGGCCGCGTCGTACGGTGGGTGCGATGCGGGCGGGTGGGTTTCCGAAGGACAGGACCATCGCTGTGGCAGTTGTGCCCCCTGTTGGCTGAACCCCCAGACTGTGCGTGTCGACCGGAGGTCCCGCCATCGGTTTGCACCTGCCTGGTCGTACGGAAAGAGTACTGATACTCGATACCAATTGTAACACAGCGCGGCCAAAGGCTTCTCGAGATGCTGTGCAGGGTCATTGTTAGGGACTTCTACTGTAACCCAGCGTTACATACCCCATGGGGGCATATTCCTGACCGCTCCACTCCTGCGCCTTCCTGGCTGTATGCTCTGGGCAAACCATGTGCGTCCACCATCATCATCATCATCATCATCATCATCATCATCATCACCACCACCACCAGTCGCTCACGCGAACTGCTCGCACCCCGCCGTGCAGGTGAGATCAACTTCAACATGGTGGGGTTCATCTTCCAGGCCGGGTCCATCATCTCGGAGTCCTTCAGGCTGTGCCTCATCCAGATCCTGCTGCAGGTGCGTGTCGTATATGTGAACGAACGACTGACGACAACCGATTTGGACGTGATTTGGGCGACGTGATCTGGGCGACGCGGCTGGGCTCGGTGTTGGCGGGGTCGGTACCGCAGAGCAGTGGTGGCCTACAGGGGCTCTGGGTTTAGACAAAGCGATCTACCCGACCCGAGACGGTTGCGAGGAAGAGCAGTGACGTCAAGTAGTTTCTGTATGAATGAGGACGGTGCAGAGGGTTGCAGAAAGACAAAAGACGTGTCTATCCTTTTGTGCGGGCATGGGTCGGTCCTCGCGGCGGTGTAGGTGATATGCGAAAGGCATGGCCACGCCGTGCAGACGGCAAAAACATGTACCCAACATCGCAATGTCATGGCAGGCAGGCCATACTCGCCTGCGATTGGTACACAAACCCTGAAAGAGCAGTTCGGCGGCAGATGGCCCTCCCCAGCTTCGCGACACGGAGACCACGTCGGACCGAAAATGTCGACAGCTCATCACCCCAACCCCCCAACCCCGTCCGGACCCTAACATACGTCTGACACCCAGGCCAGTGGCATTAAGCTGAACCCCGTCACGACGCTCTACTACGTGGCGCCCGCCTGCTTCGCCTTCCTGTGCATCCCCTTCACCTTCCTGGAGCTCCCCCGCATCCTGCACCCGGACCGGGTGACCCTGGAGGAGGAGCAGGCGGCGGTGGGCTTCCCCCTGGGGTGGCTGCTGCTCAGCGCGACAGGAGCATTCGGTGAGGTTCCGTCCGTCGCGCTGGGGCGTGCCTTGCCGTATAGACGAGCGACGAAAGGAGGAGTGGTGCTCCTCAGCGTGACCAGCTCCCCAGTCAATGGAGGGCTTTTGTGTGCATGTGTGTGTATTTAGGCAGACAGAGTAGGAGTGCGGGACATGCAAGGGGCACAGCTAAGCCCGGGCAATTCCCCATATGCCACCAAACCGTCCCCACCCCAACCCATAAAGCAATTGGAAGGATACACAGTCAGGCTGAGGGCGTATGACGAGCGGCGTAGGTCGGCACATGTCGGCAGGCTGTCGGAGTAGGACACACGCCATACTGCTGTGAATGCGTGTGGGCGACGCTGACCGGCGTAGACCCACCTGCGAGCGAATTACGCCTGTAGTCAGCGTCGCCGCTACCGAAAAACAAACAATGCAGTTCACATGACCATGAAAGCGAGCAAAATACGTGCGAACTCGGGCAGCAGCAAAGGGAAGGATCAAGCACAAAATCAGGCAATTCAGGGTAATTATGCATCAATGGGGGCCCGACGCAGGACGAGCAGCGGCAAGCAAGCAGAAAATTCACACAGGCTCAAACATGAGCAAACCGTGTGTGTGCATGTGTGTGGGAATGGCAAATGAGCCGCGAGAGGGGTTCCTACTCCCTAGGTGGAGTCGGGCGGGGGCGTGGGGGACCAGCGAGGTTGGAGGCATCAGCAGCTGCTGCTGCACGAGCCGCGCTGTATAAGCGATCCCTTGGCAGGACCTCTGCATGGTGCCCTCGGGAACCCATATGGCACATCGCATCTACCGGCGGCCGCCCGGGTGAGCTCCGACCCTGTCGAGCATCTGCGGGCCCGGCCTCCTCCCCCATCCCCATGCACACACGCTTGTTCAAGTTTGGGCCTTTCCCCTCCCCCATTCCCCGCCCCCCCCCCCACACACATACACACGGAGACAGTCCAGCTTCCTCCCGGCCCAGCTTCCTCCCACAAACACGCAGACCCGCGCCAAGCCCACTGCCTTCTCCCCTCTTGTCCGCAGCGCTCAACATGTCGGTGTTTTTGCTGATCGGTCGCAGCTCCGCCCTCACCATGAACATCGCCGGGGTGGTCAAGGACTGGATGCTGATCGGTCTGTCGGTGCTGCTGTACCAGTGAGCCAGCTCAGGGTTGGTTGGGGCGAAACGGGACAACGACTACACAATCACTGCTTTTTCGCGATTTCGCTATCTTTATTGGCAAAAAGGGGGGACGGGGCCGAGAGTTTCTCCCCGTGCGCAGGTCGCCCAATCCAAGGGGGGTCCGCACACCCATACTGCACCCATATGACCAGGAGGGTCCGCGCACCCATATGGGTGCACCCGCAGCTTGTTGCGACGGAAATGTGGAGTATCCAGGTCCTGGAGAAGAGCGGCGCCGCAGCCAGGCTTTGACTGGTCCCACCCAGCATCCCATCTGACTCGCTTTGCCCTGTCCTTGCCCCCCCCCCCGCACGTCCCTGGCAGTTCGCCTGTGGGCGGTCTGCAGTTGTTTGGCTATGGCATCGCCTTCCTGGGTGTCTGCTGGTACAACTACCAGAAGATGCAGGTACGTACCGTTCCTACTGCACGTGCAAATCAATGGTCTGCCAGTCGAACGATTGTTTGCGTGATGTGCAGGGCGCGCTGCTTGACGAGTGTGTTCCATATACTAAGGTTTTTTGTATTTGTGTGTGCACGTATGTATGTACCATGTATGGTTTGGGAAATGTGGGTGAGGTGCGGGATGAGGGTGCTTTGCAACCCATCCCGCCGCATGTGTGCGCCATAATGGCCATTATGGCCACCAGCGCTGCCCACCTGTCTGTCTCCCCCCCTGGACCCACGAGTGCTTCCCCTGGAGGCCCTTTCACCGCGGGATGGCGGCCAGTTAGCCACTCCTGACCGCCGCTCTCTTTCCTCCGCTGCGACAGGGGATGCAGCACAATGTGACCGCCAAGGCGGCCGGCGGTGCAGCCGCAGAGGCGGAGAGCAAGCCGCTCCTGTCGGAAGGCTCTGCGAGCACGAACGGCGGCAAGACGGGGGCGGACAAGGCCTAAGGAGGCGCGTCGGCGGTTGTTTGTTCGGCGGATGACTGACTGACCCCCGTTTGCGCGAATCAGTTGCGGAGCGGCATTTCATTCTTGCCTCTTTCATCTCTTGTTCTTGCGACACCTTCTGGAGGAGGGTGATGTCGCGAGCGCTGAGGTCGGATCTCTCTGGACAGGCCCTGCCTGCGCGGCCAAAGCGCTCCAGCTTCGTTGAGGCTGCGTGATGAGGGGTGGTGTACCGGCTTGGCGGTGCGGACGGTGCGGTCCTGGTCGTGACCAGCATTGCATTGCACCGCATTGCACCAGGTGGCGGCGCTGCTCGCTACGCGGCGGCGGTGCACCAGTGCCATCACCACGAGCAGCAGCAGCAAGGCATGCATGCGTCTTCTTCACTGTGCGCTTCATAAGCAGTCAGTCTTGAATGCATTGCGAGATGCAGGTCTCATTCCTTCGTGAGTGGCGTCCAGCCAGGAGCTCGGATGGGGACTGAGGGGGGATTGCACGGCAGGGGAGTGCGGTGGAAGTGATAGCGGGTTTACAAAACAAAAGGAAGTGGGAGGGAGTGTTTTCTGGGGCCGCCACCGGCAGAAGGGGGAAGGAGTCAAGGGAACGCACGAAGGACGGACGGGGAGGGTTCAGGCGTCCCTGGGGCATCAGGTTCAAGCAGGGTCGTGGGGGAACCCTTGGCTAGGGGTACGGTGGGGTCCGTATTTCGTGCGGACCGATGGTACGAGTGTTGAGGCCACCGGAAGGTTGGCACATGCAGACGTGGCTGAAGGAGGGGGCCTCAGCCCCGAAACCACGTTTTTCGTCTGGGGTACCGTACGACATTGGCTGGTGTACAAGTCGGCTCCCACCCACGGCGTGTGAACCTGGGAAAGGGCAGGGAGCTGACAGACCCGGGCACGTGGACTCGGGGCGGGGTGTTGTATGCGCGGTGTGAGGCCTGCGGCCGGACGTGAGCCACTCGCTTCATAGAGGGACAGGTCCGAGTAGGGCACTGCAGGACGCCAGCTGCACCAAGCCAAGGAGGGCGGCCTTGCTGCGTCGCTGGCAGGCCGCTGCTCGACTGCTTCTCCACTACAAAAGGAGGGACCAGGGCCACGTGACGGGATGTGCCATTAGAGGGCAGGGGGGTGAGGTTAGTTATATGGTGGGGGCTCTCCCCTGTAGATAAAGGCCAGCTTTGAATAATTAAGCAGCTTCGTCGCAAGATCAAAGTGACGAATTCTCGGCAGCTTCTCGTCGTATAACCGTTTAACTGTCGCTGTAACCGCTTAACTGCCGTTCATTTGCACGCGCGCTGTCCGGAGTAGTTCTGTTGTTTACGGCGTAAAGTACGCGTCCCAGATACGGGGGACGTCAACGCCTAGGGCGTCACAAGTAGCCACCCTGGCAACGTGCTGCACTTCGCTGCCTCGGCACAATTCGAATGTCAAGCAGCGTCATCTGAGTGCGCACGGAAAACAGCAGCGGTGATCTTGCGCTCTTACAACAGCAATGCCAGGAATGCTACCGTACAACATACAGTCCCCGGCACTGATTGCACCGAGCGGCTTGAATTCCTTGGCATAATTACCGCAAGCTTCCTACAAATCCCTTGTTCACGCTAGGGTAATGTGAAGGACTCCATTATGGAGCCGTTGAGATATTGGCAGGATTGCGGCGATGTAGTCCTTCATTACTTCGCAGCCGCGGCGGAATTCGATTGTTAAGCAGCATCGTTTATGCATAAGTGCGCACATGAAGCACCACCGGTTAACTTGCGCTCATACAGCATCAATGCTCTCGTTCATGCAGCCCTAGGCCACGCTAGCTGCACCGAGGACCTTAAATTTCTTGAGGTTTTTGACGGTTCCTAAAAATGTCTTCTCACGCGAGAATGAGTCGTTGTTTGTATCCATTTCGGTAATGGCACGAAAGCTGCGCCGTTCCTGCTGTGCACCGTCGTCACAGAATAAATGTATCCAAACAAGAACGGTGACGCATGGTCAGACCTCTTCAGAACTGGTCCCCAAAAAAAAGAAGACCCTGGTCTCTGCCTTACCGGCCGTTTCATACGAACTCAAAACGCCCCGTGCTGCGGTGACATGTCGGACTGAGCTCGATCATCTGCTGGACCGATGTCCTGACAACGGTATAGTCGCGGACGTTAACTTCTGCACTGTGCGGGGCAAACGCTTGTGCGGCCCGCACCGCCCATGCCGCCTCCCGGAAATTGCTTCACAGCTGGTGGGATCTTGTCGCAACGTCGCGCGCAGAAGGGTCGTTGCGGGCAGGTGACATCAGTCCTGACCTCTCACACGGCCAGCGCACCGGCGACAGCCAAAGAGTTGGCCGCTGTGCCCCAGCCAGGACCGCTGCCAGCCGTGTCAGCATTGGCAGCCATGCCAGCTCGAACATCTACATGCATCCGATGGCAACCCACCTGCCCCAACACAAACGCTGGCACCACGCATGCGTACGGATTCATTGCGGCACGTCTCCTGCAGCCACACGCAGTGAACGCAGCCATCAGCCATTGTACGGTCCCCTCGCAGTGGACCACCCACATTTTCGCAGGCCGAGAAGCAGCCCCCATGCGTTCCGTTCGTTCCTGTACGCTTGCTCGGCATACCGGCGTGAGTCTGCAGCAGGGTTCATTTCCCTTTACTACTGTTCGTTGCATGCAACCCTCGGGGGGCTTGGGTCCCCCCTTCCCCATTGCTGTTCTCTATGCCGCGGTCATGCCGCCCACTGCAAGATTCCTGGCCTTGAGCATTGCCAACAATCCCCTTCTGCAGCAGTTTCGTTGTGCAGCCGAGCTTGCGTCACCCGCGCTCCCACAGCGGGGCTTCCCTTTCTCAATCCCACCGCCATCGCAGGCTTTGCATCCGACACAGCGGCTCTTGGACCGCTGCTCCTTGCAAGAACCACCTTGCCAGCAGTTTGTTGGGCCTCGTAGTGCCTGTATCCGTTCCTGCCAGCTCCGTTGCTGACATCTCAGCTGCCAGCTTGCACACCTTCACCGTATGCACCTTGGTGCCGAGGTGCTCGGCCCTGGCCGTTACCGTATCCGCTTCCGCAAATGGCCATGTGGCATCTCAGGCCTCGGACTGCAAGGTGTTGTCTGCTGAGTGGATACTGTTCCCAAACCTTTTCCCGTTTGGTGCGGGTGCGTTCAGGTGCATTTGGGGATGCTCCAGTCCTCCTGCTAGAAGCTATGTTCTCAATCCAACTCCACAAAAAATTCACCAAAAAGCTGCTTCACCTGAAACACCCCGTGTTTTACTCAAAGTAACCTCGCCGTAACCTCGCCGACTCCGAGTCCCGAACAGTTAAGCCCCGGAGCAGGAAGGCAGAGCCGAGCAGTGCACATCAGAGGCGGACCGCACCCCCCCCCCGAAATCCAACTACGAGCTTTTTAACTGCAACAACTTACATACACGCTATTGGAGCTGGAATTACCGCGGCGGATTTAGATTGTACTCATTCCAATTACCAGACGCAAAGCGCCCGGTATTGATATTTATTAGGATTCACGGTTACAAGGGGGACCAACAACCAAGTTGATCGCTCGCCGTACAGGCGTAGACGGACTGTTCATCCTACCCCAGGGGCATGCCCGTTAGATACAAATACAATGACCGACCTGTACGGCACGACGCATAGACATTTGGCTCCGGGACAGCGAGTCGACCGCTACTGATTGCATCGTTGAATAGAGGGAGTGATTTTCTTTTTATTGATCTTCTAACGGTCATTCACGTTTTTTGTGGCTGTCCGCCGCTTGAAACGGTCCCCAACCTCCGTTCAGTCCTTGAAGTCCTTTGCATTTGTGGTACGACGTGCCTGCATTTGAAACAATTTTAAATATACATATTTAATGCGCTAAGAATTTGTACCATACACGCAGCATAGACATTTCACTTATGGAGATTGACTTTGCCGGTGCTGCTCAGATCCTTTAATACAGGGATAAGCTTCCTTTGCAATGATGTGCCGAAAGAAATCCCGCTTTCCTCAGCTTGCAACGGTCGCCACGTACCAAACGGCTGTTGACGGCAACATAATGCCACACCGCCCTCCCATCCTTTCCAACTGCGTACCGAGATGTATAGGTCCCTTCTTGTTCTTCTTCATGTATTGTACAGCGTGGAATCCCAGCATTGGAAAAGCAGCATGTTGACGGTTCCGGTTGTGATGTTATGCACCTGCTTTTAAAGCGCATCGCATTCTCTTCCTCATTTCATACGGTCACCTCGCTATTTGCATAGAACTTGTCACGGCCCGTTCGTGGATGCCGGCCCGTAATGCTCTCTGTCGCGCACTTACTGTCTGTCACTTGTGCTGCTGGGTTTCTTGTACAGATCACCCCGCCCCCCCCACCCCGCAGGTTTTGTCAAGGTGATATCGGTGGAGTGCGTGAAAGTGCAAAGGCGATCTGCGTTATGGGAATTCTTGACATCCGCTTTGTGTGATGTACCCGAATGTCACCCCGCCCCCCCTCCCCTTTGCCTTTGGAAGGGTGGTGTCGGACGAGTGCATCAGCTTTGTGCTATGGAATGGCGCACACGTGTAGCGATGCTCTTGTGTGGTGTTGTCCACATGGTGAATTGTTGCCCCACGCCACCCCAGCCGTACGTACCCGAATGTCACCCCGCCCTCCCGCCCTTTCCAACTGCGTACCGAGATGTCTAGGTCCCTGCTTGTTCTTTTTCATGTATTGTACAACGTGGAATCCCAGCATTGGAAAAGCAGCATGTCGACGGTTCAGGTTGTGATGTTATGCACCTGCTTTTAAAGCGCATCGCAATCTCATCCTTATTACATACAGGTAACCTAGCTATTTTAAATACACTACTTCTAACGGGCTCAAGGGCTAAGTTGTCACTACCTCCCCGTGTCGGGATTGGGTAATTTGAGCGCCTGCTGCCTTCTCAGGCTCTGTAACGACGTTAGCCCTAAGAGGCCGCTCGTCCAAAGTACGCACGTGCCGTATGGCGCTTGCATTTTGAATCGGTTAAATACCGATGCATCAACATCAACGGTATTATTCAATACCACCAATCTGTGGACTACTAACCTACAAGTTAGTTACATTACGACTAGGGACCCTACAGGGCCCGAGCTTTGTTATAATTTTGGTATCGAGACCACAGGTTGCCGAACCACAGGCCGCCTAGAAAGTTGCCCATGGTTGCGTCCGCGCAGGCGACGCCCATGGGTCCGGCAAGGCCGAGTTCCCACCACCTCCCCACCCGTTAATGCCGTCCGCTCCAAGAAGCGGTGATCGTGCTATCCTCCGCACGGTTTTTCTCAAGTTGCAGAAGGCTTCGGGTCGGTCGTTTACGTTCGACGCAACGTGCAACGGTTCTGGTGCGGATTCCTTGTGAACCCAAGTTTGCCTGCCCTTCCTCTCCGTTCACTACGCACGATATCGCTGGGCAGCATGTCTGGTGTGTACCCAGTCGTCCCGTACGCAACGCATTACCAGGCCTGCAAGCATGCCGCCCCAGCCACAACTATTGCGGTATTCCTCGTGCCCAAGTGCACTGACACTCAGATTATTTTCACCACACTCGGGTTCACGCTGCTCCATTAATTCCCAGCTGACGCGCGCTCCGTCACCCGTTACCACCATGGTAGGCCCCTATCCTACCATCGAAACTTGATAGGGCAGAAATTTGAATGAAACATCTTCGGCAGGAGGTTTCGCACGAGCCGAAGACCCGCAGACCTCCGTAGAGGGATTAACTGATTCGGTGGTTGCCGCTGATCCCTCCAGGGAATTGGTTGGGCTAGTCTCCAGGGCCGGGTGAGCGCATTGCCCTGCCATGGCCATGGAGATAGTTGACCCTGTGTCACTTGTCGGCCATCTGATTCCTGGGTGGGTGCCGCACGGATGGAGGGAGATGCCGTACCCCAGCAGACCCCGCCTGACGGAGATGCCCGTGTCTTATTTGACCCGCTACCATACATCGGTCACCAACGGCCCACAACCACCCGTACCCGAAGTACCCCCCCTCCCTCCCCGAGATCCGCCCACATCTTAAAGTGGTCGGTGACCCGGGGTTCCACGGTCGGTGACAACACCGCGGCGGGTGCGCATCCGGGTTGGTACCCCACCCTCCACCCACGCAACCAAATCACGGACACCGACCGCATCGGAGGCACTGCCACTGCTGCGACCGCTGTCATCACCGCACTCACAGGCACATACGTCACATCACGTCATCCACAGGCGCAGATGCTCACATAGGGGTCATTCGCACGGGTTGGTTGGGGCGGAATCCCGCGCTCTGATACGGTATCGCACGGGGTCGGACATCGATGGACACAACGAAGGACCCGACCTGGGAGCCGACCTGGCAGCGGCGCTATCACCTGTCATCAGCTGTTCCGGCATGTCTCACAAGATGTGAAGGAATTGACAGCATTCACAATCCCTGAACACGTCACATCCCCCATCCCCGGGCTGGGTGTGTCTGGGCTGTTTCAATTGATCCCCCATCTCCTGTCTTGTGGTGGCGGATACCCAGCAGCTCAGGCACCCGCAAACGCCACCCCACAGGTCCATCCCCACCAGGTGCAGCTGCCCGACAAGGTACAGCAGCCGACAGGCACACAGACAGACAGACAAACAGACGACGGCAGGTTCCCACCTCGCCCAAAATGGTCGCCACAGCAGCAGCTCTAAAGCCTGGTTGAGATGTCGGCCCTTGGATGCGCGACCCTTGAGGCCCCCGCAGCTCCCGACCCTCCGGGTCCCGTCAGGTCCCTTGCGGGCACAGGGACGCCGTACACCCAAGCGGAAAGGTAGGCGGTCAGGCAGGCCGCAACAGGTAGCACCACAACCCCCATGGCATAGCCAGCCTGGTCCAAAGGCTCCTCAACACCAGGGTCGGAGGGCGGCGGGCGGTACACACACACACACACACACCCGGGGCCGCCTCCCGTGGCAGCGGCCCCTCCCCGGCCCCTGTCCGCGTCGCGTCACACCACGTTACGTCACGTCACGTCGCGTCACGTCACGTTGTGGCCCTCCACTGCCCTCAAGACACCACAAAAGCCTCCGGCTGCTGTCCGGCTTACCGTACGTACGGTCTGTACGGTACCACAACCACGGCGGCTTCTGGATGAGCCCTAAACGCCCGTCCCTCGCAAGAAGAGGCACCCGATGACCCGGCGACGCATCAAGTCAAATTACACCGACCCGGCATGAGTCGGGTGGGGACAGGTGGGGCTATAGGTCGGGAAGATGGGGACGGGTGTTTGGGGGGCCAAACCATTTACCGGACGCCCCCACCTCGCCTCAACGCGGCACCATCACCACCCTCGGTGCCGGGGTAGGAAGGGGCGGGGCGGGGCTGACGAGAGGGGCGGGGGATGTCCGACTCCATGCTTAACGAGCACGGCAGTACGAGGAAAACACCCTGCAGTGCTGCGCTCCCTGGCCGGGGCGCCCGCTGCTACACGGGTGGCGAAGCCACGGTTACCTATACGGATCCAGATCCACCACTGCAACCCGAATCCAGATCCAAATGCGCCTTAGCGCGGCGCAACAAAGCCGAGAAGGGCGCTCGGACGGCCCTTAGGCCGGTGTCAACACCTGACCGGTGTCACATCACCTCACGCCACGTCACGTCACGTATGCCCGCTCGAGGAGGGGTGTAATCCACTCCCAGCAGTAAGACTACTGATAACTAAGCACCGGACACGATGCACATCTGGATTTACATGTTGATCCAAATCCGGAATGAGATCCAGATCTTCACAAATACATCCTACCATCCGTCAGCGACTGCACCAGCCACCGCGCGGCGCCCAGTGGAGTTCATCTCATCGATTCATCCCGTCCCATCTCATCCCATCCGACCAAAGCAAAGAATGGTTGAGGTCTCAGCAAGGTGTGTTCGAAGGGAGGGGGAAAAGGAGCCGCGCCCCCAGCAGGGGGGAGCCGGCGGCGACCCATCACGGTTCAAACTCCCTCAATCTCCGATCATCATCATCAACACGTGCCCCCCGGGGGGCCAAGGCGCACATGCCAGTAAGCAGTACCCCTCCTGGGGTGAGGTAAGGCAAAGGGAGGGTTTACGCGGGACGTGGGGTGACAGAGCCCGGCGGCTGCAGCACCTCCTCATAGAGACGGCAGCACCACCCGCATTGACCGCCGGGCCACCCCCCCCCACACACACGCGCCTCTCCTCCCAAGCGTACATTGCCGGCCCCCCCCACCGCCTGTCTCTCCACCCGACCACCACCGTGCAGCCATGTCTACAGCCATATCACCGGTCACGGTCGCGTGCCCGCCCCCCCCCCTGTCTACCCGCCCCTACGGGACCGGCGGCCAGACCAATACCCTGCCACCGCTGTAGCTTGCCACTAGCTTCACGCCAGCCTGCCTTGTATATTACCAATAACGTCTTCCTCAGGCTTCTGGCCAGATACCTGGTCGTACCCGTCCCGTCCCGTCCCGTCCCGTCCCGTCCCGTCCCGTCCCGTCCCGTCCCGTCCCGTCCCGTCCCGTCCCGTCCCGTCCCGTCCCGTCCGTCGTCCCGTCCCGTCCCGTCCCGTCCCGTCCCGTCCCGTCCCGTCCCGTCCCGTCCCGTCCCGTCCCGTCCCGTCCCGTCCCGTCCCGTCCCGTCCCGTCCCGTCCCGTCCCGTCCCGTCCCGTCCCGTCCCGTCCCGTCCCGTCCCGTCCCGTCCCGTCCCGTCCCGTCCCGTCCCGTCCCGTCCCGTCCCGTCCCGTCCCGTCCCGTCCCGTCCCGTCCCGTCCCGTCCCGTCCCGTCCCCCCCCCCCCCCCCCCCCCCCCCCCCCCCCCCCCCCCCCCCCCCCCCCCCCGTCCCGTCCCGTCCCGTCCCGTCCCGTCCCGTCCCGTCCCGTCCCGTCCCGTCCCGTCCCGTCCCATCCCGTCCGCGTATCTCTAGAGGTCCTGCGTATCTCTAGAGGGCCGGCACCGCGTATCTCTAGAGGGCCGGCACCGGTCAATGGCTGCGGGAGGGCGGCAGCTCCGACATCACCGGCACGGCGGTGGAGGAGGAGGTGCGCGCCGCGCTGTTGGACGCGGAGAAGAAGGTGCCGTCGCTGCCGCCGTCACCGCCGCTGCCCTCATTGTCGTACGGCGCCACTGCGCGGGCCGTCGGCCGAGACGCATCGACGGCGGCGCGCGGCAGCGCTGAGGCGCCCTCGTCGTCTGCGTCACCTATAACGGAGTGGGAGTCCTCTATCACAGCCAGGAGCGTCGGTACGGCGCTGAGGCCGTACACTGTCTCGCCGCCGCCGCCCAGCTGGCTTCCGCCGCCGCCGCCGCCGTTGTGACCGGAGCCGATGCTGCCCTCCAAGCTGCGGCTGCTGCGGCTGCTGCTGCCGTAGCCTCGACTGCCGTGGCTCCTCATCACGCGGCTTGCTGCGGCGGCTTCCGTGACAGCGGCAGAAACAACCCCGGCCCGACTGCTGCCGCCGCCGCCGCCGCCCTGGCTTATGCCTTGCTGCAGCAAGAGGTGCGGGTGGTGCTGCTGCAAGTGGTGGGTGACGGCCGCCAGATGATGACCGCCGCCGCCGCCGCCACCGCCGCCGGTGGCCAGTGTGCCCACGGAACTGCCCGAAGCAACACTGCTGCCGCCGCCGCCGTGCATGGTGCCGAAATCGCTAAGGGACCCACGGGTCAGCAGCGCCGCGCCGGCGCCGCTGCCCCCGCGGCCCTCCGTGCCGCTGCCTATCCGGCCCGCCGCCACCAGCGCGACGTCCACCATATCAGCGGCGGTAGCCAGGCACACCTCAGTGGCGTGGCCGCTGCCGCCGCCGCCACCAGTGCCCGTGCCGTCACCGTTACCGTTAGCGCGGCCGTAACCACCGTTGCCGTTGTGCCCACCGAGCGATATAGAGCCGTTGGAGCCCGGCCTGGCCAGCCCCGCCATGGCCGCCGCGACGCCGCCACCGCCACCTGCCCCCATGCTGCTGCTGCCGTACGATGGTACGACAGGCGCTGGGCCCATTCGGCCGACGCCGAACGACGGCGACTGCAGCAGCGCCGCAGTCCCCGCGCTGCCGCCGCCGCCGCTAGATCTGCCGCCGCCGCCATTCTCTCCCTCTCCTCCCCCTCCGGGCTCCGGACTCCTGGACGAGCGACTCATCCGGGACTGAGCCAGCTGCAGCAGCAGTGGCGAGCCGCCCCCCAGGCTGCCGCGGGTTGAAGAGGGCAGCGGCAGGGCCTGCGCGCCGCTGTTGCTGCTGGCAGCGGCCGCCGCGGCGGTGACGGAGATGACTCCGCCGATGCCGTGGTAGGCGGACAGCGACCTCCGCCTGGCGCTGCCGCCGCCCACACCGCCGTGGCCGGTCCGCCGGAACGACCGCGACGGCCACAGGGTCTGTGGCATGTGCGCAGCCATCGCCGCTGCCGCCGACCCCGGCGACACCGGCCTGCCGCCGCCGCCGCCGCCCAGCGCCGACGCCTCCACGTTGCTGGCGAAGCTGCCGATCTGGCCGCGCCCCAGGCTGGAGGGACGGGCCAGCATCCGGCCCGATAGGAGCCCATGGCCAGCGGCGGCGGCGGCGACGGCGGCGGCGTGGGACAAGTCAGCCGGCGGGCTGCTAGCGACGGAGCCCGTCGCCGACGACGACGCGGCATGGCTCGGTCCGACGCCCGCCAATCCCCCGCCCGCTGCCGCCGCCGCCGCCGCCGCAACGGCGGCAGCGTCCATGCCGGCGGCGGCTGCCCGACCGAACAGGCTCGATGGGTACGGCTGGTGGTGGTGGGAGTGGAGGCCGCCCGCGGTCATTCCGCCGCCAATTGCGAGCTGGAGCACGGCTCCAGGAGGGCCGCCGCCAGCCGCACCACCAACGACCGCAGCCCCTGCTATCCCAGCTCCGCCGCCGCCACCGACACCTATCCCGCCCGCCCCGCGCCCGCCCCGCTCCCGCCCCCCGCCCGCCAGTCCCCCGCCCTCGTGGGCCACCACCATGGGGCGGACCTCCAGGGCGGCTCCAGGGGAAACCGTCATGAGGGCCTGTGCAGGAGGGGCCAGGGCAGAGGGGGCGTGGAGGCGGCGGTGGGCGCAGTGGGGGCAATGACCGCAGCGGGTCGGAAGGAGAAGAGGAGGAACTGGCACCAGCACCGGGGTGTGCGGGGGCGATGGCGATGGTGGGTCCGCGCAAAGGCGGGTGCAGATCCGGTAAGAGAGAAGGCATACAAGCAGTCGCGATGATTGGATTCGCGTTAGCTGCGACCCTACGTAGTCGTACGCACCCCCACCTGCGCTCCCCATGGTAGCGTTCGAGGCCGTTAGGCGCCATCCGGCGCCGCCGCGGGGGACACAGAGCCCGCACCTACTCATCCCGCCCCCTTCCCTCCCTCCCCCAGCGGCCGCAGCGGCCACGGCAGCCTCCTCCCCACCCCCACCTCCCCCCGAGTACCTTGTGCAGCGCCACCACCAGGGCCGAGGCGGTGGGCCGCTTGCGCGGGTCCTGGGCCCAGCAGGCGTGTGCCAGGTTGCGGTAGTGGTCGGGGGTGGTGTGTGGGAACTGCGGCCTCAGCCCGCGGCTGGTGTACGAGTGCACCCGGGCGGCGGACAGCCCCGCCAGCGCGGGGATACCCACCAGCACCTCCCACATCAGCATGCCGAAGCTGCGAAAGGGGTTGGGGAGAGGAGGGAGAGAGGAGGGGAGGAGGGGGAGGGCGACGTGTCAGGCAACGAGGAACTGCGCTGGCTACCAGTGTGCCAGAGCAAAGGTCCGGTTGGTATACCGCCGGAGGGGGGGAGGGGAGAGGGAAACGGAACGACAGGTTGTGAAGTCCGGGGTGTGCAACTCGGGGGGGAGGGAGGATACAGGAAATTGGTAGACAATTCAAACTGGGGGAGGGAGGAGGATGGTGCTCACATATTGACGTCCCGACACACGTCGCGTCAGGCACGTTGCGCGGGTGGTGGCAAGGGCCCCTTCGGCCCCATACGCCCGGGTGCCCCATGGAGGTGGGGATGGGGTGGTGAAAAAGAGCTCGGTCGCCGCAACTCGCATGCCGCCATCCCGTACGGCATTCCTGTATCGTACAACGCCGTAGCACCTACCTGTAAATATCCACCGAGCCGTCCAGCACCTGCCCCTGCGTGAAGGCCTCCGGGGCCAGGTGCGAGGGCGTACCCAGCACGTGACCGGATAGAAAGCCCACCCGGGGCTCGAGCAGCCCCGAGACCCCCCCTGGAGCAGTGCCGCCGGCGGGGGAGGAGCCCGACACGCCCGACGCCGCCGAGACGGCGCTGGCAAAGGTGGCGGCCGCCTGCGGCGAGGGCACCGCCGCGGCACCGGCGGCGTAGGTGTTGTGCGGGCTCGTGGCGGCGCCCGGGCCGCCACCTCCTCCTGCCCCCCCGCCGCCTCCTCCTCCCGCTCCCCCTCCTCCTAGCGGCGTGTGTTCGTTCATTCCGGTGGAGGAGACGGAGGCGGTGGCGGGTCCGGGCGGGTAGATCTCCCGCATCAGCTGCACGCAGCCAAAGTCCGAGAGCTTGCAGGTGAAGCCGCGGGGGTCGTGGGGCGCGGAGCGGAGGAGCACGTTGGAGGGCTTGAGCTGCGGGAAGGGGGCGGGGCGGTGATCGAGGTCGAAAAAAAGGGGTATAGGAAATTGGTAGACATATTCAAACTGCGCTGCAAAGGTCCAGAGCAAAAGGAGGGGGTTAATAGGAAAGAGGCAGACGAAAGGTATTCATGCTGTGCTGCTGCGCGCGAAGTCGGGAGGTGGTTTCAGAGAACCGAAGCTACCCCCAGCGCTTGCGCGCGTTCCTTCATGGACTCCTAGAAATGCTTCAGGGCGGGTGGCGGGTGGCGTGTGGTGGGTGCTGCAGGGCACTGGCTGCACCCTCGCGCAGAAGGCTTAGCAGGGGCAGCGGGGCCAAGCAAGGTGAGGATGCAACATTCGTACGTGGGGCTGTACGTATGTGGGGTTGTACGTATGTGGGGTTGTACGTATGTGGGGCTGTACGTATGTGGGGTTGTATGTATGTGGGGCTGTACGTATGTGGGGCTGTACGTATGTGGGATTGTACGTATGTGGGGCTGTACGAATGTGGGGTTGTACGTATATGGGGTTGTACGTATGTGGGGTTGTACGTATGTGGGGTTGTACGAATGTGGGGCTGTACGTATGTGGGGTTGTACGTATGTGGGGCTGTACGTATGTGGGGTTGTATGTATGTGGGGCTGTACGTATGTGGGGCTGTACGTATGTGGGGCTGTACGTATGTGGGGCTGTACGTATGTGGGGTTGTACGTATGTGGGGCTGTACGTATGTGGGGCTGTCCATATGTGGGGTTGTACGTATGTGGGGTTGTACGTACGTGGGGTTGTACGTATGTGGGGTTGTAAGTACGTGGGGTTGTACGTATGTGGGGTTGTACGTATGTGGGGTTGTACGTATGTGGGGTTGTACGTATGTGGGGTTGTACGTATGTGGGGTTCAGCGCGTAAGAAAGGAGACACGCCCGGCCCGCCATGCACGCGAAGCAGGGCAGGGCAGGGCATGCGGGTGGCCCCGTCCCCCCCACCCGCCCGGCATCCTCAGCCCCTTTTCCCCCTTGTAACCAGGCCCCCGCTGCCCCGTACAGCCACCAGTCCCGGCCGCCCCCCTGGACCCGTCCCGGCCCTCACATCGCAGTGTGCCAGCCGCATGGCGTGCATGTGGCGGATGGCGAGCGCCACCTCGAGCAGCGTCAGGTAGATGAACTGCAAGGGCAGGAGGGGGGAAGGGGGGAAAGGAGGCGGTAGATTAAGGGGGGAAAGGCGAGTTGGCAGGCATGCCATTGCTGCGCTGAGTGCTGGAGCAAAGGTCAGCCATAATGCCTTAATGCGCCCTGTAATGCGATGAAACAACGCTTGGAAGGGGGGGAAGAGGGTGCAATCGGTGATTTTTTTCGCGATTTCGCTGCCTTAAATTGACAAAGGGGAAGGCGGGTGCAGAGCGCGGCAAGAGAGACGCTATGATGAAAGAGGCCGAGGGCTTTGCCGTGCGTGCTTCTGTAGGTGCGGAAGGTGGGAGCAACCCCTACTTCGAAGTTGGGCTGCAGCTCCGCCGCCGCCGCCAGCGCCGCCGCCGCGCCGCCCGCCCCCGCCGCCTCCGCCCTCGCGGCGGGCAGGCTGGAGGGGCTGGCCGCCAGTCGGGCGTCCTTCCGGAAGAAGGCGCCCCGCTCCATGGCCTGGCGCAGGTTGCCTGGGGGGTTTGGTAGGGGGTTGCGAGAGGACGGCGTTGTTAGGAAGTTGGTTAACATATTTGTACTGCGCTGCTGCTGCTGGGTTTGGGGGGGAGTTGGGCAAGGGGTTGGGGAGGGTATAGGAAATTGGTAGACATTTCAAACTGCGCTGATGCCAGAGCGACGGTTCGACCGGAGAAATTGGTACAGTACCATAGATCGCCGGCGACGACGACGGTGTAGGCGTCGGTGTTGCCAAAACCAGGTAAAATGAATCGTAACATGTATGATGTCTAACGCAGTTTTCGGAGGGAATCGAAAGATAGCGTGGCCGGTAGGCGCGTATAGGCAACAGGAGCCATAGCTCCCAACGTCAACTAACAAGGTTGAAGTAAAATCAGAAGTAAAAATTTACTGGTGATGTGTAAAATTATTATAGAAGCAATTTGCTGCAGTGTCGGAAGCTGCTGCTGAGTAGTCCGAAGCGCTGCGCTGACATGCGAGTGTACCTCCCGCCCGAAGCCCCCAGACCCGAGTATACCCCAACCACGGCTGTCAAGATCAACACGGAGAACCCGCAAACCAACACTCACCTGGCCGGAAGCAGGCAGCCGCGACGCGCGAGGGGAAGGGAGGGACACATGACGTGGGCGGAATGCGTGAGACCAGGAAAGGAGGAGATAAAAAACTAGCTGTAGCCTGTAGCATGTAAAACTAATATGAATAGACCTGGGTCGTGAAGAACTGATATCGAGAAGCGAAGGGCGAACAAGTCCGAGTACGAGAAAGCAGTGGGTTGGGGAGGAGGTTGGGGAGGGGGTAGCGGAGAGGGTTGGGACGGGTTTACGGGCTGGAGGTGGTGGTGGTGGTGGTGGTGGCGGTGGAACTGGAGGTCGCTGACCCGGACGGCAAAGCCCCGTGTAGGACGGGAGGCGCGCAGAATATTGGTGGGCAAGGATGGACCAAGAGGGGGGGCCCCGGCGCCGGCCCGCGGGGGGGGTGCCTTGAACGGGTCACAGGGATGGGTCGAGGGAGGGGTCCCGGGCTGCGGGGTTCGTGTGGGTGTGCCGTCCGTACGGCCATACTCAAGTGGCTGACATCCCTTGCCCCCCCGGCCCTGAACCTTGCACACCACCACCACCACCACCACCACATCCGCTGCTGGGCTGGCCCTCCAAGCCCCTCTTGCGCATGACTGCCAGCATTGGGCCCGGCCAGCATTGGGCCCGGCCAGCATTGGGCCCGGCCAGCATTGGGCCCGGCCAGCATTGGGCCCGGCCAGGAAGTCACGACGGTCTCATGGTTTGTCGGCTGTAGGACTCCTCACTGACCCCATAATCCCCCAATCCCATACCCCCAATCCCATACCCCTAATCCTGCCTCTCCTTCGGCTCTTCGTCTTTACCCACACGATACGCCCCACACCAACCCCAACCGTTATCCCCTTATCCCTCCCCCGTTAACCCCCCCCCGCCCCTACCTCCATCGCAATACTCGAGCACCAGCACCAAATTGATGGCGCCCGTAGGGTCCCCTGGAGCAGTGTCGGCCACGTGCATCAGCCTGTTACGGAGGGGGGTTTGGGGGAAGAGGTGGGATCGGGGGGACCGGGGGGACAGGGGGGAGATAGCGGGGCGAGGGCGGGTGGGGGTGGGTAGGGATTGGGGAACCGATGCATGGCACAGGAGTCAATACGCGACCCAAGTTACTTACCATACATACCTGAATTATGCGCTCACCGTTACCGCGGGTGACCGCGTCGCCGCCAGACCCATCTCGAACCAACCACAACGCGCGACAGCACTAAGACGGACCACACCCCAGACAGCACAAATTATCGAGAACGTAGTACTCACCTGCGCAAATGGGACGAAAGGCGGACGGGGGTGGGGGGTGGGGGGTTACCGCGGATTAGGTAAAATTACAAAACCGCACTGACTGCCCTGCATGCAGAGCACGAGAGCAGAGGTGGTGCTGCACAATCAGGCAGGGGAACGGGGCCGGGGGGTCTGGGGCTGGGGCTGGCGCTGGGGCGGGGGGGCGGGGTTGCGATTTCCCCATCTCACTCCCCCCTTGGACCGCTCCCCAGATCCCCCCTTCCGCCCTCTCCCCACCCACCTGAACCGCCCCTCGTCCCCCTCGTACTCCACCACCATGACATCCGTGAAGTACGTGTGGAGCTGAAGGAGGGAGGGAGCGACAGGGTACGGGACATTGGTAAACATATGACACAGGGAGGGAGGGCCGCGGGTGGGGTGGGTGTGGGGCACATGCATGGAAGACGGGAAGCTGTTATCGAGTGCGTTTGTTCGTCGTTGGTCAGGCAGGAGAGCGAGGCAGAGCTGTGCCGCAGATGTGCCCGTATGTGTGTCTGCTGTGTCGCCGTCTGTCTGTCTGTCTTGACCTGTGACTGTCAGCATTGAGGCAGTCGGGCCCTGGGAAGTCAGGCAGTCGGGGCCCTGGGAAGTGAGACAGTCGGGGCCCTGGGAAGTGAGGCAGTCGGGGCCCCACCTGCACCAGGTGCGGGTGGGCCACCGCCGCAGTTGCCGCCACCTCCAGCGCGTCCCGCAGCAGCGCCCGGTGCCGCCGAGCCGCCCGCCGGACCGCCTCCGCGTTGTCCGCATCGAAGGCCACATCACGGTCCACGGGGCCCATCCCGCCGCCGCCTGCACCGGCCACGCGACCAACCAGGGGGGCAGGCGGCCAAGGGGACGTTTTGGGGACCTAGGACAGCATGCCGAGCACCGCAATCCCCCAACCACCACCACCACCACCACCACCACCACTACCTCACCCAGTACCCACCCAGTACCGCCGTACCTTCGGCTGTGGGTATAATCTTGACCGCCACCTGGATGCCGTGCATGCGGCCGCGGTACACCACACCCTGTGTACGACAGGAAAACACACACGGTGTCGACACGTGGAGTTATGGCAGGTGACGATACGGGTTGGGCCGCGCGGGATGTACGAACGTAGGCATGTTAAATTGCGCTGTCTGCCCCCGGTTGGGGGGTGCGGAGGTGAGGGCGGGATCGGGGGCACAATCGCCCAGGTCCCGGGGAGAGGGAGGGAGGAGGGCTCAGGCAGCAGTTCTCATGTCACCATACACAGTTCTACATTGCTGTACATACATATATACATATGATTACCACGTCCTACTTCAACGGCGGCGTCAGTCAACCGGACAACTACTACACAATCGGTTATTGTTTCGCTATTTCTCTGTCTTTACTGACAAAGAGGGGGGCTCAGGCAGTCAGCACCGCCATGCCCGGCTACGGGGCACAGGGTGGTAATGGGCGGAGTATTTATACCTAGTAACCCGCACGACCCAAACCAGTTACCAACATTCTTACAGGACACACCTGCCAAGCGAAATAACAATGAATAATAACGGAACGAGGCGTGTGTGTTTAGAATTGCAACCCGCCCGCCCGCGTGTGTGTGTGTTGTGCGCTCAGTGAGCAACCCACCCGTGTGTTTAACAAGAAGCCCGCCCGTGTGTTTATGTGTATGCAAAAATGGAGGAGGGCGGGAAGGGCGGTCTGGGGAACGGAGCGTGCGGTCGGGCCTCCGGGCGGAGGGCCGGGGCGCGAGGTAAAAGAAAAGGAAAACCAACGAACCCGGGCACACCCAGAAGCACTCAGCGCAGGGGGTGTTGGGGTCGCGATGCGGTTCGGGCCGTGCGGGCCGATTCCTCCCTCCCTCCTGGCCCCCCACCCCACCCTTCCCCCCACCCCTCCCCCCGCACCTGGCCGCCCCGCCCAATCTGCTGCAGCAGCTCCAGCCCCCGCATGTCGTTGGCCTGCAGCGGGGAGTCCGCGCTGCTGGGGCCGCCCGCAGCCCGGGGGGGGGTGCAAGGGGAGGGAGCGCCCCGGGCGTGTGTTTAATGAGAAGCCCGTGTGTGTGTTGGGGGGGGGGGTGCGAGGGGTCCGTGGGGCGCGGCGGGGCGGGGATGGGAGGCATCAGCGACCCTAGGGTGGATGGGTGCGGAATGGCAAGCGCCCAGCCCGGGCGCGGCCTCCGCTGGCGGCACAGGGACCCCCCCCCACGTCGCCTTGCGAGTTCTGCCCCCACACCGCCACCGGCGCCCCCCCACCGGATGCCCTCCCTCCCTCCCTGGAGACGTCTACAGGTTTCCTATACCCCTCCCTCCCTCCCCCCCTCGGTCCACTCACGCGTCCTCCAGCGCCCTCTCCACCTGGATGGACGACAGCGTGGAGTGCAGCGAGTTGACCAGGACCTGCGGGAGGAGAAGGAGGGACGGGGGGGGGTGTATGAACGGGGTATAGGGAATGGGCAGGCACAGTGAAGCCGCACTGCCGCCAGGGCCAAGGGAAGGGGGGCGGGCCCAGGGGCGAAAAAGGAAATACTGCACAGAAACGGAAAGGGGGGAGGGGCGCGTTGGATTGGGTGGGTCCGATGACTTTGGGTATGCGGGGCTGCGATACGAGGAGCGCACTGACCATCGAGTCCCGTCCTAAGGACGCGGTTGTACCCCAGCCCGTTCGGCATATGTGTTCAGCACGAGGAGCCCCCCCGAACCAAGGAACTGCGCGTGCACATGTGTGCGCTGTTGGCATGTAGATGATGTCCTCGTTCGTCGTATGGACGTGCGTATGCCTGTGCTAGTGCGCGAGATCAGTGCCTTGCCGAAACCCCCGCTTCTCACCCCCCCCCGGGCCCCCGCGCGGTTCGTTACGTGCCTGCCACCTTGAAGCAACCAACAGTCAACACACAGCTGAGCCCCCCCCCCCCGCCCACCCCCCGCGCGGTGCCGTGGCGACCGCCCAGGCCGATATAGACCAGCTGGCGCTATGGGTGCAATACAGAGATGGTGGTGGGGGCCTGAGGGCGCGCGCGAGTGGTCGGACATCCCGTGGGCCCCGCCACCCCCCACCCCTCACCCCCCGCCCCCGCCCCCCCGCTACCCGCCTGCAGGTGGCTCAGCGGTGCGGGGTCCTCCAACGCGAATGAGAGGTTGGAGGCGGAGGGCGGCCACAGCTCCGTGGTGCCCAGGGCCTCTGGAGGCGGTGCAGAAGTAAGTAGGGAGGGGGCGGGGTCAGGAGGCGACGGAGGAAGGGGCGGGGGAGGGGACCAGGGAAGTTATAGGTATAGGGGGGTAAAAAGGAAAGAAAAACACAATGGGGTCGGTGTAGGAGGGTGTGCGGGGGCCTCGCCCCCTCCCCGGCCCTGATAGCCAGCGTGACGAATCACCCAGCCCTGCTCGGTGCTCCTTTCACGTCGGCCCCATTCCTCCATTCTCCCCAGGCCGAGACCCCGACGACGCTGGGAGATGTGGGATACCTGGGCACTGTCCAACATGTCTCCACCGGACCTGGGCTCCGGTGGCAGTCAGCGCAACCAACCACCAAGGCAGCGATACCGCAAAACGTCCGACACCTACCCCGCCTGTCCGCCTCGACCCCCGGGCCCCCAACCGCCCGCCCCGCCAAACCCTCACCCACCGGTCCACTCCGCGGAGCTCCTCCTGCGCCCCCTCCTGGAGCCGCCCCCCGCCGCCCCCTGCGACAGCACCGACTGCCCCCCGATGAACGCCGAGGGGTGCATCAGCCGGCTGCTCATCTGGGACCACTCCACCAGCAGGGACCCCAGCAGCCGCTGCTGCACGCTGGGGGCAACCAGCTGGGGAGGGAGGGAGGGGCGGAGGGGGCGGGGTGTAGAAAATTGGGGGGAGGGAGGGGAGCGGGAGAGGGGGCTGTTGGGGCGAGCTTTGGGAGTAGCTGTTTACACGGGGGCGGGAGCCCAGGGGAGAGGGGGACGCCGGGTGATGACGGCAAGCTGCTGACGTCAGGGGGGTTCGGAGGCGCAGCAGGATCCCGTCCACGTCCGTACTGTTCTGGGGGGCTTCTTCTCCAGGTGCGCGCATCCGCGCCGCAACGTGCATCTTCCCTTCCAAACCGCCGTACTGCATTCGTGCCCACGCCCTCTATCCCCCTCCTCAACCTCACCACCCCCCTCACCGGACCTTTGCTCTGGCAGCAGCGCATTTTGAATATGTCTACCCATTTCCTATACCAAACCACTCACCTCTCCATCCCCCCACCCCTCACTCCCACCCCCACCCCACCGCCCTCACCTCCGCCACCTGCGTCATCTCCTCGAGCACCCGCTCCAGAACCGACTCCTGAAGCAACTCCCGGAAACCCACGTACAGCGCCAAGTACGGCTCGTTGCCGTTCGTACCGCCGATGGCGGTGCCGCCAATGGCGCTCGCCACCGTCGCAATCGCGTCCGCGCAGCTCAAGTCATCGCCGCCGCTGATGGGATGCGCCTCCATAAGGCTCCTTCCGCCGCCGCCGCCGCCGCCGCTGCCGCGGCTGACGCGTCCGCCGCCGGTGCCGCCGCCGGGGCTGGTCCGGAAGCTGGCGCCCTCGCCGCCGGCCGTATTGCCGCCGCCGCTGGCCGCGGCCGCTGCCGCGGTGACAGCTCCGAAACCCAGTCCCAGAGCGATGACGAGGCTGCCCAGCGGCGCGTATCGGCCGCAGGCACTGCGCCGCAGCATGGAGGGGGAGGCGGAGAGGGGCGGCGGGGGGACTGCGTGGCTGGCGGAGTGGCCGGCGAAGGCGCCGCTGTTGTTGACCGAGTCCTCGCCCAGGTTGCCGGCCATGCCTTCGGGGGCAGCGCGAAGGGGGCGGGGATCGACATGCGATTCGGCAGGGCAGGGCAGGGGAGGGGCCCGGGCAGGGGTAGGTGCAGGAGAGCCGGGCCGGCGGGTGGATGTGCGCGTGTGTGGGGGGGGGAGGGACAGCGAACGGGTGGAAGCAGAAGCACGCCACACAGCAGCAGCCCAGACTGTGGGTGGGATGTGTGAAGAGAAACTGAGCCGCGCGAAGCGGGATGGGATGTGTGTGTGTGGGGGGGGGGTACAGGAAATTGGTAGGCATGTATGCGTGTGTGTGTGTGTGGGGGGGGGAGGTCGAGCACACCACGAGTAGGACAGGTTCGTCAGCCAGTTGACGGAAGGAGCTCCCATTGAGCTGCGGAAGCGGAAAGCCCGAAACCACCCCCTCCCCCGCCCTCCCGCCTTCTCCGGGGAGGGGGACGACGACGGCGCGTCGACAGGGCGAAACCCTCGCCCCCCACACCCAACTCACCCACGGCCTCTCACTTGAACAGCCCGCTCCGTGTTCCCCTGGATCCCCACTCCCACATACACCCCAACCCTAACCCCCCCGGGGGGGGGGTAGTGGGTGGTGTAAGGGCACTCACCTCCCCCGAACCTGGCGTCACACAGCCTGCACGCCAGGGTGATGTCCCGTATGGGCGCCCCGTCCCGGGCCAGCACCTCGGCGCAGCTGCGGATGGCGGTGCCGGAGGGGGGCTGGGCGTGCAGCGCGTCGTGCAGCGTGGTGTTGGAGAGGGAGATCACGGTGGCCTGGGGGGGCCGGGGGCGGGGAGGGTATAGGAAATTGGTAGGCATATTTATACCGGGGCGGGGGGCGGGGAGGGGGGGCGGGGCGGGGCGGGGGGCGGGAGGGGGCGGCAAAGGAGATAAGAAATCAGTATACATGATGAGGGGGGCAGCAGGGAGCGGGCGGGGTAGATGTGTGTAGCGCATACGAGCACATGCATGAAAGGACGTGCCCCTCGACGAACACATTCCCCTCCCTGGCCCCCAGGCACCCTTCATCGCCGGTCAGATGGTACCCAGCGGGGGGAGGAGAGCAGTGTCCGGGCCCGGCGCTGGGCCGCTGAAGGACTTCAGGGGTCGGGGTCGGGGTCGGGGAGGGGCGTGGTTGGATGAAGAAGAGGGGCGATGATTCTTCGCCGCCGACAGCCTATGTACCCCTCCGCTCTCCCCGCTTTCCTCTCTCTTCCCCGCTCCCCCTCCCAGCCTGCCAGGCTCAGCCCCCCTCACCTTCACGCTGGTGGACATGGTTTCGGAGACGAAACCCATCAGGTTGTCAGGATCCTGGATGATACACCAGGGCCGGACGGCGACGGGATGGAGAGGTAAGGGGTCCAGGGCAATGGAGAGGGAAACAATTATTCTGTGGTGTATGTAGGGGGGAGGCCCGGGCCAAGTGGACCGGCAGATGGGCACACACACCATCTTCCTATCGGCATCCTCTACCGAGTGTCCCGGCGCTAACCCTGACCCTGCCCACAACTCCTGGATTTGCCCTGCTTATTCTGTAGTCATGGAGTTCTGGCAGCGGGTGGCCAGTTTCGCAGAACTGGGCCGACCGCGACGGGGATGGGAGGGGGTGGGACCGGACCACCCAATCCTATCGGTGGTGGACGGCCGGATCCGCTGCGTGCAGCCAGTAGACGTAGACTCTTGATGGATAGATAGCAGCGCGAGGCGCTAGGGTGTAGGGATTGGTACAAGGGAAGCCCACTTCCGGGCACGATGGAGATCCGTGGGTGCCCGAGGAGGGTAGGGCCAGACCAGTGGGAGTTGGCAGCGGGACTTGTAGGCGAGGGTCGCGAGCGACGGGAAGGGGTGTACGACAGGGAAGCTTACGTGGTGATGTGCTGCCTTGTGCAAACCATAGCCCCATCATGGAGCGCCCGACTGCATACCCGGACCCAGCAAGGCCTGACGTGTGCGAGACGCCTCGCTCTGGCTCAGCTGGGCGGGCAGGCCTGCCGGATGGTGCAGCCTTAGCTAGTACGATTAGGTTGGGGCGCGAGATCAGGCTAGTTTTACCGCACCGGGCAGGGGCGCGGCTCCGAATTGCTGAGGACCGCGCCCTGGGTGCTGCAAGGACTTGAGGAGGTTGAACAGCGGACTGCAAGGCGCAGACCGCCCGGGATGGGCTTCTGCCCATTCCCTTGAGGGGGCACAGCTGTCACCGATCCTCAGGGATCGGGCGAGCGCCCTTGGTTGAGAGCGAGGGGACAGAGGCCCCTTACGCCCCCCTCCGCCGTATCCGGGGGAGAGTGCTTCGGCGGTCTCCCGTATGGGGCGGGTTAGCGCCCCCGGCCAGCGTCGGCCCGGCAGATATGTAACGATACACACACACACACGGCTCAGCTTTTCTCCATGCTAACACACACACACACGGACATACACACACACGGACATACACACATACGGACATACCCCCCACCACGCACCTCCACCCCCGCCCCCGTGTCCACCCCCTCGTCTGCCATCGCACGTGCATTCCCTCCCTCATGTCGCGCGCCTCCCCCCCCCAGACCGATGCCCCTCATGCATGGTGGCATCCTGTCCACGGCCGGGTTTGTGGGGAGTCATTTCTTCCTGGCCCGCTACCCGGTTCGTCATTTGCCCTTGCACCGGTCTCGTTCCTTCTGTGTTGTTTGCACCCCTACTTTGTCCGGCGTCGTCTCTACCTGCCGTACTTTTCACGTACACTCCTTCCCATATATTCGGTGCGACGCGCCGTCGCGTTCTTACGCCGCGCCACCACCATAGTTACATCCCACATAGCTTCTGCTTTGTTGCTTTATTTGTTTTCCTTTGCCAATCCTTACATCCGCTTCCCTGTTCTCGCCTTGCATGCGCTCCATCGCCCACATCGTTACCTCGCTACGGCGTTCTTCCCCGTATATAAAGGTAACATTTCCGTTCCGTCCGTCCGTTTTCCATAGTGTACTGTTGCTACGCCCGTGCTTGCGCTGCGCCCTGGTGGTGGCGCGGTCGTCTTGCTCGCCTGCCATGTTTGTCTTGTTGCCTTGTCCATGGTAAGTAAATCGCAGGTATTTGTTAGTATCCGGATCTGGGCGGTTATGGGTGGGCTTCTTCTTAAACACATGGACATACACACCTGCAGGGGCACACTCCGGGTGGTCCTCATCTGCGACTGACTGCGCGTCTTCCGACCCAGCAGCACCGCCGACAGCCCGTGCAGACTGGACGACACGCCGCCGCCGCCGCCGCCGGCCCCTCCCGCGCCGCCGCCGCCGTGGCCGCCGCCAGAGCCTCCGCCCCCCGCCGATGTGTTGCTCAGGTTGGCCTGCAGCAGCGCCGTAGCGCTTGGTATCCCCGCCCCCGCCCCCGGGCCCATGGCTGCACCGCCCACCCCCGCGTGCTGGCTCCCGCTGAGACGGGTGGCGCCCGCACCCACACCCGCACCAAGACCAGCTCCTCCCGCCGCCGCTGCCGCCGCCGCTGCCCCCGCATGAATGGTCGCGTGCCGCTGTTGTGACGCCATGTCCCTCTGGGACAGGGCCCGGCCCTGCACCGACATGTGTGTCCCCCCGCCGCCCCCCGCCATGGCGGCCCGGGCCGTGGATCCGCGGGGGGTGCGCTGCTGCTTGAAGAAGGCGGCGGTGGCGCCGCTGCTGTGGACCAGCGCCACCAGGCAGTGAGCCTGGGGAGGGGGAAGGGGAGTGTAAAGGGTCGAGGGCTGTCTTTATTGACAAAGGGGATTGACACGGAAACAGACCCCAATGAGCCAGCCCGGCGACAGATACATACTAATCTCCGGTACCTGGAAAAGGCGGGAAAACGAAACGAAACGGGAAGTGAAGCCGCCGAGCCAGCACTGGCGCTGCTACGCAGAGTCGAAAGGCAGAGACAGCCGAACACCCTAGACCCCAAACCCAGTATGCAGGACGTGACGTAGATATGTGCTGAAGGGAGGGGTGCAGGCGTCGCCAGAGGACTGTCTCCCAAAGGAGTTCAGAGGCGCTCAGAGGGCAGGGGTGCAGTGGCGAAGTGGTGGACAATCCCCACGCCCGCCATACGCACCTGATCTACCAATGCGGTGTATTCCCCCCTTATGTCAGCAGGTAAACAATCCCCACGCCGCCCATAACCCCCCTTATGTCAGCGGGTAGGCAATCCCCACGCCCCCCATAACCCCCCTTATGTCCCCCCTTATGTCAGCGGGTAGACCGGGGCGAGGAGCCTGTATTGGCCTGAGTGTGGGCCTGTGTGGGTGGGGTTCTACTGCCGCACACGAGATCGACCCACGATAACCGCGATACGCCGTCCAGCGCGCCTGCCGTACCCCTGCCGTACCTGCAGCCGGAAGCGCTGGTATATGAGACCCTTGGTGGTGCCGATGAGGCAGTTGACGAGGTTCTGTGGAACATGATGTGGTTGCCGGGGTGGGGTGGATTATGGTCGTGGGTGGGCGGGCGGGCGGTTGGGTGGGTGGCCGGGTGAGGGTGTACCCATGGGGAGGGGGGGGACAATCACGGCGCTCCAGAGTCCCGGCGCTTCTCGCGCTCGCGTGGCCCCCTGCCTGACCGGCGTCCGTCGTGTGCCGGGCTCCGTCCATCCGCTCCGGTTGTCGTTGCCAGTGCTCACACAGAAACCCGCCCGAACCGCCCAATCCCATGACATCTACCGAATGACCTGCAACTTACCTGGGCAAGGAGCAGGGCAACCAGGACAGCCGCGCCACCACCGCATGTGTGTGCTATTAAGGCAGGCAGAACAGGAGTGCGTGACATGCGAGGGGCCGAGTGGCGCCCAATAGTTTGCCCGTATGCGTATTTAATATACCCATTGCCCGACCCATATATCAAAAAAAGGCTGCGGTGTCGGAAGAACGCTGTCGATGTGGCGCGGTGTTGGTGTCGCGGCGTCGCGGAAGACTACCAGCTGGTGCGGGTCGGCTGCCTTGGCCACACAGACTCACACCACAATGCTGTGCGTGCGTGCAATCCTCTCGTTGTTACCCACCTGCAAGCAAAACGCCGTGTAGTCAGCACCGCCGAAGACGATCCGGGACGGTGCAGAAAAACGTAATGATGTGTGCGAGCGAAAAAGTGTGCATGCCAAGGCAGCCAAGGGGAGGGAATGCTGCGTCATTGATGCAAAAGTAGGGCGGCAAGAGTCGTACGGCATACGAAGAACGACAGTCGGGCAAGGGCAAACCTCGGTAAACGAAACAGGTAAAGCAATATACGATCAGCAAGCAAGGTCAGCGATAGTGGTAGGCAAGAGTGATAGTAGATTGTGTGTGTGTTTGTAATCTGCCGGGCCGGCGCTGGCCGGGGGCGCTAACCCGCCCCATTCGGGAGACCGCCGAAGCACTCTCCCCCGGATACGGCGGTAAGGGGCGTAAGGGGCCTCCGTCCCCTCGCTCTCAACCAAGGGCGCGCGCCCGATCCCTGAGGATCGGCGACAGCTGTGCCCCCTCAAGGGATTGGGCGACAGCCCATCCCGTGCGGTCTGCGCCTTGCAGTCCGCTGTTAAACCTCCTCAAGTCCTTGCAGCACCCGGGGCGCGTTCCTCAGCAACTCGGAGACGCGCCCCTGCATGGTGCGGTAAGACTAGCCTGGTCCCGCGTCCCAACCTAATCGTACTAGCTAAGGTTGCACCATCCGGAAAGGCTGCCTGCCCAGCTGAGCCAGAGCGAGGCGTCTCGCAAGCGTCAGGCCTTGCTGGGTCCGGGTATGCAGTCGGGCGCTCCATGATGGGGCTATGGTTTGCACAAGGCAGCACATCACCAAGTAAGCTTCCCTGTCGTACACCCTTTCCCGTCGCAAGCGGCCCTCGCCTTTAAGTCCCGCTGCCAACTCCCACTGGTGTGTGTGTGTGTGTGTGTGTGTGTGTGTGTGTGTGTGTGTGTGTGTAAAAGTTAACTGAGCCGCGAGCCGCGCGTGTGTGTGTGTGTGTTTAGAATTGCAACCCGCCCGACCGAGCCCAGGTGTGTTTAATGAGAAGCCCACCCAGAACCGCCCAGGCCTAGGTGTGTTTGTTTCGCTCTAAATGATCAGGCAGGCCTCCAAGGTACCATCACAACACCGTCGCGGGGCACGCTTCCTTCGTTCCGTGAACACACACTCCAATGCGGCTCGGTTCACCAAGTCGGGCGTGACATCCTTCCAAAGAAACACACCCACCTCCCCGCCCCGCCAACCCCCACCTGCACATCGGGGGCGGCTGACACCCCGCTGACCAGGCTGCAGGTCTGAGCCACGAAGGACGACTGCTCCGTGTCCGAAAAGAACCCGTAACCGAGAAAGTGCGCCAACTGACTGAGTTGGTACACACATGCGGCCGACTGGAGCCAGCACCTCGGGGGAGGGGGCGGTGGTGGCGGCGGTGAGGGCGCAGCGGCGATGAAGGGCTGCCGGCTGCTGCGCGCCTGCCGGCTGCTGACGCTGCCAGCCCTGCTGACGGACGCGGGGCCGTCCCCGCCTCCACCGGGCCCGTCTTCGCGGTCGCGGTCTCGGTCGTCGCCGTGGGCGGTGAGCGCGCGACGGATGCGCTCCGTCAGTGACGGCGGAGACCGCTCCGGGGCGCTGACGGCGGCGGTCGCAGCAGCAGCCGCTGCACCGAACCCCGACACCGCGGCGGCGCTGACCGCCCCCGCCGCGGCCGCGATGTGCAGCTGCCGTCGCGAGGCGCCCACGCCGGCGCCGGGGACGGAGCCCGAGCCGGAAACCGTCGCCGCCGCCGCCGGAGCCGTGGCCGTACCGGATACGACGGCTGCTGCAAGCGTCGCCGCTGCGTCCGCCTCCGCGGCCCGCTGCGCCGGGTCCTCCTCCGGGGCCGCGGCCTTGTGACTGCTGGCGCGGCGTTGAGGGGGCAGCTGCAACCTGTTGCGGGAATGCGGAGGGCTGAGGTGGGGCCCGGTTGCGGAGGCCGACATCAATTGGCAGGCAAGGGTGAACTGAGTGGACTGCCCCGAGCAAGGGTCCGATGTGGGACTGGTCACCCAGAGGTGTCGGTGGTGAAGATGGTGGCCGTGTGAGTGACGGCAGAGGGCGCAGCGGATCCCAGCTTCCCTGGAGCACCCGTCCGCCCACCGCCGCCTCGGCGTCCGCCCACTCCGCACCTGCCAACCCCGCCAGACCGCCCACTCTGCCGCCACTGCGACCGTCAACGAAGCTATTGCCTATTCAAACCCCAACCGCACCGCATCGCTGGAGATCCTGGTACACTTGATTCTTCACCGGACCTTTGCTCTGGCAGCAGCGCAGTTTGAATATGTCAACCAATTTCCTATACCCAACCGCACCCACCTCCCGCCTGGCGCCTCTCTCTCGCCCGCCCTCCCGCTCGCCTACTCAGGGGCGGTCCGGCCTTCGGGGATTCAAGTCCTTAACCCCCCTTACCTCTTCAGCCCCAGTGTGACGGCGCCCACCACCTCACCCCCCGACATGAGCGGCAACACCGCGAAGTCCGTCATCGTCCCGCCCGTGGCTGTGACCAAGTCCGCCAAGTCGTGGGGCAGGCTGTGGCGGGAAGGTGGAGACGGCGGCCCCCAAGGGACAGCGGCCCCGCCGCCATTACCCGCGCCGACGTGCCCTCCGCCCCCGCCCAAGCGGCCGCCACGGCCCGCGGCTGCGATGCCAGATGCTGTGGCCGAACCGTGGGACGTTCCCACTCTGGAGCTCCGCTGCGAGGGAGCCACCATGGTTTCCTCCGGGCGAATCGTGTCCGTCGGCGCCTGTGTGTCTGGAAGGTGGGGGCGGGGGTGCTTATTTCCCGCAGCCGCCGCCGCTACTGCTGCTGCTCCAGCAGCAGGAGCGGAGCAGTCGGTGCTGCCGTCGGAAAAGCACGAGTAGACGGTGGTCATCTGGACAGGGAGGGAGGTTGCGAGCCGATCAGATGGATTGAGGATTGGGAACACATTGGACAACGCAGGGATGAGCTAGCTGCAGGCGTAGGACCGCCAGGCGTAGGACCGCCAGGCGTAGGACGGGGGCAGCCGGAGGGGGCGCAGCCCCCTCCTTCCCTCCCCTCCCCCTCCGAGAGGGACCGACCGCGGGACTCGGGAGTCCGTCAAGAGGGCCGTGTGGCCGTTTGATCAGATCAGATCAGATGGGCTGGAGGGTTAAATTGAAAAAAGAAATAAACCTGAAGACAAGCCCAGGCACACCCAGACTAGAAGCATACTTACGTGGCGAGGTACCTGCGATGGGCTGGAGGGGTATAGGAGTTAGGGTTCAGGGTCAGAGTTCAGGGTTTGAGTTTAGGAGTCATAGTTCTGGGGCTGGTGTGGGACGCCCAGCTCCAACCCGACCTTCCGGCTGCTTAGGGCTTGGCCCCCCTCAGCGCGGCGATTCGGCCTGATCTCGCCGAAACGCTGAACCCCTGCCAGGGCCCTATGCGCCCCCATCCCCATCTCCGTTCGCCGCACGCGGCCCCTCCCCCACGCCCCACACGGACGACACCTCGTTTCATGGCACCATGCAACACCCCTCCTTTTCCATTTTAACCTCTCATCCACACAGCGTTTCCCCCTCTGCTACAGAACCGACCCTGCCCCCCTTCCCGACCTTTGACGCCTGCACCCGCTGCAGGCTGTTGGCTTGGCGGTCACCCAGGGCCGCGGGGGTGGTGGCGCCCGGCCTCAGCACGTGGCGGCGAGGGCCCCCGGAGGCCTGTACCACGAAGTAGGTGCCGTCGCTGGACAGGGCCCACAGGCTGGGGTTTCGGGGGCGGGGGCACGGGAGGCGGGGCAGGAGGTCACGGCGGTCATCGGAGGGGACACGTGTCGGTACGGCGGGCACACGCGGGGCCGGGGCGGGGCGAGGCACGTGTAACGGGCATTGCGGAGACGACAGCAGCCACGCGAATACCGCGTGGTATGGTATTCCGCCAGCTAGGTGTGACTGCTAGCCTGGCGGAGGCGCCACCGGGAGTTATTGGCTGTAAGGAGCGGTGAGCGGAACGAGGCGGGTCAATGACCTCGGCCGGATACCGCCGAAAAGGGTCGCGACAGTTTGAGTGCTGCGCGTTGTGCTGCGTAACCACAGCGGACGTGGTGGCAGGGATTCTCCGCCGTCCCTGCAACGCCAAACACCTGGCGCGGCCTCCCTCTCCAACCCAGCATCCCCGGGCCGGCCCCCTCCCTCCGCTGGCGCCCCTCAACCCACATGGCAATTTGCAGTCCCAGCTGGTGGGCCAGCACTTGCATGGCGGCGGCCCCCCGGGTGTACCAGCTGCCCCGGATGTGGCTGAGCCGTGCATACAGCTCCGAGAACTGCGACCGGGCGGACGGGGCGGAGGGAGGTGGGGAAGGCAGGGCATCCCGGCAGCTTGTGAAGTTGTGTTTAGAGAAGAGACCCGGAAGGTGTGTGCTTGCACGAGTACGCCTGTGTGTGCGTTGTGAGGACATGGATGATGCCCAGGTTCCAGGTTACCGATGTGCCGCTTGTGGACTGGGAGGGATGGGGTGGGATGATGGCAACGGCGACCGCAGGCAAAGGGAGCGCAGTTTGTTGCTGGAGTCGAGGTATGCGCTGATAGGGGCCATGGCGCGGCGAGGTTGGGGTGTTCGGGCAGGGCATGGGCAGTGCGCCGCTGTGGTGCCCGTTTGCCGGGACGCGACGGGCCCAACCACTTTCGGGAGGGGATGCTGGGTAGACACCGCGTACCTCTGACGTAAATATGATAACTAATCACGAGCAGCGGAAGAGCTTTAAGATCAAATGAAGCGCGTATTAATCCTGGAAAAACTCTTTCCAAACTAACCCGCGGTGCGCCGGCCGGCAGCTTCAGCAATTTTCGAGACGTAGAAGGGCTGCTCCCACGTTCTTCATCCACATTATCGTTGGGACCGCTCGCAAGGACGCTAAAGCTGGGCGGCGGAGAGGGTAGCGGTGTCCCTCGCCCAACTGTGATTGAGGTGCTCGCTGGTGTAACCTCCAGACGAGCATCGTGCTGTTGAGCTTGAAGAAATTGTTGTGGCTCCGCCGCGTGTCCTTTGAAACAACAGAGTAGTTGCATCGGCGTGAGTTGGCACCAGTCTACCGCAGCACAAACATTGTCCTTAATCAGGGTGACAAATGAATACTAGAATGTCACATGTGCAAATATGTAACAATTTGCGTCACCAAACAATACGCGATCTTCCTTAAGTCATTAGCTGCATGGACATGCATACAATAAAATTAAGTTTATCGCTTTTATCATAAGATGGTCACGATGTAGTTCTGTGCTTTACATAAATATTACATATATGACAAGGATCCAAAAGAGTCTGCCTGTCATTGCATGCTGCGTTATTCATGATAATGTGTCAGGTTGCAACTTGTCCACGGGAACAGAGCGAGTCGGCCCCAGGATCCCTTCACGAGAAGGCGCTCGGCAATATCGTACGCTGTTGCCCACAGTGCCACCTGCCACGGACATCAACATACATCAAAACTATAATTCCATCAGAGTATACTACATCATAATGGCAGTAACAGCTACTCATAGACTGAGGGTTTTGTTGGACTCTTGGACAACAGCACTGGGCGCACATCAGCTCACCGTTACATGTCCGGGCTAATTTTTAAAATCTCCATGGACAGATGACGGTGACGTTGTCCAAGGCTATGACGAGGACACCGACGGTGAGCGCCGGGGCACAGGCAAGGCCACAGCCGGTGTTGCTGCTGCGGCGGCTGCCGCTGGACCGACGTCCCCAGGCAGTGGAACGCCCAGAGCTGCGGCTACTACGTGGCCGAGTTTGGGCGGTGCCGGCGGCGCCTGTGCACTGGGAATGACGTGGGCGGCTCGCCTGTCCTGGTCAGCGAGGTCGTCCAGGCCGTACTGTCTAAGATGCTGAGTTCCAACGTGCACAAGTTCGGGTTGTAGCTGCAGTCCTGAAGAGGCCCACAGAGACGTTTGTTCTCTAGAGGCGTCCACTAACGTAGTAGCGGTGTTATGTTACCCACCGTGACCCCGCGCCGCCCTGGTCAATGCCGTACGTGTGAAGGGCCACGGCTTGCCTCTGTGTTTAGAATTGCAACCCGCCCGCCCGCCCGATGCCTCTGTGTATGTAGTACGCCGAGCCTGCGGAGCTATGGGGCGTGCGAAGTATACCCGCCGTCTGGTGGTATGCTTAGAAGACGTTCGTTTCTACTAGATCAGTAGCCCGCAGCGAGGTGTCCACTAACACAGCAGCCCTGTCCTATTTCCCGCCGTGATCCCGCGCCACCCTGATCAGTGCGGTACGTATGAAGGGCAGCGGCGTGCCTCTGTGAGCCTGGGGGGCAGTCCCAAAGACACAGGGCGGCCGCGAAACAATAGCCCACTGAAGCGGACAAACGGCATTCCACTAAAGCAGTAGCCAGATGCCGGCTGTCCACTGAAATAGTAGCCAGGAGGTGTAAGAGGCCATCCCCCGCCCTGTCAGTCATCCCCCGACCCGTCCAAAGCATCTGGGGAATGTATTTAGGTGTCACACACACGGGGCACGGGTGTTTAGGCCTGCGGAGTCGGGTTGGTGGTTGTGGCGGGGATCTGACATGGTTAATGCTCGGGACAACGGATGTACGATGACCCGCGAATTGCGTATCGCACGAGAAGCGTGCCCCATTCTCCTCTCACCGAATTGAGAAAATACAATGTTCGCCGCTCGAGGCCCGTAGAGACAACAAGGGACACGACCAAACTGCACCTTAGGGCGCCAAGTGGGCAAGGACTGGAGCCAGCTGGAGAAATGGAGGTCGAGGTAAGCACTAATTATGTTGTCTTTCTCTGATTAGTGTTGTGTTTTGGCCGCTGGAGCGGTGTGGTGGGGCAGGGAAGGTAGACCAAACGACATGGTGGACTGCTAGCGGAAGCTGCAGACATCAAGCGGTATTGCATCTTCGCGACTAGGCATAGAAAGAATACAGAAGAGCCTGCAAACGGGCGGCATAGGCAGAACGGGACCATAATCCGTCATTTGCGCGCCATGTTGACTTGGGTCGCCGGCTCGAGCCCACTCCCCACCCCCTTGCAACGAAACAATTTGAGATGTGGTTGTCAACCAGGAACCCTCAAGCAGGCATCGTGTCCCCAGGATGGAGCACCGTGTCAACCCGCCAGCGATCGAGCTAACACGCCGTCCCGACACCCATTCCCGTAGAGACCGACCGAGGCCGCCGCCGGATCGGACACCGCGGTAGCCGAACAGTTAACCGACGCCGGCGCCGAAGGGGCCCGCGCAGGCGGAGATGCGGTGAGTCCATAGGCGAGGCCGAATCGAACCACCCCGAACGGACCCTAAGCCTTTCAGGACGAGCAGGCTCACTGCGGGCAGCCCCCGAGTGAGGCACAGGACCGACGGGCCGACCCCACAGCGGACGCAAGCGTTCCCCCCTTTTAGCGCCCGGCGAGACGGGGCCTAGGGGAAGGGGCACCGGGCAGAACCCGACTTGCACATCGCCACCTGACGAACTCAGGCACGCAGCGAGCATATAATACCGAAGCCGGGTCGGCGTGAACCGCCACCCGAGCTGCGCTCCCCTCCCTACTGACCCGACAAACTCGGGGGCCGGGATTCGACGCGGAAAAACGAATACCGGGCAGTACCCGATCAGTTGCACCACCGCCTGACGAACTCAGGCAGACGGGCAAGCCATGCGATTACAGGCCGGACTGGCGTGAACCGCCATCGGCCCCGATCTCCCCCCCCCCGACGAACTCGGGACGGGGGGCCCGCGCAAATCTGGAAAATTGGAACGCAACTGACTCAACCCCGCTCGGGCGGGACCTGCTATCACAGGGTGCCGATAGCGGAGGGGGACGACTCCTCCGCAGCGGTCGCACTACGAAGGCGGTGCCCGGCAAGTCAACCAGATGGCAACAGAACCCGCCTACGAAGCGGCGTGCGGTGGGAGAATCCGGCACCTCAGCGGCGGGTGCGACCACAGCTGCACCCCAAGGCGCGCCGGCCACCACCGCAGCCGCAACGAGCGATGGGGCCGGCGCAGTGAGGGTTGCCGGAGATGGAACGAGGCTCGAGGGTACCGTGGCGAGTGAAGCTCGAGCCACGGCTGCCACGGCTGCCGTACGCGAGGTGGAGGATGCGCTGCCGCGGGGCGAGACCGGAGCCCATCCGGACGCAGGCCCCGAAGGTGTACGGATGGGGCATAACGGGGCGCCCGCAGGCGCCCACAACGGAAGCGGGAGCCGCGGCACGGCCAAACTCCGGATCGACTACAGGCGGCCCCACCGGCTGCCAACCACCGGACGCATTCGCCCCAAGACCGTGGGACTGGGCAGTGCGTCACCGCTGGTGACCCGCTCGGTTCAGATTGTGGCGTCCCCGAGGTTCCGGTCCCCGGCACGGCTCAGGAGGCGTTTGGACACTCCCGGCCGGGCAGCAGGCCAGACGGCACAGCAACAGGCGGGCGCCGCGGTGGGCGCCGGGGCCATGGGGCCGACGGGACCCACAGCCGCCCAACTAAATCTCTGCGGGGCCTTCGCGGCAGCAGCGCTGGGAGCACCAGGACTGGCATGGCACCCAGGCCAGGGCGGCGGAATGGAAGCTCTGGGGCCCACGGGCGGCGGTGCTGGGTACGGCAACGCGGCTGTACATCCCCTCACCGCCGTCGCGAAGTGGGGGCTATACCAGCACCTCCTCCAGCAAGGGTGGCCTGGCCCGCTAGCCGCCCAGGCCGCAGGCATGTTCGGAGACGTTAGCTCCACGAGCTTCCCCATGGCAGGCCTGGGGGGTGCCGCACCCTCAGCAACAGCACCCACCCCTTTTGGCGGCCAACTGCCAGCGGCGGCCCAGGCGACCTGGTTCAGCGGTGGCCCACTGCCAGCAGCACCCCCGTTGGGCGCTACACACGGCCCGGCGATGGCCGGCTGGCCCGGTGGGGCGACCGCGGCAGCGGCGGCTGCGGCGGCCGCGGGGCTAGCCCAGGTGCCCCCAATGTTCCCGGGCCAGCCAGGGTGTGGGCCCCAAGCCGGATACCAACCCGTGTCGATGGCGCAACCTGCGACCGGGCCAGTCTACCCGCCGGGCAGCCACCGGCCGCTGATTGACGCAGTGGTGGTGCCAGAGCGGCAGTACGACGCCGACGGCCAGCCTACCTACAAACTACAGTACATGCCGCCGCTCCGGGACCTCAACGTGCCGGAGAAGGCGCTGGGCGGCCGCCCCGGCGACTTGGCCAAGCAGGCGGTGGGGCTGGCGGTCCAGGCAAATCGGACGCAGATGCTGAACATCCAGCCCAAGACGGAGGGCCGGACGCTGACGCCCCTGATAGCCGACGCGGTGCGGCTCACCCTGGGCTTCAACACGACAGTCCCCGCCGTCAGCAAGACGGCGACGGCCATCCTCAAGGGGGTGGCGAAATCGCTCATCGACCGCCTCAAGGAGGCGCTGGAGGGACCGCTGGGTGAGAGGTTCGTGCTGCAGCTGAAAGCGGCCCTGAACGCTCGACTGGAAGAGGAGCTGCGCGAGATAGTGGAGTACGCCGTCGAGCTGGACGCGAGGATCCTCACGTCCAGCAACAAGATCGCCTCCTTCTTGGGGGGGCTGAGCCTCCCCCGCCTGGCCCAGGAGCAGCTTACCTCGAAGCGCGGTGACCTGAGCGAGGCAGCCCGCGCCTGGCTGGCAGCTTAGCGGGCGGAGCTAAGTGAGGGGAGAATCTGCGAGGCCAGGATGACGGAGGAGATGTGGCAGGAGGGTTTCGGACCCCAGCTGGGCTGCCTGCTGCGACTGTGCAACTGCATGGATGAGACTGCGAGGCAACTGCGCTCCACAGTCGCGGCCAAGGAGTACCGAGCCCACCGGCGTGCGGGGAGCGGTACAGGCGGCGGTGAGGGCAGCCGCGGCGGCGAAGCCTCAGGTTCTCGGGGCGCCGGCGCTGGAGCGAACGGGCACGCTGGCGCGGCACCTTACGGCGCGGGCGGGAGCAGTGGCGGTGGCGGTACCAGGGGCGGCGGGGGTGGTGTCACGGCCCCGCGAGACCACAACAAACCGGCCGCCTGGCAACCAGCCCTCACCGCGGTACACAACGAACTGGAGCGACGACACCTGGCGCGGGACTTATGCCCGGACCACAACAAGATGTTCCGGGTCGCCAAGGCCCTGAAACCGCCCTCGTGCGTCAACGCGTCGTTGCTGGGCCGGGAGTGCCCCCATGGAGGAAGGCCCAGGTGCCACAACGAGCACGAGGACGCGAAGCAGGTGGCGGGGCGGATCGTCGCCGCCCTGGCGGCGGGGGTGGACGCGGAACAGATGACATCGACCCCAGAACAGACGCTAGGACGGCAAGAACCGGGGCAGGACGCATGGCCGGGCCCCGTGGCCGAGGAGGGCGAAGAAGGGGGGCCGGTGCTAGAAGAGGAAATGACGGACGATTGGGGCGGGGCCCGCCTGGACGAAGAAGGGGATGACACGTGGTGCGACCCAGCGGAAGATGCTCTCCTGCCGCTGTCGGTGCAGCCTGTAGCCCTCGCACCCACACCAACGGCATTCCCCAGCCTCCCGCCTCCACCACCCCTGGACCGGGCCGCCTCGATCCGACAGCTAGAGGCAGCCTGGCAGGGCCTCATCGCCGCCACCCAGCCAGGAACCACCCAGACGGCCCCGTTACCAGCCGAAGAGTTCGAGCGGGAGATGCACAAGGTGGCGCGGCCGCCGTCCACTTTCCAACCGGGGCTACTGCGGGCTAACCTAGCTGCGTGGCGGCGTTACTTCCAGCTCCACAACGGCGGCCGGCCGCTGACGCGTAACCAGAAGCTGCTGCTGTCCATGTTCGAGGAAGGCGTACGTTTCCTGTGGGAGGGGCGCCAGGGCCCGACGTGCCGCTCCCGCCCCTGCGCCGGAAGAAACGCGGGATTGTACGGCAGATGGTCAGTCAGGCGGTAGCCCGAGGCGAGGACCCCGAAGCATACCTCACGGGCCAGACACCCCACGCGATCCAGTTCCCCAACCACCGCAGCACCAGCACCCACGCCGACTTCGTCACAGCTGAGCTCCAGAAGTGCCTGCACACGGGCGCGATCAGGGAGTGGCCAGCCGAGTGGGGTCGGCCAACGGTCATCAACGGCTTGCGCGTGGTGGAGGGCAAGAAGCTGCGCCTGTGCATGAACCCCATGTACCCGAACCTGTTCATGGAGATCCCGCCGCTGAAGTACGAGTCCCTGGCCGACCTGCCCGGCTTCCTACACAAGGGCGATCTCATGTTCACCACCGACGACAAGAGCGGGTACTGGAACCTGCTGCTTCACCCGGAGATGTACCGCTACGCCGCGTTCGAATGGCAGGGCAGAATGCATTGCTGGCTGGTGATGGCGTTCGGCTTCGCACCCGCATGCTGGGTCTACAGCATGCTGAAACAGGAGCTGTTCCGGCCGTTGCGAGAGAGGGGCGTCAACCTGGCATTCCTGATTGACTACTGTGCGGTGGCGGCACGGACCATGGGGGCGGCCCAACACCTGTGCAGGGGGGTGGTCGGCCTGCTCCCCGCCTTGGGCTTCACCCTGAGCTTGGAAAAGTGCCAGCTGCGCCCGTCGCACTGAGTCCGCTTCCTGGGCTTCATTGTGGACACTGCACAGGAGGCATTCGAGGTGCCGGAGGACAAGGTACGGCAACTGGAGGACGAGGTGGCGGGCCTGGAGGCGGCGGGGCTGACCACGATTACGCCCCGTACGGTGGCGCGCTTGGTGGGGCGCATCATGTCCATGAGCCTGGCGGTGGCCACAGCCCCCCTCCACGCGCGTGTGGTCTGGCAAGCGGCAGCTGGGACATTGGACTGGGACGAGGCGGTCGGCGACCCGACAACCTTCCTGTCACGGGCGCGGCTGTTCGTGGACCTGCTCCACCGCAAGAACGGAAAGACGTGGTGGCGGTGCGGGGCGGCACTGGTGCTACGAGTGGCGGGCGATGCGTCAGAGCGGGCTTACACCGCGTTACTACCGGACAGGCAGCTGGGGGCCGGGGAGGTGAGCGAGATGAGGGTCCTGTTCACCCCCGCGGAGACGGGGCGCATGGCTTGTGGGGACATGTCCAGCACGGAGCGGGAGCTGCTGACAGTGGCACTGGCCGTGAACTGGCTGCAGGACATGGGACCGCATCTGCTCGTTGGGCGCATGCTGCAGTACCAGACAGACAGCCAAGCAGCGGCGTTTTGCGTGCTGGGCATGAAAGGCAAGGGCATGTGCCTACAGCGCGTGGACGAGCTCTACAGGCTCTGTGCGGAGCTGGACCTGGAGGTCCAGTTGGTCTGGTAACCCCGCACGGAACAGCTGCAGCGCGAGGCGGACGCGCTATCCAAGTACGAGGACGGCTCGCAGTGGTGCCTGGACGACACCGTTTTCTTCCGCCTGTGGGGGGAAGCATGCCTGCAAGGCATGTTCACAGACGAGTTTTCCACAAAGCTGCCGGGCCGCTTCTTCTCGCGCCACTGGAGCCGGGGCACCTTGGCTGTGGACGCATTCTCAAAAGATTGGGGCGAGTGGGGCCGCCGGGGCGTGCTCTACATCAACCCGCCATTCGACCAAATGGGCAAGGTAGTGCGCAAGATAGCAGACGACCGGCCGGACTGTGTCCTTATCGCACCGGTGTGGCCGCGGTGGTGGCGGGCGACGCTCGGCACCTTGCCGGTTAAGGCACGGAAGCGACTGCCACACATACCCACACTGTTCAGGCCGGGGCCCCAGGTACCCGGCAACGAGGCGCGGAATCCCAAGGCCCCGCGCTATGCGGTGGAGGCGGTGTACATCGTGTGGTGAGGCAGAGCAAGGAGGGGTCGGGGAAGGAGAGAGGCGTCCGGCTGGGAAGCCATTGCGCAACCCCGGGGCAGGCCCACAAACATCGACGGCCGCACCGGCACACAATGCGCTGGTAAGACAGCGTACGACGGCGGCGCGGAGGTACGGCAGACGTACATGGCGCCGCGAAGACTAAAATCCCTGGTGGTACACTCAGATATCAAGCCGGAAGCGGTGCGAGCTGTACGCGCGTGTGTGTGTGTGTGTGTGTGTGTGTGTGTGTGTGTGTGTGTGTGTGTGTGTGTTATCAAGAAGAAAAGCTGAGCCGCGAATAAGCAGACCCGTGTCCAGCAATGCAACCGACGACTGAGACCGAGACCAGAGTTACCAATATGCCAGGGCGAAATATGTCGTCCATAAGGAGTCCCAAGGTGGTGTAGGCCGTGATGCTGCAGCGCCCCGTATCGTTGTCGAGCGCCGGTGGGCGCCGGGACGCCAGCAGAAGCAGCGGCTATGACGTCGTAGGCTAATGCAGATGAAAACTCTACTAAGCTACCTACTGATCCTAAGGTGCAGCAAAAGCAAGGGCGTATGCGTCAACAGCGCGTGCAATGCCGACAGCAAGCAAGTGCCCGGCACAACCGTCCCAGCCCGTGCAGAAGGAAAAGATACTGACCTGAATGCAGAATCGGGAGCACCAAGCGAAGCAGCACCGTCAGTGGTTAGCGAAGCGAAGTCGGAGGACATGCAAGGCGGATGGCAAGACAGGGACACACGTGAGCGCGACGGTCCTAAAAGTTGTTAGTAAGAAGGAAAAAACGAGCAAAGCAAATGGAATGCAAAGATGCGGGTGCCGAATTTGCAGTGATGTGCCGGGTACGAACGCGGTCAACGGCCGTCACAGCGCAGGGGCAAAGAACTAATAGCAGATGCTGCGGACTGTGTGTGTGTGTGTGTGTGTGTGTGTGTGTGTGTGTGTGTGTGTGTGTGTGTGTGTGTGTGTGTGTGTGTGTGTGTGTGAATCGTTACATATCTGCCGGGCCGACACTGGCCGGGGGCGCTAACCCGCCCCATACGGGAGACCGCCGTGTGTGTGTGTGTGTGTGTGTGTGTGTGTGTGTGTGTGTGTGTGTGTGTGTGTGTGTGTGTGTGTGTGTGTGTGTGTGTGTGTGTGTGTGTGTGTGTGTGTGTGAATCGTTACATATCTGCCGGGCCGACACTGGCCGGGGGCGCTAACCCGCCCCATACGGGAGACCGCCGAAGCACTTTCCCCCGGATACGGGGGAAAGGGGCGTAAGGGGCCTCTGTCCCCTCGCTCTCAACCAAGGGTGCGTGCCCGATCCCTGAGGATCGTTGACCGCTGTGCCCCCTCAAGGGAGGGGGCGAAGGCCCATCCCGGGCGGTCTGCGCCTCGCAGTCCGCTGTTCAACCTCCTCAAGTCCTTGCAGCACCCAGGGCGCGTTTCGGAGGCGCGCCCCTGCTTGGTGCGGTAAAACTAGCCTGGTCCCGCGTCCCAACCTAATCGTACTAGTTAGGGTTGCACCCTCCGGAAGGCCTGCCTGCCCAGCTGAGCCAGAGCGAGGCGTCTCGCACGCGTCAGGCCTTGCTGGGTCCGGGTGATGCTGTGTGTGTGTGTGTGTGTGTGTGTGTGTGTGTGTGTGTGTGTGTGTGTGTGTGTGTGTGTGTGTGTGTGTGTGTGTGTGTTTGTGTGTGTGTGTGCAGGGAGTGTAGGTGCGTATGGGGCGTGGGACGTAGGCCTGGTCTAAGAGACGTGGGTCTGGATTGGGAGGTGCATTTCCCTGAATGAACATTGGGGAAGGGCAAAAGGCTGGACACGGAATCTCCTCATTAAGTTAGTCCGGTACGGAGCAACGAGCATTTACGTTCAAGCAGCCAAGTGCGTCTACTGGAGTAGTAGCCCCAACTTGTACCGCTAAGATGCGCACATAGTGGTTTTTACGATGTTACTGATGTCCTGTGGGAAGGATTGGAACACGGAATGGCAACGCTTATAAACAAGAACCGCTGAAATATGCCAAACGTACGATTTGAATACCGGTATAGGGGTAACATTTTGTTGCAAGGGTTGCAGTATAAGCCAGACCATTACCTACGACAGACATCGTGCTATAAATTAACAATTACCGGGGGCCCAAGGGTCATTGCACCGTGAACGACCGTTGTACAATGACCCTGTGCGACCGAACCACCGAAACGCACACCAGTAATTATCACCATATGCATGCGTTATCCATTTATCCAAGCCGTTCTGTCTATACCACCTAAGCGAGCCGCCAAGCCGCCCGCTTAGGCCAAGGCTTAGGTGGTACACGTTGGACTCCCCAGGCACCCACGGTGCCTTGGCGATTTCCATCCTGCCCCGCAACCACATATGGTGAAGTTCTACCCATCATAGGTATTCCCACCGGGTGCCCATCCGCAAATTGACTCTCCTCCAGGTGTACGAACGCACTTAATAGCTCTAACCGTGAGCCACGACCGTGAGCTATAACATTGTCATGACTCTACTAATCAAACGCAACCCCCGATAGCACCATACTTGTTCAGGCACTCCCTTTGCACAAGAAGACATAAGGCATTATCCTACCAACCCCATTGACTTAAGGATAAGTATTGATTGCTTCCGGCTATGGTCATGGACGGTGAAGGTCAAAGCAAGGCATCTTTGGAGGCGTCGTCTGATGCGAAAGCAACAACTTGGCGGGACCTTCCAGATCATCTTCTAGAGGTGTGGAATGGTAGTAGCGATTTACCCGTTTGAACGGAACATAATGGTCGGGTTATGGTACAACTGACTTGAAGTGCCCTGACTCCAAGAGTTGGTCAGGCGGCGCAACGCCGCGGGGCGGTTGCTTGCGGCGGACCGGCACAGGAAGTTTCATCAAGCTGTGACCAAATCGGATCTTGGTGCACCCACAGGCGGTCGGTGCCCATGTGTACGGCTACGACTACTTGACCTCGCGCCTCGTCTGCCACGCATGGCGTCGGGCGCTGTCCCCCGTCACACGGACTGTGAAGGTGCGCTGCGGAAGCATCGGGAGGAACAGGAGGAGGAGCAGGAGGAGCCGGCGGTGTTTGTGACCCGTCGCCCCGATGTTCTCGTGCAAAGACGCCCATTGTCCGTCGCGGTTAGCTTGACCCTAACCTGCAACAACGTCAGGGCGACCGAAGAGTGCGGCCATGCAGCGCCGCTCATCGGACGCTGTGCGCCACGCACTAACTGCAAGATACAGCACCAGCATCAGCAGCAGGGGGGGTTGCAACGAATGGGTAGGGCAGGGCAAAGCAGTGGGGATTCACGAAGGGTGCGGTCGTCCGGGCGCACCTGTCGAACCGGCATTGCTCAAGAGGGGGTCACGAAGGGGGGGGCTAAGCTCCGTCTTGTTCGCGCCCACCCTTCCGTTGTCACAGCACGGTGTTAGGTTGCAGTGTCTCCGCCGCCACAGCCATCCCGCCCAGCCTCTCCTGTTGCCGCCGCTGCTGCTGCTGCTGGCCGCTGCCCGCCGCACGTCGCCATGCGCTCCTCCTCCTATCTGTCATTCGTTCGGTCTGCTGCTGTTGGCTGGCTGGCTGGCCCGCAGGTGCACCTGCACCACCGCCATCTCGACCCCAGGACCCGGCTGCGAGCCGTGCAGGAGGCCTTTCCCAGGTGCGTGTGTGTGTGTGTGTGGGGGGGGGGTGATGTGATGAACCTCAAACCAGGGGGGGCGATCTGTGTGGGTGCGCGCGAATGGAACCCTGCGGAGGCGGTACACGGAAGCAGCGTTGGGCGTGTTGAAGCCCACAAACCACCCCGGGCTACCAATTGTCTACCAGTTTCCTATGTATAACCCGTGGCGCCCCCCACCGGGTGTGGCCGGGTCCGTTCTGGGGCTTACATTCGCTTTGGTCCTCCCCGCTTCCCCCCTCCCAACAGGGCGAGCCGCATGGTGATGTACGTGGATGCCAACACGGACCGGGAGGAGGCGGATCTGCAGGTGGGCGTGTGCGGTGTGTGCGTGTGCGCGTGCGCGTGCATAAGAGAGCTGAGCCGCGAGAAACGCGTGTGTTTTGTCGTACTCCACATCATCCTCGCACCTTGCTGGCGCGTCCGATCGCGCTGTCCGGGACACTCTCTGCGCACACGGCTCGACCCCTGTGTGCCAATCAAGACAGCGAACCCGCAAAAACGTCACCGTGGCAAACCCCCCTCAATCAATCCCTCTTCACCGGACCTTTGCTCTGGCAGCAGCGCAAGTTTGAATGTGTCTACCGATTTCCTATACTCCCCTCAATCCACCAATTTCCTGTACCTTCTCGGGTGAGGTGAGGTGAGGTCCGTCCCCGCCTCACCGCCTCCCACCTGGCGGGTCAGACCGGTCATACCGTCTCCGGGCCATCTCCCCCCGCGGCCGTAAGCGCAGTCCCGTGGGGCCCCCCCGTCTGACATGTGCCCCCGGCCCTGGGGCCCCTGGCCCCGGCCCTGCCCTCCTGGCCCCGCTTGCTGTCTCTTTGTCCTTGTCTGCGTCTCTCTCTACGTCGGTCCCCAGAGGGCGTGTTCGGCCACCCTCCAAGCAATGGCGGACACGACGGCCGCCGAATCCTCATCGGCCCACCCGCCGCACCCACCCGGGCGGCAGCCCCAACCGCAGCCCGAGCAGGCGCAGCAGCACGCGCTGGCCCAGCAGCCGCAGCCGCACGGGCAGCCGGATGCGGGGGGCAGAAGCTTGGGGCGATGTGCTGGCGGCAGCGACGCCGGCGGCGGTGGGCCGGGTCCTCCAGGGGGGGTTCCGTGGGGGTCACCGCCGGACCGCGCCGGGGACCGCCGGGATGATGGCCACGGTGATGCCGCCGCCGCCGCCCTCGCCGCCGCCGCCGCCCCACCCGCCGGCAGCCTGACGTGGCAGTTCATGTCGGTGACTGTGGGCGCCTCCGTGCTGCCGCTCAATCGGGACCAGCTGGACGCCACCACACACCGCCTCATCACCAGCTGCCAGTGGGTCGGCCAGCAGGTGGGGCGGATGGGCGAGTGGGCGGGTGGGTGGGCGGTGCATGGGTGGGGCGGATGGGCGGGGCGAGGTAATGCAGGTACTCTGTAACACACCCATCCGCCTTGCCCTCCTGGAGTTTGTCTTTGGTCTACCAGTTCGTTTACCGCTATGCCTGTCCTCGAGATCTTGGCACTTGGTATTCTCATCCATTCTCCACCGGATCTTTGCCCTGGCAGTGACAGCAGTTTGCAGCAAGCAACCGATTCTCGCTGCTCCCTCATGCCCTCCCGTACAAGTCCCCGGTGGCCTCTTTCGGCCCCCTGCTTTGGGCATTCTACAACTCCATGCATCCATTCCGCCAACCATTCCGCCAACCATTCCGCCAACCATTCCGCCAACCATTCCGCCAACCATTCCGCCAACCATTCCGCCAACCATTCCGCCAACCATTCCGCCAACCATTCCGCCAACCATTCCTCCGTTCCTCACACCGTTCCTCACACCGTTCCTCACACCGTTCCTCACACCCACATCCTGGGTTCATTCCGGGCTTGTGTTGTCTCTCCGACCCTCGTCCCACCACATTCATCCACCCTACCATCCACCCATCTTCCCGTTTCTTACTCCCACCGCCTTGTGGCTCCCCTGCGCAGCTGGGCAGCGCCTTCGCTGCGGCTCAGCCGTATTTCCGCCGCCTTCGCCACCTGACCACCCTGGATCTGACCGCGGACTCGGCGCTGCTGGCGGCCGTGCTGCTGCAGCTGGCCCAGCCGGGGGCCCTCCCTGGCCTCACGGAGCTGCGGTTCACGCGGACGGAGGCCTCCCGGGGGGCGCTGGGGAGGTGGCTGGGGGCGGCGCAGGGCGCGGGCGGCACAGCGGCGGCGGAGATGGCGACGGCTCTGGAGGCGCTGGTGGCGCTGACGGGGCTGCGGGCGCTCTCGTTGAATACGGGTGAGTACGAGGGGGATATGACCCGCGGGTCGGCGAGGTGGTGTCGGTGGGCAATAATCGTGGCGTTGTGTTTGGCACGGCGCTTGGCCGGGCCACGGGGGGACCCTCAGCCGCGAAAGAGGAATGCTGTCAGGAGCCGGTCATGTACCCTTTGATTCAGCACCAAAGTGACGACAACCGATGCGGGTGGCGTTAAAAGGCCGAACGCGGGCACAGCGGCGCTATCCTGCGCTGCCCCGCGGTGACGATGCCCATACCGCCATACGTCTGTAGGGCGTGTGAGTGGCTGAGTGGAGCCCGACTCGCGGGGAGTCCCAGGCCCGGGGGAGACCGTCCCTCGCCCTCGCCCTCCCGGAGGTTGTCTCGCCACTCCCGTCCTGGGTTGCCTGTTCGTCTCAACCTCAACCGCCTCGCGCCGCATCCCGCGCTGGGGCCGCCTCCGTCTCCACCCGGGCCCTGCTGAAACCAACCAGGGTGGAACCTAGAGCGACCCCGTCCCCCTTCCCATTGGCATGCCCCCGCGTGTTGAGTCCCTCTCCCGCGTGTGAGTCCCTCTCCTACGCGACAGTCCCCGCAGCAACCCAGAGGGTCTCCCCTGATGTGGGTTGTGATGTGTGATGTGACGGGGGATTGGGGGCGCCGCAGGCCTCCCTGGATTGCCCTCGTGCGTGTCGCGGCTGTCGCTGCTGGGTTCCCTGGAGCTGCACCACAGCGGCCGCGGGGTGGCGGTGGTGGAGGACGTGGGGCTGCTGGCGGCGCTGACGGGGCTGTCGTCCCTAAAGCTGAGGTGCGGAGGACGGGGCAGGGCAGGGGGGAGGACCGGCGAGGAGCGGCCGAGCGGTGTAGAGGGCGCACTTGTGGATTGCTGGTGGTGCGAAGGAAGTGGAGCGAAGGAAGTTACAAGTGGGGAGACGGGGGCTGCAGTGTGGGCTGGAAGGTTTTGGTGGTCTGGATTGAGGGGGAGAGGGGCGGATAGTGACAGTGATGAGGAGCAACGTCCTGCCAATTATCCTATGCTGGCGCAGTTCCGATTTCGTGCATAATGTGTGCTTCGAGGTTGCGTCTGCCAACTACGGTACCCTCCCGCAACAAAGACGCCTGGAGGCGGCGCGCCTTGTGATGAACGAGACAGGACGGGATGGAACGCAGCGAGGTTTTGAGGTCGCTCAAGGGTAGGGAACTAGGGATAAGGTCACGGCAACCGGGTCCCGTGGCCGGTTGCACCTGGCGGCAAGGAGTCCTTGCGTCCAAGGGCCCGACCCGGCCGCACCCGGCCCGGCCCCTCCCTGCCCTGGGGCTCCCTCGCAGGTATGTGGCCCTCAGCCAGCTGTGGCAGCTGACCCGCCTCACCGCCCTGACCTCCCTGGACCTCACTCTGCGGGGCTACTTCTCCGGCGAGGGGGGCCCCGACGGCGAGGACGAGGGGGAGGAGGCGGACGAGCTGGATGCGGTGATGGAGGAGGACTGGCTGGAGGCGGGGCTCGACCACCTCCACAACCACCAGCCACCTTACCCGAACGCGCAGGCGGCAGCGGCAGGCATTTACCCGCCGCCGCTGCCGCCGCTGCATCAACACCCGCAGCTCCCGCACCAGCTGCATGTCGATTTCATCGTCCCGCACGGGGTGCAGCAGACAGCGGCGGCAGCGGCGGCCCAAGTGGGGTTGCACGCGTTGCCCTGGCCGCTGCAGCCACATGCACCACCTGCGGCGGCTGTGGCTGCACTGGCTCCCGGAGCGCAGGGCTCCGTGCAGCCGCCGCCGCCGCCCCCGGCGGGGACGGGGGCGGGGGCAACGCTGCACGCGGCCCCGCACCAGCCTGCCAACCCTCAGGGTCTGTCAGCCCCCTGGCTAAACCCCGTGTCGGCCTTGCTCCTTAGCCCCTCGCTTTACGAAGGCGAGAACCTGGACCTCCATCAGCATCAGCACCACCACCACCACCAGCAACAACCGCATCCACCCGCGGCAGCCACCGCCTCCTCCGTCGGCAGTTCCGCAGGGGCCGCCACAGCCTCGGCCTGGGCGGCCCTGGGGGGGCCCTCAGGCTCCGGAACCTCGGGTGCCGGCCCGCTGGCGGCATCCGCCGCTCCAGGGGTTTCGTGCGCTGCGGGCTTCCCCATGTCGGCCTCAGACCCGATGCCCGGGAACGGCCCCATCCCCCATGTGACCCATTGCCCGCGGACTCGACTCGCTTCAGCGGCTCCTGCAATACCCGCTGCCACCTCCGGGGGCCCTGGTGGTGGCGGCGCCAACCAAAGCGGGGGGGCCTTCGGGTCATGCGGGGGGGCCTTCGGGTCATGGCTGCACGGCGGTTTCCTGAACGAGGGGGACAGCGACTCGGAGGGCGCCCTCACCTTCAGTCTGGGCTCCTCGGCCGCCGCTAGTGACCTGCGGCCCGAGGAGGAGTGCGGCGTCGGCAGCGGCGCCGGCGGCCTCGACGCCGCCGCCGGCAGTGTGGGCAGCGGCGGCGGCGGCGGCAGGGACAGTGGGGGCCCAGCCCCTGATGCTCCCGACCGCGAGGGTGGACCGGGGGCCGCGACCGCGTCCGTTGGCCTCCGCGGACGTACGACGGTGACGTCAGCGCCGGCGGAGGGAGCCGCGACGCCGGCCCCGTCTAGGCCGATGGTGGGGGCGGCGCCGCGGGCGTCAGAACCCCCGACGGCGGGACCGTCCGGAACGGCGGGGGAGGCGATGGACGTCGTCATGGCAGCAACCCCATGCCGCGGGTCAGCACCAGCAGCGTCAGATGCGTCGCCGGGTTCCGCAGTGGAGGAAGCTGGCGGCAGCTGCGGCGGTGCTGGTGGCGGCGGCGACACCGCCGAGGGCATGGATCTGGGGACCGGCGGCGACGCCAGGGGGGGCGGCGCGCCCTCGACCTCGGACGTCGCACACCTGTTGCAGTGGTGCAGCAGGACTGGTTCCGCGGCCACCGCCGCCGACAACCGGTGTCTTGCGGTGGCCCCGTCCGAGGCGGGTCCCGGGCGAGGGTGCGAGCAGGGCGGGGGCGATGTCGATGAGGCCATGCCGGATGCGCAAGCTGCTGCCGACGACGGGGCGGCAGGGGCCTCGGGCGGGGAGCCGCTGCTGCCGCCGCTGCCACCTGCGCCCGTACCTCTGCCGCAGCCGGCCGGGGAAGACGTGGCTATGGCGGCTCTGCAGCAACAGGGCGGGGCCGGGGCTGGAGGGTTCGCAGCACAAGCAGTGCCCCTAGTCTTAGGCGGCGGCCCAGGAGCTGGAGAGGGGGAGGTGCTGCTGCAGGCAGCAGACCAGGCGGATGCCGCGGAGGAAGGCGAGGAAGCCACTGACGAGGAGGAGGTGGGGGCGGAGGAGGCTCAGGCGGCGGAGCACGAGGCGGCGGTCAGCTCGGCGCTGTGGCGGGTGGTGGCGGCGCTGCCGGGGCTACGATCGCTCAATGTCAACGCCTGGCAGGAGGTGGGGCCCGGGGGACAGGCGGGCGGGTGGGGGCCGGGGGTTGGAGGGTGATGGGGTGTATACGGTAGCTCATTGGCAGGCAGAAGTAGGGGTAGGGATGGGTGTTGGTGGGGGTGTCAGTAGTAGTCGTGGGCGTGGGGGTCGCAGTGCGGCCAGTTGGGTGGTTTTAGGGTGGGCGCCAGCAGCGGCCCTAACCCCCCGGCGTGTCTGGGCTGTCTCCTTGACTCTAAACCCCGGCAGTGCACTGTCGGACACCTGTCCCGCCAGTTGTTTGGACCGGAGCGGCTGCTGCTGCTGCTGCTGGCGCTGCGGGCCCTCGTCACGTCGTCAGCGGCCCCCTCGGGCCATTCGCCCCCACAGCTGCCGCTGCCGGGTACCAGCCAGTATCGCTGATGTGCGCCCACTGGACCCCCTCCCCAACCGCCCCCAACCGCCCACTGGACCCCCCCCAACCGCCCCCAACCGCCCACTGGACCCCCTCCCCAACCGCCCCCAACCGCCCACTGGACCCCCCCCCCAACCGCCCCCAACCGCCCACTGGACCCCCCCCCCCCAACCGCCCCCAACCGCCCACTGGGCCCCCCAACCGCCCACTGGGCCCCGCAGGCCCCCCTGGACGACGAGCGACTGGGGGAGCTGGCCAAGCTGAGCCTGCCTCCCAGCGGTCAGCTGCCGCTGACTGGCCTGACCTGTCTGGGGCTGCTGCTGCAGGTGGGCGGGTGGACGGGTGGGCGGGTGGGTGGGTGGGGACCTCGGGCGGGGGTAGGTTAATGGGGTGAGCACCCCACGTGTTGCACACTTGCTGTGAGAGCGCTCGAGGAGCGCGACCCGCCTGCGAGCAACACACCCACACACGGCCTACCTTCCACGCCCTGCCGTCCAACCCCCAACCCTCCTCAGGCCTCCAGCGCCTCCTCCCGCCTCTCCTCGCTGTCCCACCTGACGGCCCTGAAGGACCTCACGCTGGTGGTGGCGCCGCCCCGGGTGAGGGAGGGGCAGGGGGCGGGTGCGGGTGCCACCCCGGGGGCCGCGAGTCCCCCGCTTGCCTCGGCGCGGCGAGGGATGAGGTTGTGGGGCCCGTTGGATGGGTATCCTCCAAGTGTCGGAGCAGGGCCCCGAAAACCACCAGGGCCTTGCCGAGCAGGTTGGCGTCCAGTCCCGTCCGCGTTTCCTGTACAGTACGAACGCCATCGGGCCCATGTGTCGTGACAGGGCAGCGGCAGCCGCCAGCCGCCACCGGCCGCAGCCGCCGTACAGCTGACCTCGCTGGACACCGAGTACGAGTTGGACGAGCATCCAGGGCATTCAGGGCTGGGAGCGCCTGGACCCTCTAGCGGGCTGGCTCGCGGGCGTAGCGGTGGCATCAGCGGCGGCGGCGGCGTCAACAGTACGGACGTCGGGAGCGCTGGGTACGACAGGGCATGCGCCGCCACCGCTACAGCCGTTGGCACGGCGGTCCACGACGTGGCTGTAGCCGACGTGCACCCGGCTGCAGCGGCGACGGCCCTGGAGCGGTCCACGGGGGCCGGAGGGGTCGTCCGGGTGGACACCGACGTCGACATGGTGTATGATGTCTCCTCGGTACGGCCAGTAACGCCGTCGTGTCGTTTGCCCGTGGCGGACGCCGCCGCTGCTACTGCCGTACATTCCGGCAGCGGAGGCAGCTATGGCTTGAACGCCTCCGGGACTTCGTCCACTGCTGCCGCCGCCGCCGCCACCGGGGTGGCCGCAGCGGCGGCGGGCGGCAGTCCCGTGTGCCACCTGGCGGCGCTGACGTCCCTGGAGCGGTTGCGGCTGTACGACGATCCGGGGTTGCTGCCCGTCGACCAGGATGCCGCCAAGGTGGGGCAGCCAGTGGGTGGATGGGTGGGTGGGTGGGTGGGTCGCCCCGTGCAAAAGGGGGTATAGGACCCCCCCCCCGCAAAGGGGGGAGCGTCCGGATACGTGAAGTCCTGGGGCGCCTTGAGGTCGTGGCTGAAGAAAATGGTAAAGCTGCAGGACCCTGTCCGTGCACTTGTATTTCGAAATCCCCCCAACCGTCCCCCTCCGCGCCTCACCGGGGCATCCCACCCTCCCTCCTGCCGTGCACACCCGGGTATGCGATCACAGTCATCACACACACACACACACACACACACACACACACACACACACACACACACACACACACACACACACACACACACATGGGATGACGTGGGCCCCGACCACCCCATCTTATCGGTGGTGGACGGGCGCCTGCTGTGCGCACAGCCCATTGGGCTGGGAGATGGAGGGGAAGTGGAATAGGCGAGGGTCTGGGTTGGGAGCGGATTGGTGGTAGGGAAGGGAGGGGTAAGGCCGCCTAGTCGCAGGCAGAGCCACCGCGGGGGTGACGGGAGGGCCTTTTATCGAGAGGCCGCTGGTGTAGGGTCTAGGAGGAGTCGCAGGCGAAGGAGTTGGTTGTTGTACGGGCTGGGCGCACTGCGTGAGCTGAGCCGGTGTGGTGCTGCCTCGAGGCGTCCCTAGCCCCGCCGGTGAGCTGGTAGCTGTTAGCCTAGTCCGTGACCCCCCTGCCGCGTGCGCCCGAGAGGTGGTCCCAGAGCGCTCTCTTGCCTGAGGCCCGCTCGCAGATCCCGCGTGCATGCGAGCGCCGAGCGATGGCTGGGGGGCCTTCCTTTTAGCTAGAGGGGATGGGGATGGGCGTGGGTTCTGGTTGTTCCTGGGCTTCGTAGCAGACCCCCTACCCGAAAGCCGGATCAGGCCGGGGCTGTAGAGAAGTCTTGTTTGCCTACCGTTTTCAGGCTCCGTGCACGGACCCGCGTGCATGATGCAGCCTTGACTTGTGAGAGCGCGCGAACGGCACCACCTCCCTTCCCCAGAGGAGGGAGAGGGACCCTAGCGGACCTGCAGCTCTCGGTTGCTTAGGAGGGGGTAGTGGCCCCTCGCGCCCCTATCCCGCCCGCGGGAGAGAGCTCAGGCGGTCTTTCCGTTGGGGCTGGGCAACAGCCCCTGGCCACGCCAGGCCCGGTCAGATACTTGTAACGACACACACACATAGTGTAATAATAACACATAATGTAATAATAACACATATATGTAATAATGATAATAATAACAATATATTAATATATATTATGATATATTATATAAAATTTTTATTTTATATATATTATGTAAAGTTATATTACATAATATATTAGATATTTATAAAAAAAATAATTTAATACAATATAATATAATATAATAAAAAATATAATAATAACACATATATGTAATAATAACACATAGTGCAAACCATAGCCCCATCATGGAGCGCCCGACTGCATACCCGGACCCAGCAAGGCCTGACGTGTGCGAGATGCCTCGCTCTGGCTCAGCTGGGCAGGCAGGCCTGCCGGATGGTGCAACCTTAGCTAGCACGATTAGGTTGGGACGCGGGACCAGGCTAATCTTACCGCACCATGCAGGGGCGCGTCTCCGAATTGCTGAGGAACGCGCCCCGGATGCTGCAAGGACTTGAGGAGGTTGAACAGCGGACTGCAAGGCGCAGACCGCCCGGGATGGGCTTCTGCCCATTCCCTTGAGGGGGCACAGCTGTCACCGATCCTCAGGGATCGGGCGAGCGCCCTTGGTTGAGAGCGAGGGGACAGAGGCCCCTTACGCCCCTTACCGCCGTATCCGGGGGAGAGTGCTTCGGCGGTCTCCCGTATGGGGCGGGTTAGCGCCCCCGGCCAGCGTCGGCCCGGCAGATATGTAACGATTCACACACACACGGACTTATACACACACAGAGTGTGTGTGCGTGTGTCCCCGCTGCCTCTCCTGGTCCCCGCTGCCCCCCGCTGCTACCTCCGCTCCCCCCCCCTTCCCCCGCCCCAGCTGCTGTCCCGGTCCTGGAGCCGGCTCAACGACATCTACATCCTGGGCGCCATCACACTGCGCCGCTCCGCCGGACTGCTGTTCAGCCGCCTGGCGCACCTGGACCTCTTCAACCAGGTGGGGGCTTGGGGGCTGAGGGAGGGGACCGGCCCAGAGGGTCATGGAGACGCGTGCAGGGGGATGCAGGGGGCCGCAGAAGGGTCTAGGGTTGGTTTGTCAGGATAAGGAACGGCTTGTCAGCGTACGGCACGGTATGGGGGTTGGGGTCAGGCCAACCCTGGGGCCCGACATGAGGGGCGGGAGGGATGTCCTGATCGCGATCGTGATGTGGGGGAAAGAAGCGGCCGTTGGGGTTGGGGAATGGACACGGCACGCAACGGACATGCGCAGTGGAAAACTGACCCCGGTAGCCCGTTGGGGCGCTGCTGCTGCTGCTGCTGCTGCCGCTGCCGCAGACCGCCTCGGCGCCGTACAGGCTGCAGCTGCAGCACCTGCCGCCCTCCCTGAGGGCGCTGGGTGTCCAGAACTCGGTGCTGGAGGGGGCGGACAGGGCGGGCCAACTTAAGGTAATGGATCTGTATCTAGATCTGGATCTGGGCTTCTGGGGTTTAAAAAAACGCCCAGACACACCCAGCCCGGCGACAAATACTGACCAACGATAATCACCGGTACCTGCAAGGCAAAGGAGGAAACGCAGGCCAAAGCAAAGAAGCCGCGCCACCACCGGCGGCGCCATGCAAGTGCAAAAAAAACCGAAAGAGCATCATGCAACCAAAACCCAACCCGGAATGATTACCTGTAATGAAGAGCACCAAATTGAAGACCAGCAGCCAGAGCGGGCGAAATGGAAAGGGGAAGACGAATTTGAAGTGAGGAACGACCAAGCAAAACAAAATGACAGTGCAATACAGCAGAGAGGGCAAAAACACATGAAGCGAACCGGTGGTGGCGCGGCGGAAGAGAACAGAGCATGCAACCGCAGAGGTTATGAAATGTGGGTTGTGTACGACCGGTACGGGGAGTGTACGACATGTACGGCAGCGGGTATGGCAGCGGGCTTCTGGGGTGTTGTTAGGGCCAATGTCGGAAGGTTGGGGGGTACGGAGCAGGGGGCGCATGCGGGGGGCCGGGGGGCTATAGGAAATTGGTAGACATTTTCAATTGCGCTGCTGGCGGGGGCCTGGGGGTGAGGGTGGGGCAGCAGCCCCGACGGACTGGGGAGGAGGGGAGATTGGGGGCCTGAGCAGCAGCCTGCTGGGTTGGGGGAGAGGAGAGAGGGAGCTCGTGCAGGGGCTTGGTTGGGCGTGGGGTCAGGTGCACTGAGTACGAGGCTCTGGTGCTGTACCTGCCGCAGTCTGTCCTGGAGGGCCTCTCGCTGTACGCTACCGTACATTGGCCGGTCAAGGCCAACGGCGGTACGGACATGTACGACTGGATTGCTGGTTGCAGCAAGCTGGCCAGGTGAGTCAGGCGCGGACGGAGTGAAATTTGCTGGCCGTGGGCCGGCCAGGTCGCAGTCTTTTGGGTTTAACTGCTACCGCTCATCTCGTCAGCGCTACCACGGTGGCTCCGACAAGGTCGCCAGCCGCCCAACCTCTAGAACACATCAGCTTCTACTGCTTCCGTCCGGGTCAACGCCTCTCCGTCTTCGTCCGTCCCAACACGGGCGGTTACTGGTTTGGTGCTCTTCTGCGGTTTGGCTGTCCTCATCTGTTGGCGTAAGGGGAGGGGAGGGGAGGGCGACCAGGGGCGGTTGTCACACGCACGACGCACCCTCACCTACGGCACATTGACGGGTGCGTCGGAAACCCCCACCTATGGCGCCCACCACAACCCCCTCGTGACCCTCCCCGCAACTCCCTCCTGCCCACCCCCGGTTCCGGGGCGGACCAGCCTGACGATCGAGTACGACATGCGCACCTTCGCCAACATCATGAACGGCAGCGAGGCACAGACGGCCGCCGCCGCCTCGACAGCCGCCGCCGCCGCCGCAAGGGGAACTGCAGGACCGCAGTCTCAGGGGCCGCAGCCTCATCCCCCTACACAGCCGCACCCCGGCGACCCCCCGATCTCGCCCGTGGGCCAGCACCCCGCCCCCTCGCTGCACCTCGCGGCGGCGGCGGCGGCGGCGGTTGCAGCTTCGGGGACGAGTCCTGGCGGCGGTGCGGGGCCCTCTGACCCGACGGCGCCGCTGCAGTCGTCGTGTCTCCCAACTCCGCCCCCGCCCCAGCCCCACCCCGGGGGGAGCTCACGAGGTCCCACCCGCCTGCCGCACACGCCCCTGCGGTGGCTGGCGGCACTGCCCGCCCTGGCCACCCTGGGGGTATTCTTCGCGGACAGCCACCAGGTGTGAGGGTGAGGGGGTGGGGGGTTTGAGATAGTGAGGAGGGGGGCGCGTGTTGGGAGCCAGGAAGCGCCAGTGTTTGCATCGAGGGGCGAAATTACATGTTTTCCTTTCATTTTATGCGGTACAGTCGTACATCCTCGTGCCTGTCCTCACCCCCCTCTTCCTCTCCATGCCCTCCCCCTCCTCCTCACCCGCTCAGGAGCTGCTGGCGGGAGTACTGGATCAGCGGCTGGTGGATGACGTGGCGGGTACGGAGCGGGTCGAAGGGGTCGGGTGGGCGCGGGCTGGGTGGTCTGCACCGCACTGCACGGAAATGTGCCGTACATATAACACCCAACCGGTCACGTGGGGGTCAGCTCCTGCTCGGGCCCCACTTCGCTCCCCCCGGCACCCGCCCCCCCTCGCCCCCGGCCGCCCCACAGAGCTGGCCTCCCTGGAGGAACTGGAGATCTGGAACGTGTACGGCACGGACTGGGACTGGCAGCACACGGACTTCCGGCCCCTGGCCCGGCTCTCCCGACTCAGGTGGGGGCGGGGGCGGCGGGGGAAGGGTGGCCTTGGGGCGGCGGGGGGAGGGGCGGGTCCAGGGTTACATGACATAAGGGAAGTCTGTGTGGGGCAAGGAGGGGAGCAAGGACATGGCGACGGAGGTATGGATGAGGCAGAGTACGACACAGCAACGGTCGGGCCCACGCGGACGACCCACCCACCCACCCAGCCAGCGGGTCTCCTGTCCTCCACCGCCCGCTCGGCGGCGTGTGCAGCAAACACAGCAATAGGTGGGTGAACGGTGTACGAGCAACGGGTCCTGTGGCTCGTGATGCTGGGACGTTTCGTGGCTGGCTTAACAACTAACTGGACCCGTCAGCGCAGCTGGGCTGATGCGGGCATGGGGTATGGGGAATCCGTAGACGGGGGCAGGGGGCCCCGCCCATGCCAGATCCCCACCTAAATAATTAGACGGATGCCGCGCTGGCGGCTTGCAGGGGCCATCCGCGCCAAGTTGCAGCCGCACATCACTCTAAACCCAATCACCACTCAGCCTCGGTGCCTTGGGCCCCCACCCCGCTACTGCTCCCCCCATGGCGCTTCCTGGCGGCTGCCCTTGGCGGTGTCCCCGCGCTGCCTCCGTCCCTAGCTTCGTAGCCTGCCTGATCTTCCGTGTCACCTCCCCCTGCCCGCCGCCCCCTGCTCGCCGCCCCGGGCCACACTCTGCCTCATCGGCCGTTCGTCATCCCTGCCTCGTGGTTCCGAGGAAGCTCTCTCCGTTGACCGCTGTCTGCTGTCCTCCCGGTCCCCTCGGGTGTCTCACCTGCCGCGCCCTGACCCCGGTCCCCCTCCCATAACCCATAGTATCAGCCCAGACACCCGCCCCAGTATGAATAAGCCTACTACTGATGTCCGATACCCTCCCCTCTCCCTCATCGCCCCCCTCCTGCGGCCCCAGGTCCCTCAAGATGGAGGCGCTCCCACCCTTCACGGCCTTCCGCGTCCGCCGCATCATGCACGAAGCCGTGCCGTACTGCAAGGTGCGCGGTGGCGCGCGTGCCTCCCCCACGGGGCGGGCCTGCCGCCGCGGCATGGAGCCTCCAGTCCGGGGGGGTTGGGGGGAGACGTCCCCAGTGCGACATCCGCGTCTGCATTGTCGTTTGGCCGGATGGATTCCCGTGTCCCATTCAGTGTACGGTAGTGACCCAGTCCATCAACCAACATCACAATTGGGCGGGTGTGGTTGTGGACGAGGGTCATACGAAGGCGACCGCGCTCATACCGGCGGGTGGTTCCGCGGGGGTGGGTCCACGGGCAGTCGCCAGTCTACCGCGCGGGCACTGCAGTGCTCTCGGCAGCATGGCACCGCCGCCACCTGATGTACGGCCTGGGGTGTGCGGGGGAGGGGTCAGGTTGCGGCCAAGGCAAGCAGGTCGGCCGGCACTGTCGTTCCACTGGCCGCAGGACGCCCATGGCGGGTGGCGTGGGGTCGGTCCTGGGATCCTGACGCGGGCCCCGCTCCGTCCCGCTCGCTGCAGTTGGTGCCTGACCCCACTCCGTCGGTTCCTCCCCCCGGACCCTTGGCCCCTGCTGCGCTGCCAGTTGCGGCTGGTGGCTGACAACGAGATGGTTCCGATGATACCGCCGCCGCCCGCGGCAGCGGTCCCGGGGGCCCTGGTGCTGTAAGCCGCGCAGCAGCTGCCACCGTATCCACACCCACAACGAGCTACACGCACAGCCCCAAGGTCGTGACCGCAACGTCTCCCCCCCCCCCCCCGGGTCGGGTCCCCAGGCGGGCGCCCGGCGCCCCGGGGGGGGTCCATATCCCGTCCGGGTTACGCCGGGAGCACTGCAAGAGAAAGGGCCGGGCCGAGGCCGGGCCAGTGTGAGGGAAGGGGATATCAGGGGAAGGGGCAGGGGCAGGCGGGATGGTGGTAAATACTCGCCCAGCGGTGTGGGGACAGACGCTGCGCAACAGTGACACGGGAAGCGCCGATAAAAGGGTGGCAGGCCTTCGGGCAGGTCGGCGGACGGCCGCGAAGGCAGTCAGTCAGGCGTTAGGCAGGATGAGCTGGGCAGCAAGTCAGTCGCGCAGTCAGACAGGCAGGCAGTTTCATGGGGAACGCAGGGAGGGGGACAGCAGTTCTGATCAGGAAGGCATGTCGCTCAACCCAAAGAAGGGCATCGCATGTTGCTGACAAGACTCTGCGGCTGGCGTGGCCTTTGTTGGTTTTTCGTTTTGTTGGGCAACCGCAGCAATTAGAGAAGTGTGGTAGTACCGCATAGCGTGAGAGCTTCAACATATTCGCTGTTGTCCGCGGCTGAGTCCCGTTCCCTATCGAACACGATTGGTTTTGTTTATATAGCCTTGTGTATGAGCGCGGGGGAGATGTCTTGGCGTGTGCGTTTTATGGTCGGAAGAACTGGAAGCGGGGTGGCTCACATAGGGCTCTAGGCATGCTCTCATACAGAACATGTGGCGTACTGGTATGTGCGTTCTAACTGATGTTGAGCGACTGGGGGCCCCAGCCTGGCAGGTCCGGTGGCGGCAGAGCCGCATCTGGTCCGATTCCCTGAACGAGAGGTGCTCGTCGTCACGAGATGGTGGGTGTGCCAGTGCGGTGTCTCTAAACGGGTATTTACAACATGAGATGAGGAGAAATGCCTGGTGGCGTGCGGCCGAGAAGGGTTGAGAGCCAGAAGAGCTCTCCCCCGCGAGAGAGAGGAGAGAGGCGCGGAAGACATCCTTCCGCGAGTGTCTAGGTTCTCGCAGGACGCGGCACGAGGCTCGGGTGTACGGCAGGCCGAGTCGATGCGACGCGTAGACGGCTACTATGGCAATGGCCACAAAGCGGGTTTGAGAAAAAAACTGGGTGGGGCAGCTTCATGCTGCAAGCGAAGGCGTTGGGCAACACCATCGCCCACCATCTCACCTCACCCGCGCCGACCTGCACCTGGGTGGCCGACCGGGACATGACACGCAGTCTTCAGCCTATGTGGAATACAACCTAGCCTCCTAAACTGCTCCCACTCACGCTGTGGACCATCCCCATAGACCGCATAGCCCCAAGGAAAACTGCAAAACCTACAGCCTGTCCCTTCGCTCGACCTATCCGCTCTTAAGTGTAGTTAGCAATCTACTGATCTGCTGCGCGACAACCTCCGACACATACGGTAAGCAAGCTGCCAAAAACTTAAAGCTATCCAAGTTGAAAATACGTCTTAACATCCCCGCTCCACCACGGGACAACGCTATAACTCCATACACCTGGACAACCTATAACTCCATACAGTGCATAACTGAACCTTGTCACCTGAGGACAACAATCTACGCGACAGTCACCGTCTGTACACCGCCGGTGACTGTGAATTCCCCCAGTACCTGCGAACGCCCGCCTGCGTATCATATCGAGGAACACCGGCCACGGGCAGTTGAGCACGCGATGCCAAACCGCGCCATGCAATGGTCCTACCCAACATATTCACGTGGGCCGAGACAAACCTGGAGAGGCTCCTCGCCCCGCCTGTCATCAGCCCTGGCACACTCAAACAGACGCGCCCCCACCCTGGGCGAGTGGCGCTTCCCCCATTTCTCGCGTGGGGGCCTGCAGCCGATGATGACGGCAACTTTAAGTCAGCCTATGCGACACATCATCAAGCCCTGCGCCTCCCTCCCTAACCCAAATGGTGGACATCTACGTCCGCAGAGAGCGCCTTGATCTGCTGCAGTACCTGGTGCAGGATACCGAACACGTCCTCGTGCGCCGGGTTCTGGTCCTGGCGCAGCATCAGCCACTCGCCGCCCTCGCCGTACGAGTTGGGAGACGCGGGCTGCGGCAGCGGGCTGGCGAAGACGAACGTGGGGTTCACAAAGCCGCCCTCAGCGCCGTGGAAACCGCGCTCCAGGGAGATGCGCGAAGCCACTGGCGGCGGCATCTGCGGCAGCATGGGCGACGGCGCCTGCGAGCAATCCGAGCTGGCGCTGCCAGCTGCCTCGACTATCTCGCCGGCTGCGGGCCGCAAGCCCACCCTCGGGCCTGTACCGGTCGGCGCCCTAATATCCAATCCGCTGGCGTCGCGGGACGGCCCCGACAGGGACCGCTGCGAGCGCGGAGAACCCGAAGTGAAGTGACTGGGCAGCGGCCCCAGCACAGGGTGCACCGCGGAGCAGGAAGCCGCCCGGGAGGCGGGGGACCAGCCGCCAGCGGCCCGCGGCCTGAGCTGGCTGGCCGCAAGGGAGGCGACGCCACCGCAACCGGACACGCCAGCACCGCTGGAGCCGTCGGTGCGGGCGCCGGCAGTCCAGCTGGTGGAGCTGTAGAGCGTGTTGTTAGTGCAAGCGGCCGGGTTGTCTTGTTTGGGGGTGGTTTCGATGGGGCTGCTGTGGCTGCTGCTGGCGACAGCGGTGTTGAACGCAGGCGGAGGCGAAGGCACGAGGGCCGCACCGCCCCCGCTGGGCCTAGGAGAAGCCGACACGCGGGGCGACCTGCGGAGCAAAGGGCACAGATAGGCATGGGTGCACCCCACAGCATGGGTACACAGCAGTGACCCCCCGGGTAGGACGGGCGGGCGCTCGGCGATCTTTCAGATGCAGGCGGCATCCACACCACAGTAGCGCATGGACAGCCCTCAGGCGGGGCTACAGACGGGTCCCAACCCATCCACTTGTGTGCGATTCTTCACCGCGCACTGCACCCTCCTCTCTGCACCACCTTTCCCCCCTCGCGCCCGCAAGCCCTCGCTATCCGCTCGCTCGGGGGCAGACGGACGATGTGGCGCTCACCGTGCCAGCGCCTCCAGCTTGGGCTGCAGGTCTTGCAGCAGCCGGAACAAGCTGGACAGCTGCCGCGGGGGGCAGCTGCCGACCGCCGGCCCCGCAGCGCCCGCCCTCGTCGGTCCCAGCTCATGCACCGGCGTGACGGCGGCGGACTGCGCGACTGCCAGGGGCTCCTGCGGAACCTCCTTGCCGTCCGCCGAGGGCGCTATTTGCACCGTAGCTGCATTTGCACGGGACCTGGGCTCCTGCGCGGATACGTTCTCCTCCGCCAGCGACCCGCGGGTCGGTGGGGAGCTGCGCTGAGAAGGCGGCGGCCCGTCGCCACGTGCTCCCCCATCGCTGACTGAGCCCGGGCTGGATTGGCCGGGAACCTGTCTCGCCCTGGATCTCGAAGCACCATCCGGCAGGCCGGCCGAGGCTTCACCGGAGTCCGACGTCGGGGCCCGGTCCTGGGCTGACGTCGTCGCTGCACCGCCCTGTTGAGGGCAGCGCGAAGGGGTCGGGCGTTTGATGTTGTGAAGGATTCAGCAGTCCGATAGCAGCAGTATATCCCGGGAGTAGAAACAAACGCACTGCATTGCGCCACCCTGCCGCGGGCACTGGGCTGCACTGGCTTGTCTCGTCCGTAAAGGCGGAACCCTAGGTTCCCCGTCATCCATCCATCCATCCATCCCACCTGCGACGCGGCGATCCGCTTTAGCAGCATCACGTTGACCTCCCGCAGCTTCTGAGCAGCTTCCTGCAAGCCCCGGCCGTCCATCACAGATCGAAGGGCACCGTGGCCAAGCCCGTGAGCCCCAGTTCCGCGCGTCACAGGCTGGGAGATACAACAAACGGCATGTCGGCCCAATTATGAACACGATTGAAATTCCGCTGCACGGCTTGTTCTGCTGGCATAAACTCGCAATCCTTGCCTAATTGCCAACTAGTCACCCACAAGGTGTTCCTCATTTGCGTTCAGCAGCACCATGCTTCGCCTACTCCCACTCCTACACACGGGTCTCTTCTCTAAACACAAGCAAGCTGGTGGTCGCACCTCCGCCGCCACCAGCTGCTGGCCCTTCTCCTCCAGGCGCTTCTGCAGGTCGCAGCACTCCACCGCCTTGCTGTGCACCCGCGCCAACACGTCATCGCACTGCGCAAGGGACACCGCATACAGCCCCGGACCAGGGCCGGGGAGGCACCTCGTGAGCGGGTGGTTCGAAGGGGAGCGTGCAGCCTTGGTGTGCTGCGATGGGCCCCGGCCTCAGTGGGAGCTTGGCCCAACAACAGCGTACGTAGGTGCCGGCAGGGGCGCGCGTGAGGGGCCGAGCACGAATGTGGTCAGCAAGTCTGCGCAGCCGCCGGCCTGAGGGGCTATGCTGTGGCCGATCGGCCCAGCACAATCTCTGCGCTTGGCACGGAAGCCTCTATTTGTTAAGAATGCCTTGGATGCCCCACTGCATATGCATGGCGCTCTCCTGATGTGTCGCCTCTTCACCAACCCACGCGCTGCTGCCGAATCCTCAATCCCTGTACTGCACATGTGGAACCGTGTACTTGCCTTCGCGGCCCTCCCGTCCTAAAGACACCAGAGTCCCGGCAGCGCACTCACCTGGCGGCGGCGGTGCTCGAGCTGGGCCTCACGGCGCATCACCTCCGCCTTCATCGACTCTAACTCTGCCGCCGTCTCACGCATCGCCGCCCGAAGTGTCGTCGCCTCAGCCTCCAGCACATCGCGTTGCGTTGCAGAATCCTCCAGTTGCGCACGGAGCCGGGTCGCCTCAACCTCGAGGTCCTCCCTCGACTGGGACACCTCACGGCGGGACGCCCGCAGACTGGTGGCCTCCAGCTCAAATCCATCACGTCTCTCAATAGCCTCTAACCAGCATTTCCGAAGACGAGCGGCTTCCGTGTCATTGACATCACGTAGCTCTTCTCCCTCCCGAAGCATTACACGCAGTCGAGACGCCTCCGACTCCAGGGACTCCCGCTGTTCCGTTGCTTCCCGCGAAAGGCATCCAAGGCGAGTAGCATCGGTCTCCAAGGCATCCCGCTGCACGCTGACCTCCTGCAGGCTCGTTCGGAGCTGCGCTGCGTCGGTCTCCAAGGCATCCCGCTGCACGCTGACCTCCTGCAGGCTCGTCCGGAGCTGCGCTGCGTCGGTCTCCAAGGCATCCCGCTGCACGCTGACCTCCTGCAGGCTCGTTCGGAGCTGCGCTGCGTCGGTCTCCAAGGCATCCCGCTGCACGCTGACCTCCTGCAGGCTCGTTCGGAGCTGCGCTGCGTCGGTCTCCAAGGCATCCCGCTGCACGCTGACCTCCTGCAGGCTCGTTCGGAGCTGCGCTGCGTCCCCCCCCCCCCCCCCCCCCCCCGCGTCGGTCTCCAAGGCATCCCGCTGCACGCTGACCTCCTGCAGGCTCGTTCGGAGCTGCGCTGCGTCGGTCTCCAAGGCATCCCGCTGCACGCTGACCTCCTGCAGGCTCGTCCGGAGCTGCGCTGCGTCGGTCTCCAAGGCATCCCGCTGCACGCTGACCTCCTGCAGGCTCGTCCGGAGCTGCGCTGCGTCGGTCTCCAAGGCATCCCGCTGCACGCTGACCTCCTGCAGGCTCGTCCGGAGCTGCGCTGCGTCGGTCTCCAAGGCATCCCGCTGCACGCTGACCTCCTGCAGGCTCGTCCGGAGCTGCGCTGCGTCGGTCTCCAAGGCATCCCGCTGCACGCTGACCTCCTGCAGGCTCGTTCGGAGCTGCGCTGCGTCGGTCTCCAAGGCATCCCGCTGCACGCTGACCTCCTGCAGGCTCGTTCGGAGCTGCGCTGCGTCGGTCTCCAAGGCATCCCGCTGCACGCTGACCTCCTGCAGGCTCGTTCGGAGCTGCGCTGCGTCGGTCTCCAAGGCATCCCGCTGCACGCTGACCTCCTGCAGGCTCGTTCGGAGCTGCGCTGCGTCGGTCTCCAAGGCATCCCGCTGCACGCTGACCTCCTGCAGGCTCGTCGGAGCTGCGCTGCGTCGGTCTCCAAGGCATCCCGCTGCACGCTGACCTCCTGCAGGCTCGTTCGGAGCTGCGCTGCGTCGGTCTCCAAGGCATCCCGCTGCACGCTGACCTCCTGCAGGCTCGTCCGGAGCTGCGCTGCGTCGGTCTCCAAGGCATCCCGCTGCACGCTGACCTCCTGCAGGCTCGTCCGGAGCTGCGCTGCGTCGGTCTCCAAGGCATCCCGCCCCCCCCCCCCCCCCCCCCCCCCCCCCCCCCCCCCCCCTGCACGCTGACCTCCTGCAGGCTCGTTCGGAGCTGCGCTGCGTCGGTCTCCAAGGCATCCCGCTGCACGCTGACCTCCTGCAGGCTCGTCCGGAGCTGCGCTGCGTCGGTCTCCAAGGCATCCCGCTGCACGCTGACCTCCTGCAGGCTCGTCCGGAGCTGCGCTGCGTCGGTCTCCAAGGCATCCCGCTGCACGCTGACCTCCTGCAGGCTCGTCCGGAGCTGCGCTGCGTCGGTCTCCAAGGCATCCCGCTGCACGCTGACCTCCTGCAGGCTCGTTCGGAGCTGCGCTGCGTCGGTCTCCAAGGCATCCCGCTGCACGCTGACCTCCTGCAGGCTCGTTCGGAGCTGCGCTGCGTCGGTCTCCAAGGCATCCCGCTGCCCGCCCCGCTGCACGCTGACCTCCTGCAGGCTCGTTCGGAGCTGCGCTGCGTCGGTCTCCAAGGCATCCCGCTGCACGCTGACCTCCTGCAGGCTCGTCCGGAGCTTTGCCGTTTCCGCTGTCAAAGCGTCTCTTTCCTCGTAAGCCTCACCCAGCAGCATATTGGTAGTTTCTGCATCCGACTGCAACCCAAGTCATAGGAAGAAACGCAACGAAGCAGGACGGAACCGTCATCAAATGGAATTTCAACAACGCGATCCCCATGCAACAATTTTGTCGTTGGTGGAATTCCCGGAGTGTTGCAGTACGAGCCGCGTTAAGAATAAGAAAAGGCAGAAAAAGCCTGAAGGAGGTTCTCCAATTCAATCTCCCACCTGCAGGCCGCCAATGTCCTCCAGTGTCTCGTCCAGCGTGGCTGCCAGCTGCGAGCGCAGTGACCCCAGGCAGAAGCCTTATAGCACACAATCCTGATGCGGTCATGCTAGGATTGGCAAATCACACGAAGTGTCCAAATCCCCAAGGCATTGCTGCACCAGTCGACTCCCAGGATTGCCAGCCAAGAACCAACCCTTGCACACACAGCCAGGCGCCACTGGCCCCGAGCCCGGCCACCCACCCGTTCACATTCTGCGACATGCTCGTCGGCGCGCAGCCGCTGCGCGTCTGCCTCCGCCTCCAGGTCCTCGAGCTGAGTGGCCAGGTTGGCCTCCCGCTCCGCCGCTGCCGCCAGTTGGGCCTCCAATAACTCCACCTGCCGAGGCCGGAATGGCAGGTGGGCGTTGAGCTTCATGTACCCCGCGGCGCCAGTGGCCTAGCAGGTCTGCCAACACAAGCCCTCTCACCCTGCTCTCCAACCGGGGTTGCGCTGCCCACACAGGTAATCTTCTCAACTCGCCTTGCTTAGCGACTGTGACATGACGCCAAACTCCAATTGCCCCACTCCAAGACGACCCACCTGCGCCAAGGCATCCGTGTACTGGGTTTTCAGCGCCTCGTGTTCCCCGCTGATCCCCTCGAATCGGGCCTGCAACTCCTGGTGCTGCTGCTCCAGAGTCTCCTGCCGCGCTGCCGCCCCGGTCTGTGCGTCGCGCAGGACGGCATTGGTCTCCGCCAGTGATGCGCAGCTCGCCTGCAGGGTATCCCTCTGCGCCTCCAGCACCACCTGTCTGGCCTCCAGCTCCGCCAGTGTCCCCCGCAGCACATCCAGCTGCACCTGAACCTCCCCCTGCTCCGCCAGCTGCGCCTGCAGCTCGCCCAGCTGCACCCGCTCCGCCTCCAAGTCCGCACTGAGCGCCTCGTAGTTGTGCAGCAGCTCACTGTTCTCTGCGACCAGGGCCTCGTTGCGGGCCACCAGGGCCTCGCTGGCAGCTGACACGCGAACCAGCTCGGCCTCGGCCTGCACACACACGATAGGTATCAGGCCATGGGGCAGCAACGGTAAGAGCAAGCTATCTCTGGCGGGGTACAGTGGTGGCCGAGGTTGGCATCAACAATGTCAGGCGATAAATCCGTTGCAAGGTAAAGATTCTGCCGACAGCCTGTGTGTGGACATGTGGACACGAGTGACTCAGGAAGTCTTGCATGGGAAACATAAGTCCCAAAAGATGACAGTCCTTGGCAGTTTGCACGTCACAGCCTGAATGTTGACGGCAGGAGCCTGCAGGCTAGCGGGGTGCCGTTGGCCAACGAAAGCCGCCGTTATCGTAAGATGCCTGTAGTGTTGTGGTCACACTCATCGCGTACTTGTATCTGTGCTTATCGTCACGTCGATCCAAAGCTTATCAAACAAAGCTAGTCAAAGATTCAGTCAACTTGGGCAGAGGTGCGGTCCCGCCGCACAACTCAGGCGAACGATCAGAATAAGACAGGCCGCACCATTCGTGCCGTCCGGGTCCCATGCCACTAAGCGTCATGAACTCCTCGTGTATGCGTGTTCTGGACCTTCGTTTATCAAGAGCGCATCCTTGGCTATGCACATATTCCTATATGCTTTGTAAGGATCAGGCCCTGCGAGCGAGCTGGTTAGCTCGTCCTCGTGCTGCGACGCCAGGCAACACAACTTACCACACATCCCCCACCCAGCTCTCTTAGCCTGCCTATCCGCCTCACAACTCAGGCCCCCTTTACAACTACATCCAGCAGACCCCGTCCTTGACACAGTCGACACAGCGCGCGTGCGGGTCATGACTTCACACGGACGTCACAAACAACGGTGTGGTGCAGATAGGGTCGTGGCAAACTGGTGGCCGAGTGCGTGTTCAGGGTCGGACCCTTATCTCCATGGGACTGATACTGCGACGGCAGGCATGAGATACAAACGCTGCGGCAAACCCGACCCAAGGATTGCAAGGGCCTGGGTAACGCTGTACAATAGCTTTGGCCGTGGCCTCTCGCGCAAGGCTCATGCTGTCAAGGTGCCGCACCGATGTGCTGTTATTCCTCATGAACGACATCACTCCATAATGCCGCCAGCTCAGGCAGCACGGCCAAGTCGGCATCGGCCACAGCAGCGCGCCAGCTCAGGACCCTGGTGGAGCTAGCCTGGCCTGGACCTGCCGGTGGGCCCCCGGCCCCAGACCCGGGCCATACGCCGGCGCTGGACAGTGGCCAGGAGGCGGCTGCGGCTGCGGCCCTGGGGACACACCCCCGCTGGTGGATGCCGCTGTCCCGACTGCGGGCTGCTCAGCACTTTCACACCCAGGATGGGCGCCGCGCCCATGATCCCCACCAGCGCTGCCAGTCGCGAAAAGGTGGTGGTGGGAGCGGCCCCGTTCAGCGGACAGCCGCGGGGGCGCTAAGCCAGAGCAGTCCATTGCGGCGTGCAGCGTGGTGTCTGGGCCCCCGCTTCGAGGGCAGCTCGAGCCAAGGCCCGGAGCGGAGTGTGCAACGGACCCGCCCAGGTTCCGGCTGCCGCTGGCGAACAGCAGCGCCGCCGACAGCACGCCGTCCTCCGCAACTGAGCCCGCTAGCTGGCCGACCGACGATGAAGTGGACGGTTGCGGTTGGCTAAGCTGGGTCTGGTAACCCGATGCCGGCGCTTGGGTGGGGCGGATCAGGCGCAGGTTCGGGAAGGTGAGGTTCCGGCCGAGGGTCCGTGGTGAACGCAGGGGGTGGGGCTGAAGGTGCTGCGGTGCCGCCAGGAGTTTCAGGATGAAGGAGACGGCAGCGGCGGCGAAGGACGAGGCGGAGGTGGAGAAACATGGCGAAGGAAACAGCAGTGGAGGCGGCGGAGGGGCCGATGGGGGCGGCGGCGGAGGCGGTGGAGACGATGTCGGGGGTTCTGAGGTTGAAAAGCCGCTGCTGGCCTATTTAGCCCAGCCATGTATATTCTTGGACCGCATCTAGTGCATTGCATGCTGCCAGCCACAGACGGCCGCCCCCGCTCTCCAGGGACAGAGGCGTGGCCTGTCATGACGTTACGAGATGCAATCTGGGTTGCATTCTATACCATCTTACCGATTGGATGTTTCCGGCCATGCGGCCCTTGCACCTGGCTGTAGAGGCGGTATTGGCAGATACAAGCAGCGGCCTGGCGCCCTGCCACCTGCCCGCCCAGCCCCTTAACCCCCTGGACCCACCTCCTCCAGATCCGCCTTCTTGGCCCCCAGCTCTTCAGCCAGGACCGCCTTGCTCTCCACGGACGCCTAGAGGGCAATCAGAGAAACACGACAAGTGAAGAGGAGTTGGAGCAAGGCCTGCCTTGAGAACCTGGCTGACCGACCAGCACACGGACTAGTAATCGTGCGGGCCCGCGAGGGCGACATGTGAATAATCAGGTTCCTCTCATCCCTCCGTTACGGCCCTCGAGAGCCTTTCGTGAGATGCACCATAAGGTGGGCCATAAAGCAGCCATCAAATCCAATCCGCAGTCGGATCTCAAAAGTGGTTCAGAACACCGAGGCGGTCTGCGACTGGCGCAAAATCCTTCAGGGCCGCCCTCCCGCACACACCCTCAGGTCCTGCTCCGCCGCGGTAAACTTGGAGCGCAGCTCTGCGATCATGGTGTGCGCCCGGGCCACCTCCTTGACCTGCACCTCCAGCTTGTCGTTCTGCTCCTTGAGCTCGTCCCGCTCCTGCGTCACCTTGCTCAACCGATCCGTTGCCTGATCCAGGTCGTGTTTCAGACGTTCGCTCGTCTCCTTAAACTCCAGGGACTGCTTGTCCAGCTCACCGCAACGGCTGGCCAGCTGGTCCCGCTCCTGCTCCAGGCCGATCCGCTCTACCAGCAAAGCATCCATCCTGCGGGCTCGCGGAATCAAGGCAAGGACAGCGACGGCTGATGACCGTCATAAGGAACGGTAGCATAAGCGGATTATTCCAGCTGTGGAACGAATCAGGTTGTTTGGCCGCTACCATGCATCAGTTATGCAGCCATCGCATTCCGTCCTGGCCCCATCGCCCCTCTCTCGGCCTCCTGTCCTAATCCTGCTGCTCCCCCGTGCTCGGGACCCCTTCCCCAGCTCTCCGCGCTCCACCGCACCTCCGCGCCACGGCCTGCTGGTCGTCCTGCACCTCCTGCAGCCGACGCCGGAGCTGCGCTGCATACGCCTCCAGCTTCAGGCGCTCCTCCTCCACCTGCTCCGCGAGCTCCGAGGCCGCGGCGTCCATGGCAGCAAGGACCTGCAGACAAACCAGAAGCGGCAGCGCCAGGCATCATCCTCACAACCTGGGAATCCCCCTTCCAAACCTTCGCGGTTGTCATCATACCGTGCATGCGCCTGTCCCGCCGTGTAGAGGACCTCAGTGGAGAAGGGGTCCACGCTGGCCCAAAGGCCCTACACCCCTCCACACAGCTATTAACCCCCCGCTCGTGCAACCCTGCACTGACCCCTCCCGCCGGCGACTCTCACCTCCATATGGCGCCGTAAGCCCTCCAGATCCCTCCGCTGCACGGAGCTCAGGGCCGCGACGCCGTCACCGCCGTCGTCACCGACAGACCCCCTTCCGCTGCCGGCTTCAGGCCCCGCCCGCCCTTCGGCATCACCAGCCACTGGTGGGCTAGCAACGAGCGCCGCCACTGCCGCTTGGAGGTCCAGCCCAACGTCCTCGTCTGGGTGCGCGGCAGGGCCCTCCTCAGGGTCTGGATCCGTGGCTCGGCCAGCGTGGTGCCGACTGGTGCGGCGGCTGGCCTGCAGGCTGCGGGTTGCCCGGCGACTGGCGCTCGCGCTGATGTGCCGCGAGGCGGCCGCAGCCAGGTCGCTCACCTGCTGCGCGTATGCGTCCAGCTCCTGAAGTGTCAAGGAACGACGGGTGGGACAACAATGCGGGAACGGTGAAGCAAAGCTGACCGCGCCTTCGCTTGACGGCCAAAGTGGCGGTGCTAAGCGGCGCTTGTAAGCACATTGAGAGACGCAAGGCATCCAACGGGACTGGGTGCGAGGCAGGGCAGTAAAAGTACGCGCGTCGGCGGCGGGATCCAAGCCGCCCAAGCTGCTGACGGAACTGTCCGAGAAGGCAGCTCCCAGTTAGACAGCGCCGACCCCCTTGGCACGCTATCTGTTACATGCACACGAGCGCGGGACCGTCAGGCTACTCCTTATGGGGCGCTGGACCTCCCCGTACCTGCTTGACGCGCTGCTTCTCGGCGCGCAGCTCCAGCACCTCCACCTCCGCCTCCGCACTGCAGCTCTGCAGCAGGGCCAGCTGGGCGGCCAGGGACGCCAGCCCCTCCACCTGGGCGGCCACATCCGCCTGAGGGTATGGGGACGGCGAGGGGCGGCCGCATGGGTGAGCGTTTGGGGGAGGGGGGCCGCCATAAAACGGGCAAGACCCAGACGTCGAACCCAGCCAGACGCAGCTGCAGAGCCCGGAAATCCTTGTCGCTGTCATGGCCGAAGGGTAGTGCACAAGCGTGGACACCCCTTGCGCCCTTGGACCCTTGCTAATCCTGCTGGCCGAGCTGCACTACTGTAATTGCAAAGCGTAAGACAGCTGCGCTCCTGTGAGACAAGGTCCTCTGCCCGAGAGCTGACAGCCTTTCGTGCAAGCGTTTCCCATTAGGTACGGCTGCATGTAATAACCGAGTGCCGCGCACTCCCGACCCACACACCCACACGCTCACCTGTGAAATGCGCCGCGAGGGCCCGCCGGTGCTTGTGCCCGTGCCCTCGACCGCCGCCGGCACGCACACCAGAGGGTCAAGGGTCTCTGGGGATGTCCTTGCCGAAGAGGAAGCAGCTGATGCCGTGGCCGCCACATCGGAGGTTGCAGGTGCCCCGTTCATGTCGCTGCGCAGGCCCGCCAACGGCAGTGGTGCGCTCTGGCGGCGCCCCGTGTCCTGATCGCGCTGCGGCGTGCATTCCACGCTGCTGCCGCCTCCGCCACTGCCGCGGACACTGGCCGCGGCCGCACCCTCGGTCCCGGTCTGTCCCTTGGCGAGCACACTGCGCACTGGCGTCCAGGGCGCCTTCGTGGCGACTGCCGTAGCGGCAGCTGCGCGAATGGCTTGCTCCGCGGCTGCAGTCACTTCGTTCAGCTGAAGTCCGAACGACCGGAGCGGCAGCAGCAACGGGGAACAACCAGCACAGTTTGGACACTAGCTCACGCAATGAGCCCGCGTCATTGGCGGACACAGCTAACGCAAAATCAATTACCGTTAGTGGACGAAGCGACAGTACGCATCCTTCAGAAGTCCCCGCAAGCCTCGCCCAAGATAGTGCATGCGCAAGACCCCTTGTGTTGGACCTTCACGCAAAAAAACCCGCTTGCAGTTTTGCCGTTAAATACCCTCGGGTGCGGCACGCACCTGTCGATCCAGTTCCACCAGCTGATCGGACAAGAGTCGGTTTTGGTCCCGGGCCGACACCAAGCAGTCTTCCGCCTGCTGCATCCGCTGCGCTAGCTGGCTGCAATACGACATAAGGCCCCGGACCTGGTGCATGCAGGCACCATCGGGGAGGGCGGATCCGATGCGCATTCAAACACGACTCCGTCCACCAACACATCGCAGGTTGTAGAGGCACAACCATATGCTACCTAGGTAGCTAGATTCCAGACACAACACAGGCACCCTAGACCAACACAGACACAGCCATATGCCACCGCGTGGCCGGGCGTTCCACGCCGCTCCTCGATACCTACCAAATCATCCACCGTCCACGCCCACCTGATCGACGAACGCCATGACACGCCTTCTCTCCTCGGTGTGCTCCTCGGAAGCCAGCGCCCCGAGCTCCGAAAGTGCACCTGAAGGCAACCACATGCATCCGGGCCGCCCGGACACGGGTACACGAGTACAGCCGTCAAACCCTTCGGCCGCACACGCGTTTGATGTGAAACGGGTTCAAAACGACACCAAGCGATGCGCCAGGAACCAACCAGAGCCAGACACCAGTTATGAAATACCATGACAATGGGCCCTGCGATACCGACGCCGCTTGATCTGCTGCACGCCCATCCAGTCATGCCCACAATGCCCGGAGTACCGTGCACTGTTGAACACTGCTGCGACGTACTTTGGGTTGCACGGGCCGAATCGAAAGCGCAGACTCCAGCGCTGTTTACTGCGGCAAGTTCCGTCTCCGATGCGTTTTGCAAGAAAGCCTGGAAGGGACGCAAACCATGAACGGAAGCACATGTCTTCACGACAGAAAGCAACGCACGCAAGGCCATCGCACGTTCCTACCCACCATTCCGAAGGCACAAGCAATAATCAGCATAAGAATAATGCTAAGGCGGCCCAACAGACGGTGCATGATCCGGTGATAGCCCCACCTAACGAGTGCTGCGTGTGCCAGGGTTCGGTCGGGGCCTGTGTTTTCGCCGTAACCCAAGCTTCCCGCGCAGCTGCTGCCCCACCACGCGCTTGGATGGACCCCCGCCAGGCAAGTCGATGCCCTCGTATTCTGCCGCCGTCCGCAGTGACTCCCAGCCTCCGCCTTCTCACCGCCTGATGCGCCTCCGAAACCAGACTCAATCAGATACCCACCCGAAGCTCTCCCGCTTGGAGGTCCAGCACCCGGATAAGCGAAGCCGACGCAGCGGCTGCACACTGATTCTTCTCCTCCAGAAGCGAGACTTTGGCAGCAAGTGCCGCCAGACTGACGTTGGCCGCTTCGCGCTCCTCAACCACACGATTTTCAGCACACAGACGCTGCCGCTCTGAGGCCTGTGATGAGGAAGGGCGACCGGGTTTGTCTCAGGATTCACATCATGTGTGGTTACTTGCGCCGTGGACCTTGAAAGCAAAGGGCGTGGACGCTTTGGATCCAGTCCCGGTACCGGTACGCGAGGCACACTAAAGATTCAGGAGACAGCAGCAAAATGCGCGTTTCTCGTCTGAAACGTTTCATCCACTGACCTCCAGTTCACTCTCACGCGCGGCGAGCGTGGCATTGAGCTTCTTAACGAGCTCGTCGTGCTCAACCAATAGTGCAGCATAGCGCGCTTTAGAAGCTGCATCCTGACAGGCAAGCTCGGACACGGCCACAGCGAGAGATGACTCCTTTTCACGAAGCGCTGCCTCAATGTAAACCAGTTGCATGCGAGTAGGACCGAGCTCCGCCGCCTCCGCCTCCCGAATTGCCAGACGCTCACGCAGCGGGGCCAACTCCGCTGCCTGGGCCTCAGCCTCCGCCAGCTGTGAGCGGAGCGGACCGAGCTCCGCCGCCTCCGCCTCCCGAATTGCCAGACGCTCACGCAGCGGGGCCAACTCCGCTGCCTGGGCCTCAGCCTCCGCCAGCTGTGAGCGGAGCGGACCGAGCTCCGCCGCCTCCGCCTCCAGAACTGCCAGACGCTCACGCAGCGGGGCCAACTCCGCTGCCTGGGCCTCAGCCTCCGCCAGCTGTGAGCGGAGCGGACCGAGCTCCGCCGCCTCCGCCTCCAGAACTGCCAGACGCTCACCTCGATGGGCTGCAAGTTCGGCGGTACTCTGACTTGCTGCACTGAGTGCGACCTCTGCATGCTGGATTTGTGATTGGGAAAGCAGCGATGTCACCCCCCTTGCGTGAAGCTCGGTTTCTGCAATCGTCTGCATAGCTGCCTCTAGCCTAGCAGCGCTTTCGCAGTTCGCCGCCTTGATCTGTGACAATTGCTGGTTCAAGGCTGCGATGTCGAAATTACGGACCTCCAGGGATTTGGCCAAGGCGGTCATTTGGGACACCAAGTGCTCAGCCTCCGCCCTCCATTGCTGAGCTGCCCGTGTGGCTTTGGATCTGCCCTCCTCGAGTATGGAGGCTTCAGCCGCAAGCTGTGCCAGCATCACAGATGGCTCCCCGCACGATTGCTGGACGTCGCTCTCCGACGCAGCAAGGCGCCCCTTGACCGCTTGCAGTGCAGAATACAACACCTGAAAAAATGCAGCATGCACAGGCATCGAGTTCCCGATAAACAATCCTGTAGAAGCACGTCATGGGTCGGTGTACCCCGAAAACCTGAAATCAACAGCAGCGGCAACAACACAACAACCAATCTTTGTTCATTCTTGCGATCGAGCACAGAGCCCCACCATTCGCTTTCGTAAGCCATCGGGTTCCTGGGGGGTGTAGGAAATCGGTAGACATTTCCTGGGAGAAGCTGTTGCCGTAAAGCTCGTAAAACGCATATCAGCTTCAAACGCAACGGAACATGCGCACCGTATGACGCTGATCAGCTGCATCGAGCTCGTCTCTCAATGTCTTCTGGGCCGCTTCTGAGTCGGCGGCAATCTGGTCCCGCTCAGCAGTGATGCACCGTACCTGCTCCCGTAGCTCCAGTGCGACACCATCGGCAGCCACCACCCGTTTGTGTGCATGCTCAGCCACAGTTGCGTTTGCCTCCTGTAGTTGCTTCAGCTGAGTCCGGGCCGCGTCCAACTGCACACGCACCAGGGGCGGCCGCGGGGCCGGAAAGAGCAGGCGTCGGCGGCAACGGGCGCGCAAGAGTACCCGTAACGACACACATACACAGCAAGATGTTAACAATTAGCTTGTGCTGGTGAACATGGAAAGAAGGTAAAACGCCTTAGGAAGCCGGCGCTGTCCCGCGACGAGCATCGGAAGTCGGGCGGTCGGTCGGTAAGGAATAAGGTACGTGGAATATGACTGGCCACAACCCCGTCCATTGGGAACACACGGGCTACTGCATGGATTGCTTGAGGAATACGGGTTTTTCATTGCTCAAGTGCATGCACTGCAGGGTATGTAGCGAACGCCTGCCAGGAATTGTCACAGCATGTTGAAAGCGCCTATTGCTGTGACAACAATCTGCACATGGGTTTCTGAACGACGCAAACAAAACTTCCTTCATTTGACTGGATTTGCGCAATGAACAGGCATCAACCGTTACATGTTGCAGTGAGCGGTTGCACCTGAACTCCCACGCATTGAAAATTACGCGTACATACGTACTCCCAAGGCCGAAACAATTGCCTCATTTTGTCAACTGTTTCGATGTCGTTTGTACTGCCGAACCCATCAACAGTCACAAACCGCCCAAAGCTGTCACTCCGTCAAGTCGCACCCACGACTGTAATGACGCTCTTCGACTGCAAACGAACTGGCAGCACCAACGTCGTCGCCGCAACAAATCAGTGTTTACAGTCCATCCCGACTTTGCAACGGGTTGGCTTCCCTCCTTGCGTATGCTATGGCAATGCGGCGAACCCTTGGCGGATACATAGTGCTTCTGAGCTCCCTGGGGATTGCAGGAGCCCTTGTCCTTACTCTTGGAGAACGGAACCAGCATTCGTCACATCCTGTGTTTGGGCCTGCCAGTCACACTTTTTGACTTAACCTATGCCGCATCTGCTGCATGACCGTTGAATTTCGCCTCCACTGATGCTAGCCTTCGCCGTTCAGATATTGACACCGTGCACGAATCTCAGCAAGCGGGTGAATGACTATTGCCGTGAAGCTCCGTCATCGTACGTACAAACCTTCACCCAAGACACGGAGCACCTGTGCAACCCCTTGTGCCCAAACTTTCCGGCGGCGAACACCCAGGCCTAACTGCACACTACACGAATGACATCTGCATTTCATGCCATTGTCAATATGCTCATGCATGGCCTCTGTCAAAGAGCCTTCGCACCTGCGCATTCGCCTCCACCACCTGCTCGCACACGCTGGCCCTCTCCGCCTTGGCTACCGCAAGCTCCTGGAGCAGGGCGTTGGCCTGAAGGCAACCCACAGGACAGTGATGCAGTCAGTCGAGTGGCACACGCAAATCCACTCTCATGGCCACCTGTTTGCCATATTGCTGCAGATCAGGGTATTATTTGTCCACTGGAGTTATGGCCACACACGCGCACACAAGTTGGGCCTCTCAACGGGAACGTCTAAAGACCATTGGACTAGGTCTTCCTCATCACACGCGGGTCCCCGCTCACTTGCTCCTGCAGTAACCGCATCTCCTCCGCCCGCGCCACCGCATCCACCAGGTCCTGCACTACTGCTGCCGCTTCGTCGGGCCCCTCCAGCAGCTGACGCACCTGCGCTGAAAGCTCCGAGCTTCGACGGGCCTCCACCTCGAGCCGCTCCTCCAGCAGAGCCGCCCGAGAGGCCGCCTCAGCTGCAGCCGCTGAGCTGCGGGACTCCAGCCCCGCCATTCCTACGCTGAGCGCCTCGCACTGCCGAGCCAGGTCATCGCGCTCCAACTTTAGCGGCTGCAGTGCCGTAGACGTCGCTGCTCGCTCCGCCTCCAGTTGAGAGCAAAGACCGCGAAGTCTACGCACATCGGCCTGGAGGCCCTCGCGCTGGGTGCAAAGCTCCACGGCGTACTGTCAGCAAAGACCAATGTAATGATGGATACAGAAGAAGCCGTTAAGATGGAAGGCGGCAAACCTGACAGCACGTGCCGTCTAATACAGAGAGCGGCACTCAAGAGTACCATGAACTGAAAAATGAAAACGGGACCATAGGCTTCAGTGATGAATACCATACCAGAGGAACGGCACAGCAGATCCAAGCGCCAGACCCTTCGTGTACTTCTTTGAATGTGCTCAAGCCAGAGGAACAAGGCATGCTGCTAAGTAGGTAGGTATGGCGGGGTGCGTTCCATGCACGCTTCATCGTGGCGGTGCCCCATGATGTAGTTGCTACTGCAGCAACGGCAGTAAACAGTCGATGAAGATTGTGAGCCAACATACCGATGCCAGCTTGTCGCACTCAGCAGCAACCAGCACCAGGTCCGCCTTGAACTCCGAGACCTGGGCCTGTGTCGCCATGAGGGGGGCAGACTGAGTCACTACTACACATCACGGCCTTGGCAGCCGCTGTGCGAACCACGAATGACAGGCAAGGTCATGACGTGTTTATCTGCCGAAAGCCTTTTTTGTGCGCGGGCGGACCAAACAAGTAACCCCAGCACACGGATGGTCCAATTCGAGACCCGATGCCATGCTTCAATGCAAGAGCCTTATGTGTTCTCGTGCACACCTCAGCTGCAGGATGAGAGCCCACTGGGCTCGCAATACGCACCTCCAGTGCTCTACAGCGCGAGTCGCGCTCCACGAGAAGCTCCGTCAGCTTCTGTGCCAGCCTGACCGGGGTATCAAGGCACAGCTGAAGTAACCAGGGTGATCTAGTTACCAAAGTAATCTAACGGTCGTTGATGCCTAGTCCAGCGCGATATTAGCAGAGCTTAACACAGAAACGGAATCTCACATGACCATCTGCATGCTCTTACACGTGATGCAACAGGCAAAACCATTCCGAAAGATCCGTCCTTCACATTCGTACCGACCCATCAAGACACCACCCCGTCACGGTACGGTGGCCGAGTCTTGATGACCCAAAAGAAGTAATTTGATAAAGCCGTACACGATTTGCCTTGCCAGGGTCTAGATCCGACCGCCGCTGCAACACCGCGGGCAACCGAGAACTCACCTGCGCAACTCCTCCAGGCTCTGCCCAACGTCTTTCAAACGCTGTGTTCCGGACTCCTGCAGCGTCTGCATCCGAAGGTTGATGTTGGCCGCCGCCTGCGATGAGCGCCTCATATCGGTGGTCAAGCCGGTGACCAGCTGGCTCTCATTCTTCAGCTCGTCCTGATCACCAGGTACATGGCAGTCGGCACCAACCGTAAGCCACGCGTTGAAGGGACGTGGGGGGCAGCGCCTCAGGGTCGAAGTCTGCGAAGCTTGCACGGTTTGCGTCCAAGCCTGCTTGGCCCGACGGTTCGTCTCGACGCAACACGTAGGTGACCGTGGCATACCATCCGCATTCGAACAAGGCATATGCTCGGCTCCGCCCAGTTAACGACAGCCGGGCAGGCTAATTAGAGCAGGTGCCATGTTCAGGATCATCAACGTATAGGGACAGACCCAGATCTTCGCCGAAACGATTTAAGCTGAAGGGAACCCCGAAACCATCATATGGTGCACCAGGAGAACGATCTTCTGCACCACATAAACCAACAACGGAGTAATACTCACTACAGCCATCTGGAGAGTCTTCTCCTGGCTCTCCCGGGCCGTCACTGCACTTTGCAGTTGCGCCCGTACAGCGGCCAGCTCGGACTGCACGGGCGACAACATCAAACACTGCAAGAATGACAAGCTGAATGACAAGCTCTTGTGGCCACCGCAGGAGAAGCTATACTAAACTAGTGCCACGAAGCGCAACAATTCGTGGGCCGCAACGTTGCAGAACGTGATAAAGTCTGTCCGGTGTGCGCTTGCCGAGGCTTGGGGCACGACCCCTCGCTGCTGTACTCCAACGACACACCTGTAGGTTTGAGCAAGTGATGGCGAGCTCCTCCTGGTTGTCCTGTGCAAGACGAATTCACATCTGTCAAGAGGTTCATCCCATAAAGACACAATCCATGGACTCATCTTACGAAACAAGCAATAAATTCTGCAACGCATACCCGTACTATCCATGATACACCACCCTTGGTTCAGTTGCCTTTCACACGCACCTGGGCCTGCTCCGTATCCACCAATAGGCTTGCGTTGCGTCGCGACATATCCTTGAGCTGCGCCTGTTCATGCATCAGCGCAATATAGCCGGCGCGTCACATTAGACTCGTTGCATGGACTGCGCGCACCGCCAAAATTGCCGCACGCAGTTCATCAGCCGCCACATTCGTTTATCAGCCGCTACATTCAAGCGCAGCGCAGTGTCACGTCCAAAACCGAGGCACCCTCGCACATCTGCTGCATGTCGTACCTCCAGTGCAGCAACCCGGGCCTCATGATCTTCCCGCAGCTGCTGCACGCGGGCCTCATGATCGGAACTCAGATGCTGCACATCCGCCTCGAACTGTGCGCGTAGCGATCTGGTCGCAGAAGCCGCAACCTCCTCCGCCTCCAACTTCGCTTCTTCAGCCACACGCTGACAGGCGATAGCTTCAGCCAGGCGCGCGTTGGCTTCAGCCAGGCGCCCGTTGACTTCAGACAGACGCGCGTCGGCCTCAGCCAGGCGCCTATCGTCCACAGCCAGACGCTTACTGAGCGCCTCGCACTCCGCCTGTGCCTTGGACAGCTCTTCGCGCAGGCTGGCCTCCAAAGTCTCCTGTCGCGCCACCTCATCACGTGTCCAGCGGCATCCCTCTTGAGAGGGAGGGCCCTGCGTATCAACCGAAGATCAGGTGCGTGATCTCATTCATAATCGGTTCTCCGCAATGTGCTCTTGAAGAGCAATACGACTGACGGACGTTGCATCTGCGAGACATGCGTCAGCTGACGCCTATAGATTAGGCTTTCGCCGTGTACACCCAACAAGAACGCTGCAATATATTCAAAACCATCATCACAACGTTACCATGAATGGCCACCAACATGCACAGCATACCTGCTGCTCAGCCGGGCCAGAAGATACTTCCTCATCCTCTTGCAGGGATCCTGCGGGTACCATTACGATACAGCACCGACGTCCGCGGTCAAGCGCTGATGACGAAAGCACAGATCTGGTAAAACACATGCCCATTGTGAAGATCCCTAGTTTTGCTTTCTCAGAATCGGTGCCATGGCATCGCATGTGTCGATCTTGACTGAATGTATATCCTGAGTGGGCGCCGCGCTAGTGGGCTATAAAGAGCGCACCTTGCATGAAAGCAGACTCTACCATAAACTTGGGCGTCGGCAGTGCGGCTGCAGTTGATGCAGCTGCCCGGCCGTGCCCTGACGGAGGATGCACGGGAGTGCCTGTCAGCGCCAGTACGGTTGTCATGGTGGTCCGGGGAGTGTTTTCCCGTCGAAGCCCATGACGGGTAGCAGTTTGAGGCGTAGCGACCGCCAGGCCCCGCTGGCGCAATAAACCCTCCGCACGCCTGAGATCCTGCTTGGCGTAGAAACAGTCGCTCTTGAGCTTTTCTCTATCATGCCTGTGGCAATGGCACCGGCGACAGCATAAGCGTCCAAGCGTCTTCCCATCTCGCCCGGGCGTGGATAAATAGGATCACATGCAGCCAGTAGTATATATCGCCGTTCCCCCCAGCAAGATAGTTGCAACTGAAGCCCGATTTCGATGGGCCGTCACCTGAGTTCCTCGATTTCTATGTCCTGCTCCTCAACAAGCTTGCCCAGACCAGCAATCGTTCTCGACTTTTCTGTAATGTCTTCCTGTAATGTCCTCTGCGCACGGGCAACTTGGTTTGTAGCCGCGGAACAAGAACTCCAGTTCGCGGCAAAATTCAGGTACCGAAAATGACACGAAAGCTTTCTCCACCACATATGCCCTCTCTTCCCGATATAGTTTTACGGACTCACCAGTAGTTGATCGGCTTCATGTTTGTGCGCCTGTGCTTCGTCCCGCTCTTTCCATGCCTTTTCCAGCTCTTGCTGCTTCTTGCGCTGTTTAGCATCGCTATCACGGGCTTTTTTAAAAAAATATAGGGTGAGTATAATAAGCAGAACGTTTACAGCCAGGAGAACGTGTAACAACATGACTGCCAAGGCATAATACAACGATCAAGTATTAATTTGCGCTCGAGTCAATTTTCAAGTACTATTGCAACGGTGCGGCGGGTTTGTTAAAGTGGCTGGCGGCCTTTGGATCCGTCGTGACGCAAACGGTTGGGCGTGCAATTTCGTACTGTTTGCAGCATATCGGCCAAGCGTTTGTCGGGAATGAGGAGCATGTGCTACGTTAATATCCGTCTACGATACGACAAATTCAGGCAGCGGCTTTGGAACCTGGGGTTTTCCCGTGCGCAAGCAGGTGATGAAGCCGTTATGGACCAGTGTTCGCTAGTGCAAACGGTGTTCAATTTGCTGGAGATTCTCGATGAAACCTCTTGCAGGAGGTATTTGTTGGGTTTCCCTAAGCTATTTCGCGTGATCAACAAGTCTTTACCTGGTTTTCAGTTCGTTTAAGGCCTTTTCGCATAACAATAATAACGATATCAACCGCGTTCCATTAGCCCTCTGGTTCGTCTCTGGTTGTAAGAGCGACGAGATCCGGGGCACTGAAGTGCCACCGAATCGCTTTTCGCGCAGCCAAGAGAAGCGAAACCATCCTGCCCCCGGCGGCCATCGCCAGAGAGTATTCACACGGACCTACGACAGGCACGGGTTACATGGGGTTTTGCCGCACTCTGACATGACATACCCCACGGGACGGCGAAACCTTGGCTCTGTCAAGGGCTCTATAGGACTGTGAAGAAAAATGCCCTAGTAATAAAGTGTAACCCCGGCTCCTCCCCGCCAAGTAATTCGGCGGGCCTGGCGCGGTTTCCAGTCCTGGTCCATCAGGAACCTGGTGTGTTGGCTGGTATGGCTCTCTATGCCTGCATGAAACCCCGCGGGTGTGGTGGATGGGTGCGCAGTCCTTGGTAGGGTAGATGAGATGAGGCGCCTACGAAACTACCGTATCTGGAGCCGTTGGGTCGCCCAGTCAGCACTAAGGGTCCACCTTGTAACCGTTTGCAACGGTTGCATTTCTGAAGGGCAGCTGGCACCAACGACGACGTCAAGTGAGCAGAAGGAACCATAAATAATGTGGACGAAATCAGTCAATTGCATGCCCCTGAACAACCCCGATCGGCGCTCTATGCTGATAAACCCCGCGCCTGGTTACCAGGGTTGGTGTAGATGCCATAGCCGGAAGTTACAACCTGAAAGCCGGTGAAGTGTAGTTCACTGGGCCATGTTGTCGTGTGCATATGACGGCACGGCACATACTTTGCCACCACTCGCGTACGGTACTGATTGTCGCCATGACGGTGTCCCACCGTGCTACAAACTTATGCCGCGGATGGGATTTCGTTCATCTCCGGCGTATGATATAATCTCGGATCGAAGGGCTGTAGCTGCTGTAGGAGCTGTACCTTGCTGACGAGGCGTCCACCCGTTGACGTGGTGATGGTGCCACGAAATAGCCGCGCCGTCACATGCGCACGACAGCGCAACTAATCTTCCAACAACGGCGCACATGTATGGCCATCTCCATGCCAACTCAGTATGAAATATAGCAGCCGGGAAAACACCCGATGTACACCTACTATGCCAGCGTCTGTGATGGCGGGTAAGGGTGCTGTGTCCACGCAAGGGCTGCCATGACCTTGGGAGGCCGGCGTCCTGTCCATTTTGTTCCATTTCAGGATTGCAAGATAAAACGAGCAAGTGTTATCCTGGACCCCATCAAGGGATCATGGATGCCAACCAGCAGGATGTCGTGGTGGCCGTCCCATTAGCCGCCCCAACATTAGTGAACGAGCGTGCGAGCGTGGTTCTCTCCCCCTCTCCAGTTAATACATCGATACGCCTTGTACTACTGAACTACATTCCACGCTCCGTTTGACTTTACGCACTCGCCTCCCAAACCACACGACTCACAATCCAAGCGCCTTGCAGGCGAAACACGGGCTTCGCCATGACCTGCTTGCAGAATTAGCTTACATGTTCACGCATTCGGTAGCCCACTCATTTCGTAAATTCGTTCCGCAACGCAATAAAATGAACCTCGCTGCCCTGGAACCTACCTCAATGAGATACTACCTAGAAGAGCGAGAACCCCAGCAATTTAACCTTGTTTTGTGCGCGTGTGGTTTCCGCCACGGCAAAGTGCATGTAAAGACATGTTGAGTTCGCTTGCGCCTGGTTCAGCACCGGGATATGCAGGGACTCACCCCTCACCAGTGATGCGCGCTCTTTCCACAGACAGTCGACAATCAATGAGCCAACCACCGGTGCATTGGGGTCATACGATTCCGCACACGAGCTCCCTGGTCGGATCATGTTGGTGGTCACCGACACGTTCAGCACACCCATGAACATGTACGACTTCATCACTTGCAGGTGTATTTCACCAGCGCTGATGCGCTTGACCTCAAGCGGAGGCACGAAGAGCACACAAATTGATTTCGCCCGCAGCGAGATAAAGCCTGCCTTATTTGGGACATCCTCGTACCACCTCCAGGAATCGCAGTTTCCAGACATGTTCACCTGCCGGGTACGCCAGTCCGCGAGGCCAGCGGTGACTGGCCGCAGGTCCAAGTACATGTCGCGGGTCGCTTCGTCTAGAAAACGAGGCGCCCGCGGTACATAGGCATTGGACAGCCCATATCCAGTAAACTCGTTCGCATGATCGAAGATCGTCCGGAGGTAGTTCACAATCAGCTCGGCAACCACCACATGGCCCTCTTGCGGCGGGTGAATGATATCCCCCTACGGCCATCCAGCGTACCAAGACGAGTTGAACCAGTCTTGTGCAGCCTTGGTTGGAAAGGGTCCATATGCGTCCAGTGCTGCATACAAACGCACGTCGGGGTTAATTAGGGCAATCTCAGGCGGCGTCTGCGAGTATAACTTCGCCAGCGGCGAAACAATCATGAGTGTGCAGTCCTGCTGCAGAGCACCAACCTGACACGATGGCCGCTCCATGATGCTGGGCGACAGGTAGCTGAGCGTACATGGCGTCGCCCAGTCGTTCATACGGAACACCCGTCCTGTAGGGGGCACACACACGGGTGGGAGAGCTTATAATAAAACTTGCCTCTACAGGACGTTCTGTATACACGAATTACTCACCACAATCCGACCCCTCCATAAGCACGACTGGATGCGACGACCCACATAACTGCTGTACCCGTAAAATTCCGGAAAGCAGGACCAGCGCTGCCCGCCCCACCCTGCTGCAGCATGACCCGACGGGATTGGCGGGTCAATATGATTTCCGCCTCCTGCTGCGCAACAGCTCGAACTGCATTTTGATTGACGGCTGTTTCCAGCATGACCAGGTCGGACCCGTTAAATGCCGCCTCCTGCCGCCCGACCAAAGTGTCAATCCAGTATCTGGTCGACACAGCCCCCTTGCCAAGGACGCTTATGTTGTGCCCCTCGGGGCTGCAAGGGAACTGCTCATTGAGCAGTTTTGGGACGAGATGGTGCCACCGAAGATCGTCTGGAATACCCGTTTTGTTGAAGTGGCCTGTCGTCACACTTCCACCTGTGAACGGGCGTCAAAGGAGAAACGGCCGCGAAGAGTGTGATGGTAAGCCAACATTTGCGCAGCAGCCCAGATGTTTCATGATGGGAGAATGTATATTTCGAACACATGGGCGTGTTTATCTTTCGAACCAGCAGTTTGAAGGCCCACAAGGACCGGTGAGCCCCTGTTCATGCGACAGGCAGGGGCAGCCAAGATGATGACGGACCGTCATCACCGTGAAGGAGCTGGACAGCTGTCAGGTGATCCTGATCGCTCAATCATGCACCTCCAGGGTGTGCCTCATAGGTGCCCTTTGACCGCTACAGCCAGCTGTCGGGGTTTCGTTCGCCATTTCGCATCCCTGAGCTGACCTCTCCCGTGCCGGAAAAGAGTTGGTTTGCCGGTCGTTCCCCTCCTTTCTCTGCACCCGGGTCTTCTTCCACCCTCACTCGCTGTCACGTCCCGTCGACGTTTTGCCCGTTGGCCGCGCCGCTGGACCGGACGTGGTAATTGCCCGGGTGCAGCTGCAGCCTGGCACTGTGCGGAGCAAGGGCTCGTTAACCACGTCGGACTAGCTCCTTGGCGCCCTGGCAAGTTCTACGGCCTCCCGGCAGGACGCCGCCATGATGACTTCCTGGGCTGGCCCGCTGCCACCGCAGTCGCACTTTGGCAGATGGCACCCCGGACGACAACTCTGGTGTACAAGGTGGCCTCCTGGTTGCCGCCCGTCCCAAGTGGCGAGCCCGTCGCGCTAGCGACTGTAAAGTCGCATTTCTCGGCGCTCGGCGACTTTCATCGCAGTGCTTGGCCCATGCTCAGTTTTGCAGGCCGTACACAAGCGGAAGCTCATGCATCCAAAACATTCCTACTCGGCCTGAGCAGACCAGCAGCCTGCGACACACGTGCGAGTACCCCTGTATCACCCTGTATCCCTGCGTGTCATCCAAACCGATTGGAGGGTGGGCCGCCGCCGCAAGCTGCCTTGCCTTGATGTGGAATGCTGTGCCCCTATGTGATTGTCCCAGTGAACGCGGCCCTACGGACACCCCTGCAAACCGGCGCCTTGCGCAATGGCACGCTGACGGCGGTTGAATACCCGGGGTGATGTATGTGTATGTAGCCCGGACGATATCCAAATGTGGTACTGCATTAGCTTACTACCGTAATTGTTCAAGGATCCCAGCCTCACCTATGGCTGTCAGGTTGAGGCAGCGACCGTTGCGCAGCTTTTCAATAATGTTGCTGTAGAACGACACATCTCCATAATTCGTAATAGCCTTGAATTTCTGAAGCGTTGTCAGTGGACGAAGGCTTGAATGTGAGTGAGCAACAGCAAGCATCGATAAGGTCAGAAGAGTGATCCAGCTGGGAATCATGGTACGGCGAAACGGCATGGCCATATGTTCATAAAAATCTTGTACAAGCCTAATTTTTGTGAGGTACAAGTGGACGCTGATAAATGACAATTCAGGCAAGTCTCGGGTCTGATCACGGATGAGTGTCCGATTCCCCTGGCCTGGTGCCTTACCCCCCCCGGAATGGCTTGGCCCGGAATGAGATCCAGCCAACGAACTACGGCGGGCCCGCAAGCGCAAAAGTTTGTTTGATGCGTTCTTTACAAAGCTAATATTATGCGCTAGCAGGCTAACTAGAAAGCAGAATCTCCAACGGCCTGCCGGACAACTTATACTTTGGATGCGCAACTTTCGCGTTTTCCATATTCTAATACTTACAAGATATTCTTCTCTATGAAATACATACAAAATTGTTTATATAGGCAGCTTGAGCTAAGGACCGGGTGACTAATGGCCATTTGATGGCGCAAAGCCCGACTTCCTGCGTCCGCAGAACGCGAATCATGAACGTACGTTGTAACCTATAAGCTAGGCTTGCTCAGGGCGGCTCGCGTGGCGGATGTCCTGCGAAGGAGGCCTCGCGGCGGCCGCGATGCCGCAACAGCAGCCCTCGCTCGCACAGCGGTACTGCTACCACCAGGAGCCATACTAGCAGCGATAGTGGAGCCGGGGCGGGGTCCACGGCGGCGGCGCGCGGAACGCTTCTGCCCGCTGTTGCCGCTGCGGGCACCGACCAGGCAACGCGGCTGCCGCGCGGAGCCGCTGTCGCCATGCCGGACCCGCAAGCTGGTTCGGGGGCAGATCAGAGGGGGGCTAGGGGCGGCGGAGGAGCACATAGGAAACGGCGCGATGATGGCAGCGGCAGGCGGCGGCGCGACGGCTGGTGGACGCATATGGGGACGGGGACGTTGAGGGAGGAGAAGGCTGTGGAACGAGGAAGAATGCTAGGTCGGCAGGGCTGCGGGGGGGTTGAATGCCGCGGGACGGCAGGCGTTGCTACCGTACGCTGGTCGCGCGTGTTGGTGATTCATACGAAGCGGTATGGTGTGGTGGTGTCAAGCAATGTGGGTGGAGCGGTGCATCCTATCACGCGCGCGGTCGCGATTGCTGACCATCTGAAAGGAGAGTTGAGACTTGTCTGGCGACACCACCGTTACGGTGGTCGCAGGTTCGAGTCCTGCATGTCCTCTTCACCTAGCTGCGTGTCAAGTGTTTACTGCGTAAGGAATGGCGGCGCTGGTGATGGGTTTGGGCGGCGCAGGCGGCGATGCTGGGCCGAGCGACGGCGCAGGTAGCGGCGGGCGCTGGTGATGGTTTGGGCGGCGCAGGCGGCGGCGATGCTGGGCCGGGCGACGCGCAGGTAACGGCGGCGCTGGTGATGGGTTTGGGCG